>CM074723.1:39976028-40338528 GCA_037306005.1 Rhinophrynus dorsalis | reverse complement strand
CTAAATAAAGACAATGGGCACAAGGTTCTCTGATGTGTATGTTCCCCTTTAAGCACCCAAAGATTCCATTGAGTACATTGTACAGATTCACAAGCATGTAGAAAAAAGGGATCTTTTCTAGTATAAATAATATATATGGGTATTTTGTTCATCTAGAGCTAAAGTGACATTACAGTGATCATCTGTTAAACCCTTGGTTGCTATAGACATTGAGATGTATCTAGCATCCAAGGGGTTAAAAATGATCTTGCACTTAAGAAGGTCAAATATTGACAGCTTGCTTATTGATTATATATAAAAGAGCCTCTGGTGAAATACATAGGAAAGGTCTTTGTGTCTTGCATACAAGGTGGGAGACAAAAATGCCATTTGTAAATAATTAAATATCTCCGAGCTATGAAATCTTCAAAGAAAAAATAGAAGTGAAGATCATATTGAGTTAAAAATGAACCTTCCTGGCAGGAAACCCTCTCTGTTAAATTTACTTAATATTCTATTATTGATTACTAAGTTATGTATGAATTCTCTACTGGAGATCATTTCTATTAGTCACGTCTCAGCAGTACCCTGTTTCAAAATAGATCTAATTAATAATGGAAACCATGTTCAATAGCATACATCTACTACATTTTCCCCTGAACAGTCTTACCAGCTTTAACCACTTTACTATGTGTTTAATATATCACTGGCACCTCACACCTTACAGCAACTTAGTTGATTCTGGGAGAGCTTTAAAGGGCTAGTAATACTTCGTTTTATCTTTATTTTATTTTGTAGGCATTAAAAAACATGAAGAATGATACAAGTCTTATCTCTCAATCCTTTATGGTTTGAGAGATATTTACAAGCAAAGTTTCCCCTCCCGCCCCTTTTACCTAGTGTAAGCCATCTCTTCTCAGATGTGGAATGCAGTCCATAGACCAGACAGATAACAGCAGGGGGCAATCTTCTTCCTATGAGAACAATGAAAGTCCTGTCCCCCTTGACAAGCTTTTCAGGTTTTTCCCTTATCTTAGTTGAAGATTGTCCCTCTCTGCAGTCTACCTGGGCACCTCCCTTCTGATCTGACTGAGCAGTGTTACATCAGTAAAAGGGGCGGGAGGGGGATACTTTGTCATTGAATTACACTCCTCACTTCTGATTACAGGAAGTTGAACGGAGAGGCGACGACCGTGTAACAGCTGGTACTCCACTACTGCCCTCTGCTGCTCAGAAAGCCGGGCCAACATGTGGAAGGTGGAGTTCCAGCGCGTGCTCACGTCACACAGCAGCCGGTGAGCTGGCAATTGTAAGCGCTGCTGCAGCTTCAACAGGCCGGCTGAAGCTGTTGATGACTTACGGAAATGTGCACACACGCGGTGCACCTTGGTCAAGAGATCATGCAAATTGGGGTAGGTTTTTAGAAATCGCTGAACCACTAAATTAAATACATGCGCTAGGCATGGTACGTGTGTGAGCTTGCCGAGCTCCAAAGCCGCCACCAAGTTACGCCCATTATCACACACAACCATGCCTGGTTGCAGGTTGAGTGGCGAGAGCCATTGCTCGGTCTGGTGTCTAATCCCCTGCAACAGCTCTGAGGCCGTGTGCTGTTTGTCCCCAAGGCAGATCAGCTTCAGCACGGCCTGTTGACGCTTCCCCACTGCAGTGCTACACTGCTTCCAGCTACCGGCTGATGGGTGAGTGGCGCTGCGCGCAGAGAATTCGGAGGTGGAAACGGAGGAGGAGGAGCCAATAACGTAGGTGGTGGCGTAAACCCTGATGGAGGTAGGGCCCGCAATCCTCGGCGTGGGTAGCACCTGTGCCATCCCAGGGTCCGAGTCGCTCCCAGCCTCCACGACATTCACCCAGTGTGCCGTCAGGGAAATGTAGCGTCCCTGGCCACAAGCACTTGTCCATGTGTCAGTCGTTAAGTGGACCTTCCCAGTAACTGCGTTGGTCAGGGCACGGGTGATGTTACGGGACACATGGTGGTGTAAGGCGGGGACGGCACACCGGGAAAAGTAGTGGCGGCTGGGGACTGCGTACCGAGGGACAGCTGCTGCCATCAGGCTGCGGAAGGACTCAGTCTCCACAAGCCTAAATGGCAGCATTTCGATGGCCAGTAATTTGGAAAGGTGTGAGGTTAGTGCTATGGCCTGTGGGTGGGTGGCTGGGTATTTTCGCTTGCGCTCAAATGCCTGGGGTAACGACATTTGGACGCTGCGCTGGTACAGGGAAGTGGATGTGGTCGCTGATGGTGCTTCAGATGGTACAGGTGCAGGGCGGGAGGTATGCGGGCCTGCGCCTTCGACAGGCGATTGGCCGGCACAGAAAACAGGGGAAGAGGAGGCAGTGGTGTGGCCTGCAGACACAGATTGGCGATCCGGGCGTTCCTACCACTTATTACGGTGCTTGGATGCCATGTGTCGGATCATGCTGGTGGTGGTGAGGTTTCTAGTGTTCATGTCTCGGCTCATTCTGGTGTGGCACAGGTTGCAAACTACAATTCTTTTGTCGTCCGCACTTTCCTTAAAAAAACGCCATACCGCGGAACACCTACCCCTTGGCAAGGGAGATTTACGCAAGGGGGTGCTCCGTGGAACATTTGCGTGCCGGTTTGGTGCGGTCCGCCTTCTTTCTGTAGCCACACCACTGCCTCTTCCAGCCTGTTGCGGTGCTGCAGATGGCTCACCCTCAGGACTGCTGTCATCACTCGGCTCTACACCTTCCCAGGTGGGGTCAGTCACCTCATCGTCCACCAAGTCCTCCTCCACTTCCTCACTCTGATCATCCTCCTCATGTCTTGATCCCACCACATACTCAGTCATTGACAACTGTATATCATCCTCCTCATCAAGGTCTTGAGACAGTAATAGTGGTTGATTTAATGGCAACTGTGTCTCATCATCATCATCATCCACTTCCTTTGACCTTAAATGCCGTTCACCTCTGTCATCTTCTTGTGATTGGGTAACCTCTAGAGGTTGTGAATCAGGGCACAAGATGTCATGTTCCTCTGCAAGCGTGCTTGGAGAGAGGTTCAAATTAAGGATTGGTGATGAGACGAGCTCCTCACTATATCCCAGTGTGGGATCACTTCTTTGACCAGATCCTCTATGGTGGGAGGAAGGATGATCAGGGTGAGGATTATGTTGACCAGACTCTTGGCTACTGAGAGTGGACTTGGTGGAAGACAGGGTGGTGCTTAACCGACTGGAAGCAGTATCAGCTGACATCCAACCGACCACCTGTTCGCAGTGGTCGGACTTCGAGAGTGATGTCCTGCGACGCCCTGTATACTGAGACATGAAGCTAGGTATGGTGGATGTCTTTCTGTCTTGTGCTCTGGCACCAGGCACAGTTTCTACACGTCCTGACCCGCGCCCTGAACTATCAGGATAACGTCCACTTCCCCGTCCCTTTTTACCCCCCTTCTTCATATTACACGGAATATGTGCTGCAAATCTGCAACTTTGCACAGTAAACAGAATGTGCTTCTTAACTGCGGCTACGCACAGTGAATGGAATATGTGACTTTGATATTTTACAGTTTGAACACTTAACAGAATGTTCTCCTAATCTGAAACTTTGCACAGTAAACAGAATGTGCTTCTTAACTGCGGCTACGCACAGTGAATGGAATATGTGACTTTGATATTTTACAGTTTGAACACTTAACAGAATGTTCTCCTATTCTGAAACTTTGCACAGTAAACAGAATGTGCTTCTTAACTGCGGCTACGCACAGTGAATGGAATATGTGACTTTGATATTTTACAGTTTGAACACTTAACAGAATGTTCTCCTATTCTGAAACTTTGCACAGTAAACAGAATGTGCTTCTTAACTGCGGCTACGCACAGTGAATGGAATATGTGACTTTGATATTTTACAGTTTGAACACTTAACAGAATGTTCTCCTATTCTGAAACTTTGCACAGTAAACAGAATGTGCTTCTTAACTGCGGCTACGCACAGTGAATGGAATATGTGACTTTGATATTTTACAGTTTGAACACTTAACAGAATGTTCTCCTATTCTGAAACTTTGCACAGTAAACAGAATGTGCTTCTTAACTGCGGCTACGCACAGTGAATGGAATATGTGACTTTGATATTTTACAGTTTGAACACTTAACAGAATGTTCTCCTATTCTGAAACTTTGCACAGTAAACAGAATTTGCTTCTTAACTGCGGCTACGCACAGTGAATGGAATAAGTGACTTTGATATTTTACAGTTTGAACACTTAACCGAATGTTCTCCTAATCTGAAACTTTGCACAGTAAACAGAATGTGCTTCTTAACTGCGGCTACGCACAGTGAATGGAATATGTGACTTTGATATTTTACAGTTTGAACACTTAACCGAATGTTCTCCTATTCTGAAACTTTGCACAGTAAACAGAATGTGCTTCTTAACTGCGGCTACGCACAGTGAATGGAATATGTGACTTTGATATTTTACAGTTTGAACACTTAACAGAATGTTCTCCTATTCTTAAACTTTGCACAGTAAACAGAATGTGCTTCTTAACTGCGGCTACGCACAGTGAATGGAATATGTGACTTTGATATTTTACAGTTTGAACACTTAACAGAATGTTCTCCTATTCTGAAACTTTGCACAGTAAACAGAATGTGCTTCTTAACTGCGGCTACGCACAGTGAATGGAATATGTGACTTTGATATTTTACAGTTTGAACACTTAACAGAATGTTCTCCTATTCTGAAACTTTGCACAGTAAACAGAATGTGCTTCTTAACTGCGGCTACGCACAGTGAATGGAATATGTGACTTTGATATTTTACAGTTTGAACACTTAACAGAATGTTCTCCTATTCTGAAACTTTGCACAGTAAACAGAATTTGCTTCTTAACTGCGGCTACGCACAGTGAATGGAATATGTGACTTTGATATTTTACAGTTTGAACACTTAACAGAATGTTCTCCTATTCTGAAACTTTGCACAGTAAACAGAATTTGCTTCTTAACTGCGGCTACGCACAGTGAATGGAATATGTGACTTTGATATTTTACAGTTTGAACACTTAACAGAATGTTCTCCTATTCTGAAACTTTGCACAGTAAACAGAATGTGCTTCTTAACTGCGGCTACGCACAGTGAATGGAATATGTGACTTTGATATTTTACAGTTTGAACACTTAACAGAATGTTCTCCTATTCTGAAACTTTGCACAGTAAACAGAATGTGCTTCTTAACTGCGGCTACGCACAGTGAATGGAATATGTGACTTTGATATTTTACAGTTTGAACACTTAACAGAATGTTCTCCTATTCTGAAACTTTGCACAGTAAACAGAATGTGCTTCTTAACTGCGGCTACGCACAGTGAATGGAATATGTGACTTTGATATTTTACAGGTTGAACACTTAACAGAATGTTCTCCTATTCTGAAACTTTGCACAGTAAACAGAATTTGCTTCTTAACTGCGGCTACGCACAGAGAATGGAATATGTGCCTTTGATATTTTACAGTTTGAACACTTAACAGAATGTTCTCCTATTCTGAAACTTTGCACAGTAAACAGAATGTGCTTCTTAACTGCGGCTACGCACAGTGAATGGAATATGTGACTTTGATATTTTACAGTTTGAACACTTAACAGAATGTTCTCCTATTCTGAAACTTTGCACAGTAAACAGAATGTGCTTCTTAACTGCGGCTACGCACAGTGAATGGAATATGTGACTTTGATATTTTACAGTTTGAACACTTAACAGAATGTTCTCCTATTCTTAAACTTTGCACAGTAAACAGAATGTGCTTCTTAACTGCGGCTACGCACAGTGAATGGAATATGTGACTTTGATATTTTACAGTTTGAACACTTAACAGAATGTTCTCCTATTCTGAAACTTTGCACAGTAAACAGAATGTGCTTCTTAACTGCGGCTACGCACAGTGAATGGAATATGTGACTTTGATATTTTACAGTTTGAACACTTAACAGAATGTTCTCCTATTCTGAAACTTTGCACAGTAAACAGAATGTGCTTCTTAACTGCGGCTACGCACAGTGAATGGAATATGTGACTTTGATATTTTACAGTTTGAACACTTAACAGAATGTTCTCCTATTCTGAAACTTTGCACAGTAAACAGAATTTGCTTCTTAACTGCGGCTACGCACAGTGAATGGAATATGTGACTTTGATATTTTACAGTTTGAACACTTAACAGAATGTTCTCCTATTCTGAAACTTTGCACAGTAAACAGAATTTGCTTCTTAACTGCGGCTACGCACAGTGAATGGAATATGTGACTTTGATATTTTACAGTTTGAACACTTAACAGAATGTTCTCCTATTCTGAAACTTTGCACAGTAAACAGAATGTGCTTCTTAACTGCGGCTACGCACAGTGAATGGAATATGTGACTTTGATATTTTACAGTTTGAACACTTAACAGAATGTTCTCCTATTCTGAAACTTTGCACAGTAAACAGAATGTGCTTCTTAACTGCGGCTACGCACAGTGAATGGAATATGTGACTTTGATATTTTACAGTTTGAACACTTAACAGAATGTTCTCCTATTCTGAAACTTTGCACAGTAAACAGAATGTGCTTCTTAACTGCGGCTACGCACAGTGAATGGAATATGTGACTTTGATATTTTACAGGTTGAACACTTAACAGAATGTTCTCCTATTCTGAAACTTTGCACAGTAAACAGAATGTGCTTCTTAACTGCGGCTACGCACAGTGAATGGAATATGTGACTTTGATATTTTACAGTTTGAACACTTAACAGAATGTTCTCCTATTCTGAAACTTTGCACAGTAAACAGAATTTGCTTCTTAACTGCGGCTACGCACAGTGAATGGAATATGTGACTTTGATATTTTACAGTTTGAACACTTAACAGAATGTTCTCCTATTCTGAAACTTTGCACAGTAAACAGAATTTGCTTCTTAACTGCGGCTACGCACAGTGAATGGAATATGTGACTTTGATATTTTACAGTTTGAACACTTAACAGAATGTTCTCCTATTCTGAAACTTTGCACAGTAAACAGAATGTGCTTCTTAACTGCGGCTACGCACAGTGAATGGAATATGTGACTTTGATATTTTACAGTTTGAACACTTAACAGAATGTTCTCCTATTCTGAAACTTTGCACAGTAAACAGAATGTGCTTCTTAACTGCGGCTACGCACAGTGAATGGAATATGTGACTTTGATATTTTACAGTTTGAACACTTAACAGAATGTTCTCCTATTCTGAAACTTTGCACAGTAAACAGAATGTGCTTCTTAACTGCGGCTACGCACAGTGAATGGAATATGTGACTTTGATATTTTACAGGTTGAACACTTAACAGAATGTTCTCCTATTCTGAAACTTTGCACAGTAAACAGAATTTGCTTCTTAACTGCGGCTACGCACAGAGAATGGAATATGTGCCTTTGATATTTTACAGTTTGAACACTTAACAGAATGTTCTCCTATTCTGAAACTTTGCACAGTAAACAGAATGTGCTTCTTAACTGCGGCTACGCACAGTGAATGGAATATGTGACTTTGATATTTTACAGTTTGAACACTTTACAGAATGTTCTCCTATTCTGAAACTTTGCACAGTAAACAGAATGTGCTTCTTAACTGCGGCTACGCACAGTGAATGGAATATGTGACTTTGATATTTTACAGTTTGAACACTTAACAGAATGTTCTCCTATTCTGAAACTTTGCACAGTAAACAGAATGTGCTTCTTAACTGCGGCTACGCACAGTGAATGGAATATGTGACTTTGATATTTTACAGTTTGAACACTTAACAGAATGTTCTCCTATTCTGAAACTTTGCACAGTAAACAGAATGTGCTTCTTAACTGCGGCTACGCACAGTGAATGGAATATGTGACTTTGATATTTTACAGTTTGAACACTTAACAGAATGTTCTCCTATTCTGAAACTTTGCACAGTAAACAGAATGTGCTTCTTAACTGCGGCTACGCACAGTGAATGGAATATGTGACTTTGATATTTTACAGTTTGAACACTTAACAGAATGTTCTCCTATTCTGAAACTTTGCACAGTAAACAGAATGTGCTTCTTAACTGCGGCTACGCACAGTGAATGGAATATGTGACTTTGATATTTTACAGTTTGAACACTTAACAGAATGTTCTCCTATTCTGAAACTTTGCACAGTAAACAGAATGTGCTTCTTAACTGCGGCTACGCACAGTGAATGGAATATGTGACTTTGATATTTTACAGTTTGAACACTTAACAGAATGTTCTCCTATTCTGAAACTTTGCACAGTAAACAGAATTTGCTTCTTAACTGCGGCTACGCACAGTGAATGGAATATGTGACTTTGATATTTTACAGTTTGAACACTTAACAGAATGTTCTCCTATTCTGAAACTTTGCACCGTAAACAGAATTTGCTTCTTAACTGCGGCTACGCACAGTGAATGGAATATGTGACTTTGATATTTTACAGTTTGAACACTTAACAGAATGTTCTCCTATTCTGAAACTTTGCACCGTAAACAGAATGTGCTTCTTAACTGCGGCTACGCACAGTGAATGGAATATGTGACTTTGATATTTTACAGTTTGAACACTTAACAGAATGTTCTCCTATTCTGAAACTTTGCACAGTAAACAGAATGTGCTTCTTAACTGCGGCTACGCACAGTGAATGGAATATGTGACTTTGATATTTTACAGTTTGAACACTTAACAGAATGTTCTCCTATTCTGAAACTTTGCACAGTAAACAGAATGTGCTTCTTAACTGCGGCTACGCACAGTGAATGGAATATGTGACTTTGATATTTTACAGGTTGAACACTTAACAGAATGTTCTCCTATTCTGAAACTTTGCACAGTAAACAGAATGTGCTTCTTAACTGCGGCTACGCACAGTGAATGGAATATGTGACTTTGATATTTTACAGTTTGAACACTTAACAGAATGTTCTCCTATTCTGAAACTTTGCACAGTAAACAGAATGTGCTTCTTAACTGCGGCTACGCACAGTGAATGGAATATGTGACTTTGATATTTTACAGTTTGAACACTTAACAGAATGTTCTCCTATTCTGAAACTTTGCACAGTAAACAGAATGTGCTTCTTAACTGCGGCTACGCACAGTGAATGGAATATGTGACTTTGATATTTTACAGTTTGAACACTTAACAGAATGTTCTCCTATTCTGAAACTTTGCACAGTAAACAGAATTTGCTTCTTAACTGCGGCTACGCACAGTGAATGGAATATGTGACTTTGATATTTTACAGTTTGAACACTTAACAGAATGTTCTCCTATTCTGAAACTTTGCACAGTAAACAGAATGTGCTTCTTAACTGCGGCTACGCACAGTGAATGGAATATGTGACTTTGATATTTTACAGTTTGAACACTTAACAGAATGTTCTCCTATTCTGAAACTTTGCACAGTAAACAGAATTTGCTTCTTAACTGCGGCTACGCACAGTGAATGGAATATGTGACTTTGATATTTTACAGTTTGAACACTTAACAGAATGTTCTCCTATTCTGAAACTTTGCACAGTAAACAGAATGTGCTTCTTAACTGCGGCTACGCACAGTGAATGGAATATGTGACTTTGATATTTTACAGTTTGAACACTTAACAGAATGTTCTCCTATTCTGAAACTTTGCACAGTAAACAGAATGTGCTTCTTAACTGCGGCTACGCACAGTGAATGGAATATGTGACTTTGATATTTTACAGTTTGAACACTTAACAGAATGTTCTCCTATTCTGAAACTTTGCACAGTAAACAGAATTTGCTTCTTAACTGCGGCTACGCACAGTGAATGGAATATGTGACTTTGATATTTTACAGTTTGAACACTTAACAGAATGTTCTCCTATTCTGAAACTTTGCACAGTAAACAGAATTTGCTTCTTAACTGCGGCTACGCACAGAGAATGGAATATGTGCCTTTGATATTTTACAGTTTGAACACTTAACAGAATGTTCTCCTATTCTGAAACTTTGCACAGTAAACAGAATGTGCTTCTTAACTGCGGCTACGCACAGTGAATGGAATATGTGACTTTGATATTTTACAGTTTGAACACTTAACAGAATGTTCTCCTATTCTGAAACTTTGCACAGTAAACAGAATGTGCTTCTGAACTGCGGCTACGCACAGTGAATGGAATATGTGACTTTGATATTTTACAGGTTGAACACTTAACAGAATGTTCTCCTATTCTGAAACTTTGCACAGTAAACAGAATTTGCTTCTTAACTGCGGCTACGCACAGAGAATGGAATATGTGCCTTTGATATTTTACAGTTTGAACACTTAACAGAATGTTCTCCTATTCTGAAACTTTGCACAGTAAACAGAATGTGCTTCTTAACTGCGGCTACGCACAGTGAATGGAATATGTGACTTTGATATTTTACAGTTTGAACACTTAACAGAATGTTCTCCTATTCTGAAACTTTGCACAGTAAACAGAATGTGCTTCTTAACTGCGGCTACGCACAGTGAATGGAATATGTGACTTTGATATTTTACAGTTTGAACACTTTACAGAATGTTCTCCTATTCTGAAACTTTGCACAGTAAACAGAATGTGCTTCTTAACTGCGGCTACGCACAGTGAATGGAATATGTGACTTTGATATTTTACAGTTTGAACACTTAACAGAATGTTCTCCTATTCTGAAACTTTGCACAGTAAACAGAATTTGCTTCTTAACTGCGGCTACGCACAGTGAATGGAATATGTGACTTTGATATTTTACAGTTTGAACACTTAACAGAATGTTCTCCTATTCTGAAACTTTGCACAGTAAACAGAATGTGCTTCTTAACTGCGGCTACGCACAGTGAATGGAATATGTGACTTTGATATTTTACAGTTTGAACACTTAACAGAATGTTCTCCTATTCTGAAACTTTGCACAGTAAACAGAATGTGCTTCTTAACTGCGGCTACGCACAGTGAATGGAATATGTGACTTTGATATTTTACAGTTTGAACACTTAACAGAATGTTCTCCTATTCTGAAACTTTGCACAGTAAACAGAATTTGCTTCTTAACTGCGGCTACGCACAGTGAATGGAATATGTGACTTTGATATTTTACAGTTTGAACACTTAACAGAATGTTCTCCTATTCTGAAACTTTGCACAGTAAACAGAATTTGCTTCTTAACTGCGGCTACGCACAGTGAATGGAATATGTGACTTTGATATTTTACAGTTTGAACACTTAACAGAATGTTCTCCTATTCTGAAACTTTGCACCGTAAACAGAATGTGCTTCTTAACTGCGGCTACGCACAGTGAATGGAATATGTGACTTTGATATTTTACAGTTTGAACACTTAACAGAATGCTCTCCTATTCTGAAACTTTGCACAGTAAACAGAATGTGCTTCTTAACTGCGGCTACGCACAGTGAATGGAATATGTGACTTTGATATTTTACAGTTTGAACACTTAACAGAATGTTCTCCTATTCTGAAACTTTGCACAGTAAACAGAATGTGCTTCTTAACTGCGGCTACGCACAGTGAATGGAATATGTGACTTTGATATTTTACAGGTTGAACACTTAACAGAATGTTCTCCTATTCTGAAACTTTGCACAGTAAACAGAATTTGCTTCTTAACTGCGGCTACGCACAGAGAATGGAATATGTGCCTTTGATATTTTACAGTTTGAACACTTAACAGAATGTTCTCCTATTCTGAAACTTTGCACAGTAAACAGAATGTGCTTCTTAACTGCGGCTACGCACAGTGAATGGAATATGTGACTTTGATATTTTACAGTTTGAACACTTAACAGAATGTTCTCCTATTCTGAAACTTTGCACAGTAAACAGAATGTGCTTCTTAACTGCGGCTACGCACAGTGAATGGAATATGTGACTTTGATATTTTACAGGTTGAACACTTAACAGAATGTTCTCCTATTCTGAAACTTTGCACAGTAAACAGAATTTGCTTCTTAACTGCGGCTACGCACAGAGAATGGAATATGTGCCTTTGATATTTTACAGTTTGAACACTTAACAGAATGTTCTCCTATTCTGAAACTTTGCACAGTAAACAGAATGTGCTTCTTAACTGCGGCTACGCACAGTGAATGGAATATGTGACTTTGATATTTTACAGTTTGAACACTTAACAGAATGTTCTCCTATTCTGAAACTTTGCACAGTAAACAGAATGTGCTTCTTAACTGCGGCTACGCACAGTGAATGGAATATGTGACTTTGATATTTTACAGTTTGAACACTTTACAGAATGTTCTCCTATTCTGAAACTTTGCACAGTAAACAGAATGTGCTTCTTAACTGCGGCTACGCACAGTGAATGGAATATGTGACTTTGATATTTTACAGTTTGAACACTTAACAGAATGTTCTCCTATTCTGAAACTTTGCACAGTAAACAGAATTTGCTTCTTAACTGCGGCTACGCACAGTGAATGGAATATGTGACTTTGATATTTTACAGTTTGAACACTTAACAGAATGTTCTCCTATTCTGAAACTTTGCACAGTAAACAGAATGTGCTTCTTAACTGCGGCTACGCACAGTGAATGGAATATGTGACTTTGATATTTTACAGTTTGAACACTTAACAGAATGTTCTCCTATTCTGAAACTTTGCACAGTAAACAGAATGTGCTTCTTAACTGCGGCTACGCACAGTGAATGGAATATGTGACTTTGATATTTTACAGTTTGAACACTTAACAGAATGTTCTCCTATTCTGAAACTTTGCACAGTAAACAGAATTTGCTTCTTAACTGCGGCTACGCACAGTGAATGGAATATGTGACTTTGATATTTTACAGTTTGAACACTTAACAGAATGTTCTCCTATTCTGAAACTTTGCACAGTAAACAGAATTTGCTTCTTAACTGCGGCTACGCACAGTGAATGGAATATGTGACTTTGATATTTTACAGTTTGAACACTTAACAGAATGTTCTCCTATTCTGAAACTTTGCACCGTAAACAGAATGTGCTTCTTAACTGCGGCTACGCACAGTGAATGGAATATGTGACTTTGATATTTTACAGTTTGAACACTTAACAGAATGTTCTCCTATTCTGAAACTTTGCACAGTAAACAGAATGTGCTTCTTAACTGCGGCTACGCACAGTGAATGGAATATGTGACTTTGATATTTTACAGTTTGAACACTTAACAGAATGTTCTCCTATTCTGAAACTTTGCACAGTAAACAGAATGTGCTTCTTAACTGCGGCTACGCACAGTGAATGGAATATGTGACTTTGATATTTTACAGGTTGAACACTTAACAGAATGTTCTCCTATTCTGAAACTTTGCACAGTAAACAGAATTTGCTTCTTAACTGCGGCTACGCACAGAGAATGGAATATGTGCCTTTGATATTTTACAGTTTGAACACTTAACAGAATGTTCTCCTATTCTGAAACTTTGCACAGTAAACAGAATGTGCTTCTTAACTGCGGCTACGCACAGTGAATGGAATATGTGACTTTGATATTTTACAGTTTGAACACTTAACAGAATGTTCTCCTATTCTGAAACTTTGCACAGTAAACAGAATGTGCTTCTTAACTGCGGCTACGCACAGTGAATGGAATATGTGACTTTGATATTTTACAGTTTGAACACTTAACAGAATGTTCTCCTATTCTGAAACTTTGCACAGTAAACAGAATGTGCTTCTTAACTGCGGCTACGCACAGTGAATGGAATATGTGACTTTGATATTTTACAGTTTGAACACTTAACAGAATGTTCTCCTATTCTGAAACTTTGCACAGTAAACAGAATTTGCTTCTTAACTGCGGCTACGCACAGTGAATGGAATATGTGACTTTGATATTTTACAGTTTGAACACTTAACAGAATGTTCTCCTATTCTGAAACTTTGCACAGTAAACAGAATTTGCTTCTTAACTGCGGCTACGCACAGTGAATGGAATATGTGACTTTGATATTTTACAGTTTGAACACTTAACAGAATGTTCTCCTATTCTGAAACTTTGCACAGTAAACAGAATGTGCTTCTTAACTGCGGCTACGCACAGTGAATGGAATATGTGACTTTGATATTTTACAGTTTGAACACTTAACAGAATGTTCTCCTATTCTGAAACTTTGCACAGTAAACAGAATGTGCTTCTTAACTGCGGCTACGCACAGTGAATGGAATATGTGACTTTGATATTTTACAGTTTGAACACTTAACAGAATGTTCTCCTATTCTGAAACTTTGCACAGTAAACAGA
This sequence comes from Rhinophrynus dorsalis, assembly GCA_037306005.1. Taxonomy (NCBI): domain Eukaryota; kingdom Metazoa; phylum Chordata; class Amphibia; order Anura; family Rhinophrynidae; genus Rhinophrynus; species Rhinophrynus dorsalis. The sequence goes on along the minus strand of CM074723.1, from coordinate 40,324,247 downwards.
ATTTGCTTCTTAACTGCGGCTACGCACAGTGAATGGAATATGTGACTTTGATATTTTACAGTTTGAACACTTAACAGAATGTTCTCCTATTCTGAAACTTTGCACAGTAAACAGAATTTGCTTCTTAACTGCGGCTACGCACAGAGAATGGAATATGTGCCTTTGATATTTTACAGTTTGAACACTTAACAGAATGTTCTCCTATTCTGAAACTTTGCACAGTAAACAGAATGTGCTTCTTAACTGCGGCTACGCACAGTGAATGGAATATGTGACTTTGATATTTTACAGTTTGAACACTTAACAGAATGTTCTCCTATTCTGAAACTTTGCACAGTAAACAGAATGTGCTTCTTAACTGCGGCTACGCACAGTGAATGGAATATGTGACTTTGATATTTTACAGGTTGAACACTTAACAGAATGTTCTCCTATTCTGAAACTTTGCACAGTAAACAGAATTTGCTTCTTAACTGCGGCTACGCACAGAGAATGGAATATGTGCCTTTGATATTTTACAGTTTGAACACTTAACAGAATGTTCTCCTATTCTGAAACTTTGCACAGTAAACAGAATGTGCTTCTTAACTGCGGCTACGCACAGTGAATGGAATATGTGACTTTGATATTTTACAGTTTGAACACTTAACAGAATGTTCTCCTATTCTGAAACTTTGCACAGTAAACAGAATGTGCTTCTTAACTGCGGCTACGCACAGTGAATGGAATATGTGACTTTGATATTTTACAGTTTGAACACTTTACAGAATGTTCTCCTATTCTGAAACTTTGCACAGTAAACAGAATGTGCTTCTTAACTGCGGCTACGCACAGTGAATGGAATATGTGACTTTGATATTTTACAGTTTGAACACTTAACAGAATGTTCTCCTATTCTGAAACTTTGCACAGTAAACAGAATTTGCTTCTTAACTGCGGCTACGCACAGTGAATGGAATATGTGACTTTGATATTTTACAGTTTGAACACTTAACAGAATGTTCTCCTATTCTGAAACTTTGCACAGTAAACAGAATGTGCTTCTTAACTGCGGCTACGCACAGTGAATGGAATATGTGACTTTGATATTTTACAGTTTGAACACTTAACAGAATGTTCTCCTATTCTGAAACTTTGCACAGTAAACAGAATGTGCTTCTTAACTGCGGCTACGCACAGTGAATGGAATATGTGACTTTGATATTTTACAGTTTGAACACTTAACAGAATGTTCTCCTATTCTGAAACTTTGCACAGTAAACAGAATTTGCTTCTTAACTGCGGCTACGCACAGTGAATGGAATATGTGACTTTGATATTTTACAGTTTGAACACTTAACAGAATGTTCTCCTATTCTGAAACTTTGCACAGTAAACAGAATTTGCTTCTTAACTGCGGCTACGCACAGTGAATGGAATATGTGACTTTGATATTTTACAGTTTGAACACTTAACAGAATGTTCTCCTATTCTGAAACTTTGCACCGTAAACAGAATGTGCTTCTTAACTGCGGCTACGCACAGTGAATGGAATATGTGACTTTGATATTTTACAGTTTGAACACTTAACAGAATGCTCTCCTATTCTGAAACTTTGCACAGTAAACAGAATGTGCTTCTTAACTGCGGCTACGCACAGTGAATGGAATATGTGACTTTGATATTTTACAGTTTGAACACTTAACAGAATGTTCTCCTATTCTGAAACTTTGCACAGTAAACAGAATGTGCTTCTTAACTGCGGCTACGCACAGTGAATGGAATATGTGACTTTGATATTTTACAGGTTGAACACTTAACAGAATGTTCTCCTATTCTGAAACTTTGCACAGTAAACAGAATTTGCTTCTTAACTGCGGCTACGCACAGAGAATGGAATATGTGCCTTTGATATTTTACAGTTTGAACACTTAACAGAATGTTCTCCTATTCTGAAACTTTGCACAGTAAACAGAATGTGCTTCTTAACTGCGGCTACGCACAGTGAATGGAATATGTGACTTTGATATTTTACAGTTTGAACACTTAACAGAATGTTCTCCTATTCTGAAACTTTGCACAGTAAACAGAATGTGCTTCTTAACTGCGGCTACGCACAGTGAATGGAATATGTGACTTTGATATTTTACAGTTTGAACACTTTACAGAATGTTCTCCTATTCTGAAACTTTGCACAGTAAACAGAATGTGCTTCTTAACTGCGGCTACGCACAGTGAATGGAATATGTGACTTTGATATTTTACAGTTTGAACACTTAACAGAATGTTCTCCTATTCTGAAACTTTGCACAGTAAACAGAATTTGCTTCTTAACTGCGGCTACGCACAGTGAAAGGAATATGTGACTTTGATATTTTGCAGTTTGAACACTTAACAGAATGTTCTCCTATTCTGAAACTTTGCACAGTAAACAGAATTTGCTTCTTAACTGCGGCTACGCACAGTGAATGGAATATGTGACTTTGATATTTTACAGTTTGAACACTTAACAGAATGTTCTCCTATTCTGAAACTTTGCACAGTAAACAGAATGTGCTGCTAATCTGCAACTTTGCACACTGAACAGAATGTGCTCTAATCTGCAACTTTGCACACTAAAAAGAATGTGCTGCTAATCTGCAACTTTGCACACTGAACAGAATGTGCTGCTAATCTGCGGCTAGGCACAGTGAACAGAATATATGAAGATTTTTTTTTTTATATCTCTGCCCCCCCAAACAAAATAAACTGCTGCCCCCACACACAGTAGTCCTTAAAAGGACTTTTGGGTCTTTTTTTTTAAAAAACTCGCTTTTCTTCTCCCTACACTGACTTTCCCTTCCTATCCTCATCTCTCCCTGGCTAAGACTGAGCCGAACTCGCTGGTCAGGTGCTATACAGCACCCGATCACGGGTTCTGGCCAGCCAATCAGTGTAATGCCAGCAGCCAACATGGCTGCTGGCATTACACTGATGTCAGAGCCTCCCTGCACGTTAATTGGCTGCGCAGCACCCGCGAAACGTGCTGGGAGGAGACCCGAACATGGCGGTCGAGCACATGCGGTACTCGTACGAGTACCGCCATGTGCCGAGCAGAGCGATGCTCGAGCCGAACCGAGCTTCGGCCGAGCATGCTCGCTCAACACTAATAACTACAATAAAATCCGATAATATTAAGTCATTTTTGATCAATTCAGGGGGCTGCATAGACTTGTACTGACATACAGGCGAATATTCCCACATCCCTGAGACTCACACCATTTTATTTGGTGGGCTATTGGCTCACTTATTTTAGAGGTTCCCATTAAAATCTCCACTGTGAAGGGACACGCCCTAATTTTGGTTTTCTTTTTAAATGTGAACAATAAAATTTAAATTTTAATCAGAATTGAACACAGATGGACATATTTTGGAACTGAACGGATCTCTTTACCGTTAGCCAGGTATAGCCCCAAGAGATACTAAGGGGTTACTTAGGATTCACAGTAGCTTTTTTTAAATTTTCTTTTTGATTACATAAACACAAGATCTGCTGTTCAACTTACTTAAATTTCACCTTCTTGAGTGTATATTGCCAGTCTTATACTAGCATTTCACATTGCTCTCCCTCCCATTTGCTACTCCTTTCCAACTATTTAACATTCCACACTGCTCTCCCTCCTTCTTTACACTTCCTGCCACCCTGATGCTGACATTTCACACTGCTTTCCCTCCTTCGTTACACTTCCTCCACCCTGATGCTAACATTCCACATTGCTCTCCCTCCTTCTTTACACTTCCTGACACCCTGATGCTAACTTTCCACACTGCTCTCCCTCCTTCTTTATACTTCCTGAAACCCTGATGCTACCATTCCATACTGTTCTTCTTCTCATCAATCACTCCCTGCCTTTCACATGCTAACATTCCACTTTTCGCTCTCTGCTTGCTAGATAACATTCCACACTGCTCTCCCTCACACCTACCGCTCCCTGATGATATATATAGTCACATTCAATGCTGCTCCCCTCTATTTTGCAACTCCCTGCTGGAAAAATACCAACATTCTGCATTGCTCTCCATCCTACTTGCCATTCCCTGCCAGTGCAATACAAACATTCCGTGCAGCGCTCCCTACCATCTGCCACTCCCTACCAGCCTGATACTAACATTCCACACTGCCATCCCACCTGTTACTCCCTATCAGCATGATACTAACACCCCACACAGCTCTCCCTCCCACTTACCACTCCCAGTCAGTCAAATCTAAATTTCACATTGCTCTCCCCCATACCTGCCACTAGTTGCCAGTCAGTATTAGCTGACAGACTGAGAGTCAAGCAAATCCTGTCAAAATGGATGCTCCCACTGACATGACACTTTTGGAGAATTGGTAATTTCATTTTAAAGTATATTATTAAGGCACAGAAATGCTAGACCCTGTAAAGCAGGGAAGGACAACTCAAAGCCATCCAAATGTTGTTGGTGAGTAATTTCCATCACCTTCTGCTGGGAAACAGCAATAAGTATTCATATGCTATTTTCTTACAGAATCGATTTGCAAATGTAGACCTAGTTATTTCTATAACTATAGTTCCCTTTTAATTCATGTGTTATAGATTTTGATTAGTGCTCCTCAAATTGTTTCAGTAGTTGAATTATTTAATTTCAAAGAAATCCCAAAGGAAGCTTAAAACTTAAAATCTTTAAATACTTGGATGCTATAGGCGTCTTCAGATAGAAATTTTGCTGACACCCTAACAATAAGCCACTGTTCATTTTTTCACACATCATCTGGCAATCACAGAACCACGCATACACTTTTTGACATTCTAGCCTTTTCCACTGTTTAATCTTCTACGTATCTGCTGGTAGTCATAGAACAACAAGTATGCTGTCTGACACCCCAGCCTTGTTCTTCTGTTCAGTCTTCCACATATCCACTGGTATTTACAGACCACACATACACTGTCTGATACCCCAGCCTTGTTCTACTGCTCAGTCTTCCACATATCCACTGGTATTCACAAAACCACACATACACTGTCTGATACCACAGCCTTGTTCCACTGTTTAGTCTTCCACATATCCACTGGTAGTCACAGACCACACATACACTGTCTGATACCACAGCCTTGTTCTATTTCTCAGTCTTCCACATATCCACTGGTATTCACAAAACCACATATACACTGCCTGACACCCCAGCCTTGTTCTATTGTGCAGTCTTCCATACATCCACTGGTATTCACAAAACCATACATACACTCTCTGGAACCACAACCTCACTGTTTAGTCTCCCTCATTTCTTCTGGTAGTCACAGAGCAACACACACACACACACTCACACTTTCAAACTTTGATATACCAGACATGTTCTCCAGTTCAGTCTTCCACTCACCTACTGGTAGGCAAAAGAACCACACATACACTCTCTGGCACTCCAGTCTATAGATACTATTCAATTTTTCATATTATCCACTTGTAAAAGAACCACACATACACTATCTGACATTCTAACCTTGTTCCACTGTTCACATCCACTGAACTTCGCCAAAACACCCCTGCACTGTCTGATACTCCAGCCTTGTTTTACTTTTCAGTCTTCCATACATCCACTGGTTGTTACAGAACCATACATATACTCACACTGTTGCCTTTTTTCACTGCTCAATTTGTCACTTATCCTGATAGTCACAAAATCATGCATACGCTATCTGACACCTCAGCTTTATTCCACTGTTCAATATTCCTCACACTCACTGTGAGTAAAAGAACCACACAAGCATTGTTTGGGAACCCAGTCTACTTTCACTGTTCAGTCTTCCACACATCTACTAGATGTAACAAAACCACCCATACACTATCTGACACCCTAGTCTTGTTCCACTGTCTGCCTTTACTTACATTTGTCCTTGAAAACACCTTGCACTTTGGGAGGGGATATTAGAGGCCTTCAAACACAGCTTGAGAACCACATTAAGTTTAATATCAGGAAAATAGTGAATAATATTTTTTTTCTGTGTTAACACAGCTGTTATACAACACAAGTAATAAAACACAAATATATCCTCAAGGATAGCTATTAGATGAGAAAAAAAAGGTAATCCATCCTTTGAGTGCCACTAAGTTTCTTAAATAATAATCTGTGCTTGGATTTGCTAGCATATGAATATTAGGCAAAGCATTTGATTGCTCTAACAAAAGGCATCTTATTAACTGTAAAGAAAATATAGCCACGCTCACATCTTAACTCTAGGAAAAAAAGATCAAATGTTCAATTCTGTCATCTTGACGAAAAGTCCCTTGAGACATTTCCAGGCATAATAAATCTAAAATAAAAGGAGAGCCAAGTTTCCTCTCTTTATATATCATAAGTGAGGAGAATTTTCAATTAACTTCTTATTTTATTATTCACAGGAGTCTTGAGCATACATTTTATGAGAGCTGCCTCTTATTTTAATGAAATGATGGGGAAAAATAAATGGAGTTAATAGATGCTTTTATGTCTTTCTTTTTTAAGGATTTTTCTACATATATATTTCAAAATTTAACCCAGTTTAACTTCTTAGGTGTCTATTTAATAAGGCAGATCTTTGGCAAATGAGCTATTGCACTATATTTATAATCACACACAGGGACACACACAGAAACCATGACACAGAAACACACACTGAGACACGTGCGCATCAATACAAACACAAACTGCCTGACACACATACAAACCCTGAAGTGTGGCTACACACACAGACACAGACACACACACACACAACTATACATACAAACCAATACACACTCACACATACAAGCCCAGACACACATATATACACACCATGGCACACCAATACATGCCCATACACACTTAATCACACCCTGACATACACTGACACATACACCCTTACACACAAACACATCTACACACATACACCCTGACAGATGTACCAACCTGACACACACACACAAAGACATGCTTGATGCATGCACATATTATACATACACACACAAACACACAGACACAAAGCACTTGCATATACAACAACACAAACAGTTGGAGTGGACACATAAAAGAAGAAAGATGTGAAGGAGGAATGGAACACACACACATCTACACATACATACCCATACACACACACAAGCCCAGACAGCTGTGGGCTGCACACACACGCGCACACACACACACACACACACACACACATACGTGTGCATGCACACACAAACACTGTCACACACATGTATACCCTTATATACATGCACACCCTGGCATACACACATATCTTAACACACACACACACACATACATATACAACTATATAAAGAGACACACACACTGTCGCATGCATGCACACCCTGGCAAGCACAAACACATACACATATCTTAACACACACACACACACTGAACTGCATAAACAGACACATACACAGACACACGCTGCATATACAGACATGCACAGACACATACACAGAAACACACACAGACACACAAACACACACAGAGATGGGGGAGGAGTCCAAGTGGAGGAACGATATGGAGTAGGAGGGGAAAAAGAGTTAAAGGAGGGGGAGAAAGAAATAAAACCAGAGTGACCCTTCAGCCTCTGTTACCTTCTCAGAGATCCACTGTGTTCTGTAGGAAGCACAATCCCCCGGACTCCTCGCATCCTTAGAATCCTATTAGTCTTCTGAGTGCCCATGTTCAGATGTGTCTCTTCTGTTCATGCAGCATATGGTGTTTTCAGCTCCCCACTCAGTGATACTGAGCCTGCTCTGGTCATGGAGATTGTTTCATGGTGTCTGACCATCACAACTTCAAGGTCTGCTGCAGGGTCTCTATAAAATTACAAAGCAGTTCACAGTTTTAATAAATGTGAATCCTCCTGATACTATAACTACAGTATGTTAAAAACATCATCTCAATTAATCTTCATAGTATTTGGGCCATGGAGAGTGTTATTACAATACTGTCAGAGTTGTAGTTCAAGAGTAATTGAATGATAAAGTTCCCCCCTCCCGCCCCTGTTACCTAGTGTAAGACTCCTCCCCTCAGATGTGGAATCTGGTCCACAGACCAGACAGCTCAGAGCAAGGGACAATCTTCTTACTGTGAGAACAATTAAAGACCTGCCCCCATTGACAGGTTTTCAGGTGTTTCCCTTATGCTAATTTAAAATTGTCCCTCTCTGCAATCCACTTGGACACCACCTGCTGTTCTGAGGTGATCAGTGTTACACTAGGTAAAAGGGGCGGGAGGGGGATACTTTATCATTCAATTACTCTTGAACTACAACTCTGACAGTAATGAAATAACACTCTCCATGACCCAAATACTATGAAGATTAATTGGAGCTGCTTTTATTATGAAACATTACTATCCCTTTAATGCGTAAAGAACCAGTACAGAAAAATAGTCACACACAATATACTTATTAGTCCAGAAACATTTAATATTATATGGGAATGGGGTTAAGCCACAAGTTAAATAGAATACATAAAATACATCCACAATAAAAAAAAAACCCTATAACACTAAACTATTGGACAGGTGAGCACTCTAGTATAGCATCGTGAGGAACTAATTAAAGGGATCACCTAGATCACCCACATCATCTGATATGCCAGCTTGAAACATAACAAAAAACTTGCAAAGCGACAGAACCATAACAAGGGTCTAGATCTGCGAAAACAGGCAAATAATAAGTGTACACAATGGCGTAACAATAGGGGTCGCACCTGTGACCGGGCCCGTCACTCCAGGGGCCCGGCCGACCCCCGCGACCCCCTTGCTCGCAGCAACTCCCACTCCGGCCGCCAGTGCGCCGCTCTAGTAATACAGAGCACTGGGAGATGACATAATCTCCCAGCCTCTGCATTACTAGAGTGGCGCGCAGGAGCTTCACTTCTAGAGATCTGTGCGGAAGGACGCACAGATCTGTCAAGCCACACCGCTAGACCACCAGGGACTGGAGGTAGGGGTATTGTGGAAGGGGCAATGTGGAAATAGGGGCATTGTGGAAGGGGAAATGTGGAAATGAAGGGGCAATGTGGAGTTGGAGGCATTGTGGAGATGAAGGGGGCATTGTGGAAGAGATATTGTGGAGATGAAGGGGCAATGTGGAAGGGGCATTGTGGAGATGAAGGGGGAATGTGGCGTTGGGGGCATTGTGGAGATGAAGGTGACATTATGGAGATGAAGGGGGTATTGTGGAAGGGGCAATTTGGAGATTGGGGGGCATTGTGGAGATGGGGGCAATGTGGAGATGAAGGGGCAATTTGGAGATTGGGGGGCAATGTGGAGGTGGCCAATGTGCTTGAGGGGGCCAATGTGGTCGGGGGGGGCCCATGGCAATTCTTGCACCAGGGCCCGGTGGCTTCTAGTTACGCCTCTGAGTGTACACCTTACCAGGTCTTCCCAACCAAGCCGCACACTACACGCCTGACCTAAAATGCCCACAAGAGGCATCCCGGTACACACACAAAACCAGCAGACAAATCTAAATTTCACCATGCACCAAAAACTAGGAGCTACAAAGATTGTATGTTAAAGGGTACAATAAAACCCCTAAGCACACTACTGATAATATGGATATATATTACAATATACAGTAGATAATGGGACCACCACATAAGTATATTGCATGTGACTATTATGCTGTACTGGTTCTTTAAGCGATAAAATACTATTGTGACATTGTTTTCTTCTTATCCATTAGCGGGGGATTTTTTTCTGAGCAGCTATAGAGCCAGTGATCTCATCATATCGCCATACATTTATGCCCAACTTTATATATTATGTTCCTTCTAATAATGTGTTGTTTTAAGGGTTTTTTTGGACAGTTAAAGTACCTAAAATGATTTGGACAGAAAATGGCAGTGGAGTGTTGCCCCACTTCTCTTTTCTGCTGAAATCACTATCCCAGTGATGGGGGGTAATGTTGTTTTTAGGGGGTGAATGTCCTTGCAGTGATTTGGGCAGAAAAGGGAAGGGGGTGTGACCCCCCTGTCCTTTTCTGTCCAAATTCCTGCTGCAGTGATGTGGGCAGGGATTAACCTTATTTGGGTGGTTGAAAGTATCTACGGTGACTTGGACAGAAAAGGCAGCAGGGCATCACACACTGCCCTTGTCTACCTAAGTCTCTGACCCAGTACTGGTGTTGGATCTTTACAAGGAGACGTCTCCCTGAATCGGTATAATTACTTATCCACATGGAGTAAATAAACAAGTTTTTCTAATCACGACACTGACCTGAATATTAATAAAGCTAAATAAACAACTAATTTGTGCAAAACTTTCTTAGGTCTGGCTTGTTAAATAGATAATTTAAAATCTCCTGTAGCCTAGGTTGCCTCTTACTTGTACACCAATCTTTTGGTGGAATACGTATGCCATAGAGGTACAAACACTGCTTTCCCTCTGAACTGCCACTCAATTCTCAGTTCAATGCATGCGCATTGGATCTATGGTAGGTTCTGACAGGGCAACCCAGATAGGCAGAGGAGTTACAGGAGTGAAAAAAGCAGGTGCCAAATGAAAGAATGCTGCCCGCTGACCCTATTTCACAGCTGCCTCTAGAGGGGGATCCTGGTTATTAAGGTGGGTTTTCAGATTTTTTTAATAATGCAGCATAGAGGAAGCGGGCGGTGAGCACAGGAATGCTTCCCGCTGCCTCCAGATGGGGGGTCTGATTACAGAAAGGGGGCAGGCAAGTACTGATATTGAGGTGGGGGGGTGTATTATACACAGGAACTCATTTTTTTTACCAAAAATATTGGGTATAGTTTACACCTGCGTGTATATTAATATTATACCTGTAATTTTAAGGGTAAGTATATTTTCAACTCTTTGAGTGCCAGAAGGAGGTACAAAAAGTCAGAGCAGTGCAGAATGTTAACCCTTTTAACCCCTTACCACCCGAGGATGTACATGTACGTCCTGGAAATCCGGGTCCCCTCGCAGCTGCACGCCATTCAGGGACTCCAGATTCTTTAAAAAAAATTTTAAAAAATGTTCGGCGGGCGTTAAGCACCGGCTGCGTGTGCGTGCAGCCGGTCACTAAGGGGTTAGTGTCAGAGAGGTACACAACGCATTGCTTTGCAATGTGTTGCATAGCCCTCTGTCACTCAAAGGGTTAATATCTGGCACACAGATCTGTCAGCCTGTACTGTCTAATTTGGCTAAAATAGCCTGGCCAATAAATAAAGTTAAATATCTCATAAATTCATGTGTTAACATAACATAGAGATGATGTTGAAAGCTCCTTCAGATGCACCTACAAGCCTGAAATTCTGTTTGTTTATTTATGTGTTCACTTGCATCGAGAGGCACAAATCTAAAAATAAAGCGTGCACATTTAGCCACACAATAAGCAGTCACATTTGTTTTGCATCACAGGGGCTACACTGTTTCCAGAGAAATATACAGTCATCTAAGACATGGAAAGCAGGCAGTAGGAGAATGACAATATTTCCCTGATTTGGATATATTATACTGTATCCAGCTCATGTGACTCCCATGAGGCAATTGCAGAGATAACTAGCTACGCAGAGCTTGTGCTTAGCCTTGTGCCTTTCAATAGGAGCAGCTTATCCACAGCTATTTCAAAGCTGGTTATAAGAATATAATAGCCTGGGGGTAAAGAAAAAAAAAACAAAAAACAAACAAACAAAAAAAACATTTAACTCTTTGAGTGCCAGAGGTGTATGCAATGCATTGCGAAGCAATGCGTTGCATACCCCTCTGGCATTCAAAGGGTTAAGGGACCATTTTACTGAGTTTTTTTAAAGTAGAACTAACACCTACTAAATATAACCCCCCACACACACACCTTACTATATCTAGAAACTCCTAATGGCCCCTACGAATTTTGCATTTGTTCAAGAGATAATGTCTTCAACCAGTCCTGGTTGTCAGGTCCATGGTGGTGGACATGATAGTTGCTAGTAGGACCACAGAACCTCAAATGGTGCTCTCTGCACATGGTAATCATTTGGACCAGATGGGTATTCCACACATTGCTTTGTTATGTAGCCACATGCACACTGTCATCTTCAGTTTTAAAAAATTGTCCTTTCCTGGGATCTCTCTGGATCTGACCGCAGATGCTTAGGCTTTCTGATTTAATTACCAGGTCTCTGGGACAGGGTGGGGATTCTCCTGGAAAGTGAGCTCCTTGATAACCAGCCCGCTCCGTGCCCCATTTCACCTCTTTTCAGGACAAACCCCGCCTTTTCTCAGTCCAATCCAACCCATATCCTTTAAGTTACACACACATTATGATGGGAATAACATCATATGGACTCTCCCAACCCCAGCTTCCGTTGGAACTCCAGTTGTTACTCCTAGTCCTGCTGACATCAACGTTCCCAGGTATTGTCATGTCAGCCTCCATGCACATAACATTCAGGACTGATTAAAGAGTCTGCCTCTTGTACAAAGGCCGAAGGGCAAAATACATAGGAGCCATTGGGATTTTATGGCTATAGAGAAGGGAGTGAGGGGTTCTATAATTAGGAGGTAGTAGTTCTAATTTAACCTCTTATTGATTTGAATAAAAAAGGAGGTAGTCACCTGATGGATCTGTGGTTCTTGGGGACTACATTCTCCATCCACACCAAGCAGCTGTTGGCTGGTTGGGGATAATGGGAGTTGTAGTCTACAACAATTGACTACTCCTGCCATAGGCTACGTCTCCAATAACCATTTAAACATTTGAATTACAAAGACATGTACATGAGAAGCAATGTACAGGATACATCACTAACATCTAATAAATTAGTAAATTAGTTTCTTATTTTTAAAATGAAAAAAAACAAAAAACGTACATTTTGTGCCCTCTGTACAAAAAAAAGAAAAAAAAAAGAAATAATTGTGGTGTAATCCAATTGCATCAGGGCAGCCAAATGAAATTCCTATTAATTTAATTGTTCATACTACGGAAGTTTCCAGTGTGTTGCTTCACTAAGGCGTGATAAAGAGGTGATGAGTTCTCCAGTGATATTGCTTCTCCGGTCCCTATGGAGACAATGCACTAGGAATTCTCAAGTGTGAGAGATCTTAGTGCGTAGGCTCTATAGAATAACATAGAAACTGGAAAACTGATATCACTGGAGAAGACATCTCCACATTATCACCTCTTTATCACACCTTAGTGCATAACCCCCAGGTGATTTAAAAGCCTCATTTAAATCAATGAGATTTTTCAGTTCCCCCTCTAGTACAGTGAGTATTTGTCCTGACTTGGAAAAGAACACACACAATAGGGCCCCCAATAGTGTCTGATAACTGACAAAATAGCAAATTGTATTTTTCTTTTGTGAAATTGTCACTCGATCTTGAGAAAACAGTGTAACTGCGAAACGCGTTGATTATTAATGGCATATTAAATACAATTTGTATTTTAAGGTTTTAATTTATCAATTTATATAAAAATATTTTTATATGAAGACTTGGAGCATCACCTCGTTCTTCATGGCATTTACCTGATTACCTGATCAGAGACAGATTTAATACAAATCTCTGCAGGCATTCCTTGTTGTGAGCTGGTATATGCCCCCTTTCAACCACCACAACTGAGAGTATTTTGTTTTTTTATTACACAGTAGCAATACTGGAACAGTTTTGCCTGTGCGGTTAATAAAACAATGAGTAGCTTGTTGAATTTTCAGTACTTAGCCCTTTCAGCTATAAAAAGGTGTCCAATTCTATACAAAGCACTGCGTTACACAACTCTCCTTCAGTGAGAGTGAGTGTTAGTGTGGATGAGCATGTGTATGTGAAAAAGCATTTGTGCGTGTGAAAACGTGTGTGCAAATGTGAACACCTGTCAACGTGTGCGTGAGAGAATGTGTTTTGCATGTATTGTATTTTGTTTGTGGTGTCTTTTGTTTGTATTGTCTTTTGTGTACAGAGTTTTGCATTTAGCATTTTGTGTTTTGTATATAGCGTACATCAGTTTGCATATAGCATTTGACATTTTGCATTTATCGTATTGTGGATAGCGTTGTGAGTCAAGTCTATAGCAGTTGGTGTATTGGGTTTGGCATTTTGTTTGACAAATTGCATTTTGCATATTACTTATAGTGTTTGACATATAGTTTTCTGTGTATGACATTTGGCCTATGGTGTTTGTCATAATGCCAATGGCATATTTGGCATATGGAGTTTTTTGCTTTGCATATATCATTGTGCATTTGGCATTTAATGTATAGTGTTTGGCTTATGGTGTTTGAAATATGGCATATTGTGCTTGGCATTTAGCATGTTGCATTTTGCATATAGTGTACTGTGCATAACGTTTGGCCTATATCGTTGTGTGTATAGCATTGTACATATAGAGTTTGGCATATTGTGTTTGGTGTATTGCTTAAAGGAGCAGTAAACATTTTTTTATGAAAACATATTTTACAGAGCATTTCCTGCTGAATAAAACAAGGCCACTCCCATCGCTGTCAGATGACTTATTAAAAAACTAGTTGAACAGCCCGTTACACGGGCCACAGTGCCACTGCCACCAGGTCGCGGGGCAGTCACGCTCAGTAGAGACTGCCCGCGCCACGGCTGATCAGCCGCAGCGTGGGCAGTCTCTAACTGTGCATGACTGCAGCACGCGCAGCAGTGTCTACTGCGCATGTCACAGCGTTACACACGTTTTAGCAAATTATTATATAGGATTATAGCAGTTTAAATAATCAGGAAGTGAATTTACTGTGTTTACTTCCTGATAGTTCTAACTGACAGGAAGTGACAGGCAGGTTCTATCACATTCTATGGAGAACTGTATGTCTATGACTTTTCTGATTTTCCTTTCCATTAGAATCTAACAGGAAATCTAATTAGAATTCGACCACTAGAGGGCATTGCTAATGTAAAAAAACATGGGTTTAAACTGTAATAACTCTGGAAATATAAATCTCTCGGCAGTGGGAGTACCCTTATTTTACTCAATAGGAAAATCCCTACAATATATATTTTTTTCATAAAAAAAATGTACTGCTCCTTTAAGGCGTTTTGCTTATAGCATTGTGCTTTTTAGCGTATATAATGTTTGTCATATATCACAGCTGTCGAATTGCGTTTGCATTTGTCAGACCGAGTTTGTCAAAATAGCTTTTTGCTTTTGCCATATTGCTTTTGGCATATGGTGTATGGAATATATTGTTTGTCATATGGTGTTACGTGTATAGTGTATTGCGTTAATGGCACTATTGGGCAAATAGTGTATTGCGCATATCAAGCACTATTGGGCTCCCTCTTGTGTTTGTTCTTTTTCATATTTCTCTTCCAGACGGATGTTGTAAGGGATGTTTTTTTTTGGTGATCTCCTCATGGTTAGTTGGGGGTTAATTATCTGCAGTTTGGCTGGCAACAGCAGAAGGGCGGGAGATGCTAACTTATGTAGTGTTTATGAGAGACAGGCAGTGATGTCTCCACTATTCAGCCTTCTGTAACAAAGCACATACGCATGCGTAGTATTAGACATCTGTATTTTTAACCTGTAATCAACACAATAGATTCAGAGAGCCGTTGTTGGGACGAATGAGGGCGACTTGATTTTCACCTCTGTCCGTGCACCTGTGTCTTATTATGAGGCTCTCTCGTTGATAAGTACCCTTTGTTATTTCTTATCTTCTTACCTGTCCTATCTTGCGTATTGTAGAGTTGGTTTAAGCTCTGGCAATAGTTCTTGTACTTTTTATCACCTGTTAGAGGTATGTCTCTCATATGCTTGTGAACTCTGGCAGGATGTTTATTTCATAACCTATTTAATTATTGCATGTTTTAATAAACTGTAGTTTTATAGTTTTCACTGCAGTGTGTTTGTCCTTATTTTTATTCTGAAATTCCAGACTTCTAATTGTAACAGATGTGTTGAGGAGCTGCCTTTATTTCCAGTTAAAGGGATAATGTTTCATAATAAAAGCAGCTCAGATTAATCTTCATATTATTTGGACTTTGGAGAGTGTTATTTCAATTCTGTCAGAGTTGTAGTTCAAGAGTAATTCAATGACAAAGTGTCCCCCTCCCGCCCCTTTTACTGATGTAACACTGCTCAGCCAGATCAGAAGGGAGGTGTCCAGGTAGACTGCAGAGAGGGACAATCTTCAATTAAGATAAGGGAAAAAAACCTGAAAATCTTGTCAAGGGGGGTAGGCCTTACATTGTTCTCATAGGAAGAAGAGTGTCCCCTCTGTTATCTGTCTGGTCTATGGACTGCATTCCACATCTGAGAAGAGATGGCTTACACTAGGTAAAAGGGGCAGGAGGGGAAAGTTTCCTTGTGAATATCTCTTAAACCATAAAGGTTTGAGAGATAAGACAAATCGTTCTTTATGGTTTTTTAATGCCTACAAAATAAAATAAAGATAAATCGAAGTATTACTATCCCTTTAAGTACATATGTGCTATTCTGGACATCACTTTTGTGAGTAGATTTCTTACAACTGGTGTTGGTGACAGAAATCTGTGAATCCAGACTTTGATGTTATTACACTAGGAACACCCTCTGTTTTCTTCTCTTTCTATATGCTTTTGGAGTCGTTTTTTTTTTTTTTTTTTTTTGCATAAGGTCCTTTGAGTACAATTTGGTTGACCTATGGTGAACGTGTAGATGATGTCTCCTCATTAACTCAATATTTATCAAAATCATTTTCTTATTTTAATTAAAAAAAATGAAAAAAAAATAAATAATTTCCAACGTCAGAAACTCACATTGGCACGCAAAACAGTGTGCACATGCACAATCACAGTAAAAGGGTTAATGAGAATTAAAAACTGCATCTACTCTCTGCTAGCCATTTGTAGTGTAAATATTTTTTGAGAAATTAACGCTTATTTGTTTGTCGTACATTAGGCATTTTATACTGATTTGTTTCTATGCTGGGTCAATATTATCACACACTGTTCTATGAATTAATTGTGGCAGAGTCAGCAGGTTGAGGGACAATTCTAAAAGCATAAAACAGTATAAGTTTGGCCTTACACAATTCATTAGCATACTGTGCAGTAAATTAGCATAACGTGCCACACTGTGCCACCTAAATTGCATGTCTCAAATACTATTTATAGTTCAGAAAAATGACTATATAAACATATAGGAATATATTGATTGTCTGTACAACAAACTAAACATGTCTGAGGGTGGGAGTTATACTTTAACCCTTTGAGTACCACTCTGGCACTCAAAGGGTTAAATAAAAGGGAATTTTAACAATTCCTCCTTATGATGAAGTAGATTTTTTTCTTCTGTAAATCATTAAAGTCTATTGTTCAAAAGAGAAGAGGAGGAGTTCTGGGGCAAACCATTTGTGCTGTAGGGGGAAATTAAACATTTCCATTGATTTAAATGGGGGTTTTAACCGAATGAATGATACAGAGGTCTCCAATGTATTGCTTTGCAGTATGTTGGGGACCTCTCTAGTGTTTAATGAGTTAAAATCTCTACTTAAATCAATATACATTTTTGGAATTTGTATTTTTCCCCTCTAGCGCAAATGGTTTGCCCCAGAGTACTTTCACTTTTCTTTTGAACGTACGGCCCTAACTGAGTCTGTTGTACATACCTGAAAACTTTCAAAATGATCTGAACTTGAAATCTTGTAAACATTATTAACCCCTAAACTTCCCATTATATAGATTATCTGTGATATGTCCCTGATTGCTGTAATTGATGGGTGCACCAATCAGTCCTCAAGGAACCATTAATATAGAACAACATAAAGATATCACTGCATGGACACACACAAGACAAGAAGGACTTCTCTCTCAGAAATCCTCATGAAAGGGGAGGCATGTCTGAGAGGGGGGTGGCAAGAAAGTAGGTATTGGGTGGGACAGGAAGTGAGTTAGATTAGGATAGGGTTAATTTATAAACCAGAGGAGAAAGTGTCACTTCCTCTTTATACAGCAAGATCTGTACAGCGTCCAGGGCCAGATTTACATCTCAGGAGCCTGTAGGCATAGAAATTTGAAGCCCCCCCCCCAATTGGGCATCTCCACTGGACACCTCCACAATGCTCCTAACCTCCACAATGCCCCCTATCATCTCCATATTACCCCCATCAGCACCAACTTGCCCTCACATTGCACCCATCATCTCCATATTGCCCTCACACTGCCCCATCAGCTCCAACTTGCCCCCATCAGCTTCAGCTTACTCTCACATTGCCCCCATCACCTCCACAATTCCATCATCTCCATATTGTCCCCCATCATCTCCATATTGCCCCCATCAACTCCAACTTATCCTCACATTGTCCCCATCACCTCCAACTTGCCCCCATCAAGTCCATATTGCCCCATCAGCTCCAACTTACCCACACATTGCCCCCATCAGCTCCAACTTGCCCATCAGCTCCAACTTGCCCTCACATTGCCCCCATCATCTCCATATTGCCCTCACATTGCCCACATTAGCTCCAACTTGCCCCCATCAGCCCCAGCTTACTCTCACATTGCTCCCATCATCTCCAACTTGCCCCCATCAAGTCCATATTGCCCCATCAGCTCCAACTTACCCACACATTGCCCCCATCAGCTCCAACTTGCCCAATCAGCTCCAACTTGCCCTCACATTGCCTACATCATCTCCACATTGCCCCCATCATTTCCATATTGCCTTCACATTACCCCCCATTAGCTCCAACTTGCCCCCATCAGCTCCAACTTACCCTCACATTGCCCCCATCATCTCCACATTGCCACCAGCTCCATATTGCCCCCCATCAGCTCCATATTGCCCCCATCAGCTCCAACTTACCCTCACATTTCCCCCATCATCTCCACATTGCCAATTTGCCATCATCTCCATATTGCCCCCCCATCAGCTCCAACTTGCCCCCCATCAGCTTCATATTGCCCTCACATTGCCCCCCCCCAGTGTCTGTTTCCTACCTTTTCCCTGGTGGTCCACCGCCTGGTGAGGTCTGTGCCTCCTTCTGCACAGACCTGTAGCTGCTGGAGCTCCCACGCGGTCTTCTGTTCAGTAATGCAGAGCGCTGAGATATGATGTAATCTCCCAGAGCCCTGTATTACTAAAGAGCCAACGAGGGAGTGCAGTAGCTACAGGTCTGTGACGAAGGAGGCACAGACCTCACTGGGTGGTGGGGAGTTAATGCGGGCTGCAAGGCTACTTTAAAAAAAAAAAAAAAAAAAATGGGTCCCAATGACAGGCACCCCTCTGTGGGGTGCACCTGTAGGCAGATGCCTACTCTGCCTTATGGTAAATCCGGCCCTGTCAGCATCCCCCTCTTTCCCCTTCTGGTTGTACTGTGGGGGTGGACTGCTGGTTTTGGGGATTTTGGGCTGTTGGGTATTTATTTCTTGCATTTCACAGCTTTGTGGGTGCTTTGGGCCCTTGCCATTGTGTAGAAGGTCATTAAGTTGGATATGCGCATGCGGAGAAATCTGCAACAATTTTCCACCTCCCTGCAGCCTCTTCTCAACCCCATCCTCACACTTACTTGCCCAGACAAAACTACTGCTGTCTACAACAGCACTCTCACTTCAGTCCTTGACATCGCTGCACCTGCAACTCCACGCCACCCACACACAACCCCACTACAACCCTGGCACACAAGACTAACGCGATACCTCCAAAGGTGCTCACGCACTGCTGAAAGGCACTGGAGGAAATCGCGCTCCACAGCTGACTTCACACACTACAGATTCATTCTCCGTTCATATAGCTCTGCCCTCTCCCTGGCCAAACAGTCATACTTCTCCTCTCTAATTTCTAATCTTTCCTCCAACCCGAAAAGCCTTTTCTCAACCTTCACATCTCTTCTACACCCACCAACACAAACACCTTCCACTAACTTCTCTGCCCAAGATCTCGCCAACCACTTCAAGAAAAAGATTGAATCTATAAGACATGACATTTCATCACTACCACCCCCACCCAGCCAGCCCAACCCTGTTGCCTCTCCCAAAAACACACTAAGCTTCTTCCCACCTGTCACTGAGGATGAAGTCTCCCTTCTCCTCACTCACTCAAACCTAACCACATGCCCTCTCGACCCAATCCCGTCTCAGCTCACCCAAGAACTCTCCCCTCTACTAACTTCAATCCTTCCTCACTTATTCAACCTCTCTTTGTCAACCGGCACCTTCCCATCCTCTTTCAAACATGCACTAATCACTCCCATCCTAAAAAAACCCTCCCTGGACCCAAACTCACTGTCAAATTACCGGCCAATTTCCCTACTCCCGTTCACCTCCAAGCTCCTTGAGCGCCTTGCATATAACCGCCTCACTAAATTCCTCTGCTCCCATTCTCTGCTAGATCCCTTGCAATCCGGATTCCACCCTCATCACTCCACTGAGTCTACCCTCACTAAAGTGGCCAATGACTTGCTCTCAGCCAAGTCAAAAGACCACTACTCCCTACTCATTCTCTTGGACCTGTCAGCCACCTTTGACACAGTTGATCACCCACTCCTCCAAGCCCTCCACTCCCTAGGTCCCTGTGACACTGCGCTCTCCTGGTTTTCATCTTATCTCTGCAACCGCTCCTTCAGTGTTTCCTACTCCGGCTCCACTTCCCCACCCCTCCCACTGTCTGTTGGTGTGCCTCAAGGATCAGTACTGGGACCCTTGCTCTTCTCAATCTACACTACTTCCCTTGGAAAACTAATAAACTCCTTTGGGTTTCACCACCATCTCTATGCTGATGACACCCAAATATATCTTTCCTCCCCAGACCTCTCCCCTTCCCTCCTGTCCCGAGTGTCTGACTGTCTGTCTGCTGTGTTTTCCTGGATGTCCTCCCGTCAACTCAAACTTAACCTTGGCAAAACTGAACTAATTCTCTTCCCTCCATCTACAAACAGCCTTATCCCAAATATTACCCTCACCGTTAACAACACTTCCATCACACCAACCCCTACAGCACGCTGCCTGGGGGTCACATTTGACTCGGCCCTATCCTTCATTCCTCACATCCAGTCAATCTCCAACTCATGCCGCCTCCACCTCCGCAACATCTCTAGAATCCGACCCTTTCTCACAGAAGACACTACCAAAATTCTAATCCAAACACTCATCATGTCCCGTTTTGACTACTGTAACTCTTTACTAACTGGCCTTCCTCTCACCCGACTAACCCCGCTACAGTCCATAATGAACTCTGCTGCAAGACTAATCTACCTCACTCATCGCTTCTCTAACACCACACCCCTCTGTCAGTCCCTACACTGGCTCCCGTTAGCATGCAGAGTAAAATTCAAAACTCTGGTGCTAACTTATAGAGCCCTCACTAACACTGCACCCCCCTATATTTCATCTCTCATTTCCAAATATACTCCCGCCCGCCATCTTCGCTCTGCACATGACCTTCTGCTCTCCACAGCTCTTATTACGTCCTCCAACTCCCACCTACAGGGCTTCTCCCGTGCTGCACCTGAGCTGTGGAATTCCCTCCCCTGTCCCATCAGACTCTCCCCCAGCCTTCAAATCTTCAGACGCTCCCTGAAGACTCACCTCTTCAGGGAAGCCTATCAACTGCCTCCATAAACATCATCACCAAGATTCACCCCTTGCACGGACTACTGCACTCAACGGCACTTCTCACTCCCACCCACTGACTGGCAGTTCATGTGGCAGGAGGCACTTACACCCAATAGCACTTATTCCTTCTGTGTCATACCTACCTTCCTCTAAACTGTAAGTTCTCACGAGCAGGGCCCTCTGATCCTCCTGTACTATTTAATATATCTGTATGTCTATTCCCAATTGTACAGCGCTGTGGAATTAGTTGGCGCTATATAAATAAAGAATAATAATAATAATATGTTACGTGAAGATGGTAGACCAGCGACCTAGGGGTAATGACACCTGGACTGTGTCGCAGGTTTAGACACTGGCCTCACTGAGCTGCATTGACCAGCTAATGGGGCGTGGTAAGGTGAAACTAGATTGGGGTTGAACCTAGGGCTCAAAAGGGGGGATAGACAGGTGTTAGCCTACCAAAACTGGTTATTGGCAAGGGCTTAAAGTTTAGGTGAAAGTTTATCTTAAAATGGTTAACATGTATTTCTAAATAAAGCTGTAGCCTGAGTTAAACCCATAATTAGTGATCTGTGTTTTTCTTGAACCAATACTCCATGCATAAGACATGACTTCCGGGTACAAGTGGCACCACTTTATAGACTAAAGAAGCAAGTAACTGGATCAAAATATATAGTAGGTAGCACTGTACAACTTCACCCTGAAAATGTGGCTGTTCTCCCTTCACTCTGAGATCTGCATCAAAACCCTGAGTCTCAGAGTCAAATCCTGAATGTTCCAGGTACACTGATGTACTAAGAAACGCAGTCTTTGCCAAACCATCTGCACTAAAGAGAAAAAATTTTATTGTTTTGAATGGGATTTTTTTTAACCCCTTGAATGCCAGAGAGGTCTCCAAAGCATTAAAAGGCTTAAAAGTCCTATTTAAATCAACCAGAATTTTAGATTTTTTACTTTATTCCCTATGCTGTGGCTGGTGTGCTTCAGAATTGTACCACACTCCCTCAGTGTTCATATCAAGTGACCGAGTGCCCCATCTGGATGTGTTCCATATTTCTATTTAAATATAATGGGAGTTCAATCATTCATGCATTTTTATAAGCTTTGAAAACAAATCTCTTTTCTGCAGAATTCCATCAAAAGCCTTAATATGATAGTTACCATTTATCTTTACTTTGCAAGCACATGGTAGGTAAATTCAATAAATTCATCATAAAAATGCAAATAAAATTAGGTGAAGGTGAAAGAAAAAAATCATTTAAAAATGTTAGGAATTTGGTGCACTTACATATCCCTTAACCCTTTGCAAAGCAATGCGTTGTGTACTCCACTGGCGCTGAAATGGTTAAATATCTGGGTATCCCTTAAAAATAACAGCATATGAACAGGCAAAACAAACTGCATAAATTTAACTTTACTATTTTGGAAATTTAAAGAGGATCTGCGCAAGATGTGTTTGTGGATTTTTTTTCAAATTCCACCAATTGAGTGCAAGAAGGAGGGTACAATGCATAGCCCTCTGGCATTCAATGGGTTAACTTATTCTACCCTGTTGATACAGTTAACAATGAAAATGTAAGACCTCCACTGATAGACCCCTGTTTCATGTATGTTCCCAATTTTGTCACTGGCACTGATACAACAACCTGTTGCTCCATAGTCACCTGGCATGTACTTAGGTATCACACATGCCAGTACATATAGCTACAAAGCAACAGCTTGTTGTAATGGTGCCTGTGACACCACTGGGAATATACACGTAATAGGGGACGGACAATGGAAGTCTTAGTGAGCTACAGATTTCATGGGGCTTCACCAGATTGTGGCAAGTCCATACAGCATGTGTCAACTTGCCTCTATTTGCATACATCACTGAGATATATAGTATAATGATTGGCACCTTGCCTCTTTAGTAGTGTTGAGCGAGCATGCTCGGCCGATGCTCGGATCGGCTCGAGCATCGCTCTGCTCGGCACATGGCGGTACTCGTACGAGTACCGCCATGTGCTCGCCCGCCATGTTCGGGTGGCAGGGATCTGTGCCGAAGGAGGCACAGATCTTACAGACGCTCCGCTGGACCACCAGGGACTGGAGGTAGGGGACATGTGGAGATGGAAGGGGGCATTGCGGAGATGAAGGGGGCATTGCGGAGATGAAGGGGGACATTGTGGAAGGGGGACATTGTGGAAGGGGGGCATTGCGGAGATGAAGGGGGCATTGCGGAGATGAAGGGGGACATTGTGGAAGGGGGACATTGTGGAAGGGGGGCATTGTGGAAGGGGGGCATTGCGGAGATGAAGGGGGCATTGCGGAGATGAAGGGGGACATTGTGGAAGGGGGACATTGTGGAAGGGGGGCATTGCGGAGATGAAGGGGGCATTGCGGAGATGAAGGGGGACATTGTGGAAGGGGGACATTGTGGAAGAGGGGCATTGTGGAGATGAAGGGGGGCATTGACCAGGCACCCTCCCCTCATCAGAGCAGGGGGTGCCTGGTGTAATGCTCGAGTCCTCCCATTCAATTCAATGGGGCTCGGGTGCTCGGCCGAGCACTCGAGCCTCCGGGGGTGCTCGGTCAGAGCACCCGAACCCCCGAGCATCGGGGTGCTCGCTCAACACTACTCTTTAGCCATAACACCTAAGGAGAAACATGCCAGTACATATATCTACAGAGGAACATGTTGTTAGTAGGGGAGTGGAGAAGTATTACCGCCAGAGGTAGCAAAAGCTGGACCGAGGGGTGCAAGTCAACATTCACACAAAAAATGCCCTCAATGTTTCTACTTTGTTGCAATTCAATGCATTTTGCAACTTTTTGGCACTCAAAGGGTTAAACTGTCCCAAGCTGGAGCCAGCAACTCTACTGCCCATCAGAGGGTTTTTGTTTTGTTGAGATGTCGCCTATCTTTTACTAATACCGATCAAGAGTGCAGATAACAATGTATTGTGGTTCCTGGGGGAATCTCTTATCTATAATGCACACAAAACAAGACATTTTAAAGGGTGACATACAGAGGTTGCCCTTTTGAAGTGGGCACCAATTTGATGTTGCCCTTTTGATACAGGCAACATTCTGATGTCACCCCTTTTGAGGGTTGCCATGAAGCGATGCCATTGTAATAGGATACCCTCTGAAACGGAAAGTTTCTGGCAGACTCAGAAAGAAAAGTGAGGTGGAGGAGGGAGGGGATTTCAGGACATGTGAGTAGACATTAAATAGGCTTTGTTACCAAGAACTCAGTTCTGTTATGTTAAAGAGCCCCTAACTACTAAACCAAAAATCTCTGAAACCATGATTGAAAAATGAAAAGCACAAGGTATAGGTTAAAAACTGTGTAGTAGCTGTAGCAATGTAGCAATACAAAACTGGCTGTAAGCTCTCACGAGCAGGGCCCTCTGATCCTCCTGTTCTACACATCTGATTGTACTATTTAATACCTCTGTATGTCTATTCCCCAATTGTACAGCGCTGCGGAATTAGTTGGCGCTATATAAATAAAGAATAATAAAGAATAATAACTGGCTAAAAACTACAGTTGTACAATTATTTATACATTTTGCAAATTCTGAACCTTTCTGCAACATGTTAACCTCTTTCCAATTTTAACCAGTTGAGTAATAGCTACATTTGCTTATGAGTTAAGAAGATTTTTTTTAATCATATATCCATGCTAAACAGCATGTTATATCTCTTTAAAGTTATTGTAAAATAAATAAAAAATAATTCAAGAAATTATTTATTTTAACAAAATATAATTTATAAGATAACAATGTTTGATTCATATTATAAAATATTAAAATAGGCGAGTCTGCTTTGGACATGTAACTGGTTTATAATGGGCACACATTTTTAAGCGTTTGAATGCATTTCAATGCATTGGATACCACTCCGGCCCTCATAAAGGGTTAATTTGACAAAATAACCCTATGATGTTAACATTCCAAGGACTGATTGTGTTATGGGTTATATAGTACATCACAACACTGTATCTCAAGTTCTTATTCCAAGCTATTTGTACTATACATGGGAGTGATGTTCAAAAGAAAAATAAAGAACTTCTGGGACAAGCCAATTGCACCACAGGGGAGAAATAAATATTCCCAATGATTAACCCCTTAATGACCAGCCACGCAGTTCATGGACAGCAGTTAAGGACCACAGGGCATTATTTTTTTCAGCAATGGATTTAGGGGCCTCCAAGCTGTGTGCAGCCATGCGGGAACCCCTGAATTCCATAACGTACCACGACCATTACTGGCCCTTAAGTGCCAAACTGACGTGAATTAAGGAATTGGCCTTTTAACCCATTGAATGCTAAAGAGATGCAAATGCATAGCAAACCATTCAAGGCATTACCCCCTTGAGTGCCAGAAACTTATCCAATGCATTGTGATCTCTGGCACTGAAAGGGTTAAAGGCACAATTTCAATCTATTGCAATTTTAGGATTATGTACATTATTGGTCCCCTATGGTGACGTTAGTTTGCTCCAGAATTCCTAAACTTTTCTGTTGAACTTAGGGCCTTAAGACTTAAAGGACAATAACATTTCATTGCATGTTCTTCAAAGGGAGCAGGCTTTGTATAAAGACCAGGCCTGTAATGTGCAGACAGGAAGCTGCTCTCAGCAGCCCTTCTGTGGTCATAAAACTTCCCCCATAGGTGGAATACATACCAGGAGTCTGTGACTATCAGCCACAAACTCATTGGGGGAGATTCACTAAGCGGTGATAAAGAGGTAATAAAGTGGAGATGACTTCTCCAGTGTTATAACTTCTCCAATTCCTATGTTATTCTATGGAGTCTATGCACTAAGATCTAAAAAGCTGGAGAAATCTTAGTGCATTGGCTCCATATAATAACATAGGAACTGGAGAAGTGATATCACTGGAGAAGTTATCACCTCTTTATCACCACTTAGTGAATCTCCCCCAACGCTGTTTTATTTTCTTTCGCACAGTCTTCATAAACCTGCTGTGTTGGGCTTTCAAGCAGGATACAATGGAAATATGGGCACTTAACACTTTGAGTACCAAAAGGACTACCATTTCACCATAGTTGCCCTATAACTCTCTAAGTGAACTGTTTGGCACACCCCTGTGGCACTCAAAGGGTTATAGGGCAACTATCATCACACAGTAGTTCTATTGGCAGATTTGCTCCCCTGCCCTGACCGATGCCGTTGCACTTCCATCTTGCATTAAAAGGGTTTAATATAAACTGTTTGTCTAAACAAAAAAATGATCACCAAGTACAAAATACCCATGTATTTACATTAGTCTGAAGGGAAATACAGAGATAAATACAGTGATTAATGATATGACCTGCAATAAAATCCATCCCACAAGTAAAATGTTTCCTCTGCATTCTCCTGTGTCAGGTCACAATAAATGGAATAATAAATCTGACTGTTCCCTCCATAAACATGGATTGACTCCTTAAGGACCAGAGAGATGTGCAATACATTGATTTGCTTGTATGGCTAAGATTAACACAAGTGTGTTTTCACTAACAAGATGCTGATCAATGGTACTGATATTGACTTGAAATGGGATGAACGTTCCGGTGAAGTCATACATATAGCAACCTTTTGCTTCGATGAGGTTGATGAACTAAGGTAATTGGTTCAGTTTCAAACCAGAAAATCTGTGCACCCTCCTGATGTAGATAGAACAATAGCCTGGGTGTCAAGTCCATAAGGTATACGTGCAGTCTTTTAGTTGAAGAACCTCATTCACAGGACTTTCAAATGAAGAAAATTGGGCAATTTTATTATATCAACATTTCGGCCCCACTTTGGGCCTTAGTCAAGTCTTGACAAAGGTCCAAAATGGAGCTGAAACATTGTTATAATAAAATTTCACAATTTTCATCATTTGGAAATCCTGTGAGTAAGGCTCTTCAACTACAAAAAAAAAAAAAAATGTATATCTATATATATATATACAGCAAAATTGAAAAACAGGGCAGCACCAGTGGGTCTTATTAAACAAGCAAAACTACTTTATTTAAGTAACAGAAATCGTCAACGTTTCGGTCCTCACTGGGACCTTTCTCAACTCTCGTCTTGAGAAAGGTCCCAGTGAGGACCGAAACGTTGACGATTTCTGTTACTTAAATAAAGTAGTTTTGCTTGTTTAATAAGACCCACTGGTGCTGCCCTGTTTTTCAGTTTTGCTGTATCTATATTTGGGATTGTGCATCTGGGCATGAACTGAGTTAAGAGTGAGTGCTTGCCACTTCTGATTTTGTATATATATATATAGAGAGAGAGAGAGAGAAAGAAAAGATACACAGTGGCACTTATTAATTGATAATCACAGTAGCAATAGGTGCAAGTCCCATATAATAAAGGGCATATAGATATACTATGAACTCACTATTCATCCTACCTGCTGAGTGCTGTCTCCTTGGTCCGAGGATCATCCTAGGCTGAGTATATCTATATATATATATATATATAGAGAGAGAGAGAGAGAGAGAGAGAGAGTGCCAGGGTGCTTTATATTTTGCCACAACATAGGGAAAGTTTGTAAATTGAAAGAAGCACTCTCTGGACTTTCAAATGTTATGAAGAAAGAGCCAAAGTTTATTTACAAGTCAACATTTTGGTTATCCCATTGTAACCGTCTTGAAGAAGGTTACGATGTGATAACCGAAACGTTGACTTGTAAATAAACTTTTGCTCTGTCTTCATAACATTTGAAATTCCAGATAGTGCTTCTTTCAATTTATGAACTTTTCCTATATATATCTATATCTATATATCTATCTATCTATATATATATATATATATATATATATATATATATATATATATATATATTCATCACACTCATATGCACACATCACACTCTTTGCAAAGCGTTGACACATCTATGGAATGTAAATGTTTACATGGATATGAACCCTTCATTTTAGGTAACACTGGGGTGAAGATACACAATAACCTTTAATGCCAGTGACCAGACTTGTATTTATGTATGTATCTTTAATTATATAGCACCATACATGTACACAGTGCTTAACAGAAGACTTCAGGGTTTACATTAAAACACAAGATTACTGTACAGGCCAGGGTTAAGACTCTAATACCTGCCTTATGCTTTTCCCGTAACATGGTCAGGAAATTGGAGTCAAGTTCCTCCAGTTCCTCCATGCCTTGTTCCCCTTTGAGCACCAGAGAGGTGTGCAATGCATTTCAAATCAGTGTGTTAGGCACCCCACTGGCACTCAAAGGGTTAATACATTATGTTAAACAAGGTGTACAGCAAAAGATGGTCCCAAATTATACATAGACTGTCCAGTTCTATTCCCCTTGGTCCAAGCATCATTAAAGGGATAGTAAACCCCCCAAAAAATCTGTTCGCGAATCGATAGGAATAATAAAAAAACATGTAATGCCCTCATCTCTCAAACCGTCATGGTTTGAGAGATATAAGAAAATAAAGACCTCTGCTCCCACCCCCTTCTCATGCATCAGCTGTATAGCGGACGTCATGAGATCCTGCTTACGGGACCAGACGGCGGTTCTTCAGGAGCGCTGTCATCGGGATATCTAACTTTAATTACTTCATCGGAATGGTCTACAAAGTGTGCTTGCAAGCCAGGCACACGTAGACCATACCGATGAAGTAATTATAGTTAGATATACCAATGTCAGCACTCCTGAAGAACCGCCGTCTGGTCCCGTAAGCAGGATCTCATGACGTCCGCTATACAGCTATAAAGCTGTTAGAGGCAGAATCTAGTCGACTGACTTTAGGCGGCTCTTCAGAAGCACTGTCATCGGGATATCTAACTATAATTACTTCACCGGAATGGTCTACAAAGTGTGCTTGCAAGCCAGGCTCACGTAGACCATACCGATGAAGTAATCATAGTTAGATATCCCAATGTCAGCACTCATGAAGAGCCGCCTGCAGTCAGTCGACTGGATTCTGCCTCTAACAGCTTTACAGCTCGTCAGACAGAATGGGGAGGGAGTGGAGGTCTTTATTTTCTTACATCTCTCAAACTATAATGGTTTCAGAGGTGGGAATAAGGGCATTATATGTTTTTTTATTATTCCTATCAATTCTCAAAGTTTTTTGGGGGGTTTACTAACCCTTTAAAGGGACGAATTTTGGTGTTCATACAGTATCAAACTAGCGTTAGCCAGGCAGTGTATTTCAGGCCCATATATGCTAAACCCATACCTGGCAGAGGTGACGTTTGCTTTTGGGGACTCTAATAATAATATCTCCAAATAGTATGGCTGCCACCAATAAACTCTGTTGGTGAGGGAGCTTCCTTTGCAGAGACTGAACAATCCTTCATTATCCTCCTCCTCCTACGATAATAGGAACTTTCAAAGTATGCCTCGCATACTCCTGCTTTCACTGTTTATTACTGGCTTTCTGGGACAGAAAATATTTCCCCAGGTTGGCGAGTTCCTCAGCAGCCCCACCCACTTCAAGACCTTTTCTGCCCAATTCCTTGTTCATTTTAGGGGAAAACCCACTTTATTGCCTTGATAATCTTGCCCAGCTCATTAAGCCCCACCCACATAATGACACCAATCAGGCTTGAATTCTGTTGCAGCTGATAAATGTACCAATGGTTTTGTCTACACATTCCTCCATAGCCTTCAATGGCAATCTGCTAGATAGAACCAGTGATAACAGGGTTACTTGAAAATGAGAGAAATCTCAATGTATTCTTCCTGGTAAAACATTTTCTAAGTAAATAAATAACACATTTTAACGTCAACAGAACACATGCCTTTTTTGAAAAAGCTTTCAAAATCATCTAAATGTTACATTAGCCATTAGTAATTCAGACATTTTTTTTTTAGTTATTTAGATGTATACTAGTTGAAGAGCCTGTTACATGGGCTACAGTGCCACTGCCAGCCGGTTGCGGGGCAGTCATGCGCAGTAGAGACTGCCCGCGCCGGTGGCTGATACAGAGCTGGACGCTCCGGACGCTCTGTATCAGCCGCAGTGCGGGCAGTCTCTACTGCGCATGACTGCAGCACGTGCAGCAGTCTCTATTGCGCATGTCTTTGTCGTTACACATGTTTTAGCAAATTATTATATAGGATATTATGCCGATTACTGTGTGCCATGCAGATACTTTCCGTCTTATCCCTACATTACCTCCCTCACACACTGATTCTCAGCGCTATTAACGGTAGAATAGGTGGGCAATATAATAAAGTAAAAATACGCCCTTTCAGATGTATATATTATTTCACCACCTAACTTCAACTTAAAATTAAGAAGAGCTTAATTTGTATGTAATTCCCCCATATGTCCTTAAGCATTTAATAAAAAGGGATACATGAATTACTGAATTTATTACTTACTAATTGAACAGCCCGTTACACGGGCCACAGTGCCACTGCCACCCGGTCGCGGGCCAGTCACACGCAGTGGAGACTGCCCGCGCCACGGCTGATACAGAGCTGAACGCTCCTTCAGAGCACCCAGCTCTGTAATAACCACGGCGCGGGCAGTCTCTACTGCGCATGACTGCAGCACACGCAGCAGTGTGTACTGCGCATGTCGCGGCGTTACACACAATTTAGCGAATTATTATATAGGATAAGATGCAATTTGGGAAGAAAAAAGAGGTGCAAATCACGGGAAAGGCACCATAAGGCAGGGCTTGACAAACCCCAGACGACAAGTGGCCATGGCAACTAGGAATTGCTTTCTGGCACCATGGGGTTCACCTTCATGGGAAACCTTTTTTTATTATTATTATTTAAAACCTAATCAGACCTTGTTGAGGTGCATCAGCACCCCTCCTGTGGCCCCCCTCAGCTATTGATCTCCCATTTGATATCGCTGGGATATCAATGCAGGTGACTATGAGGAGTAAGACTCTCGCTTACTTCCATTCCTACCAGAAATTCCGAGTAGGAGTGGGTTTGATTGGCAATCCTACTCATGTCACTGGATCCATGTGTGTGTATATGCATATTTGTTAGTCTGTGTATATGTATTGTGTGAGCAGATGTGTAAGTGTGTATGTCACTGCAGGATTTTGCGTGTGTACATACCTCCCAAGTCTCCTTCTTTAGGAGGGACAGTCTCTGTTTGAAACCCAAATCTCTCTTTCCTAACTTGGTGTCCCTCTTTTTAGGAGATCAGAATGTGTGGTGTTTGTATACAAGTGTATAACATTGTTCCATAGCAATAAAACTCACATTAATATTTGTTTATACTTCAGTATGTGTGTTTATACATTAGTTTGTGTAAATAAAATACTTTGATCTTGTTCTAAATCATTCATTCAGTTACACACACAGGTGTCAATAGGTGATGAAACAACCTAAACATTCTCATTAATTCCTAGCCCACCAGCCACACCCCCGCAACAACACCTAAAACACTAGTGTCCTTCTTTGCCATGTGAGATGTTGGGAGGCATGTGTGTGTATGTCTGTGTGTATGCGTGTGAAAGATCATATGTGCACTCATGTGTATGGTTGTGTTTTTGCAGTTGTGTGTGAATTCATGTGTATGGTTGTGTTTTTGCATTTGTGCGTGAGTATGCATGTGTGTATATATGTGTGTGTGTGAGAGTGTATGGATGTGCATGTTGTGAGCATGTGTTTGTATGCCTGTGTAAGCAAGTGTGTGTGTGTGTGAGGGAGCTTCCTTTGTGCCACTGCTTGTGTGTGTCTCTGTGAATGTGTATGAGCATATGTGTGTATAGATGTATATGTGAGTGTGTGTGTGCGCAGTAAAAAGTTGGCTTTTAAACCCTGGAATGTTAGTCTCTATAGCTTTCAAGGGGTTAAATATCCCTTTTAATTCCATGGGAGTTTTAGTAATTACATTTTTGCCCCAATGGTAAAGCTGATTTGCTCCAGAATTGGTCCTCTTTAGCTTATTGAGTATAGCCCTATGTTGTCAGTGAACATTTATCCATCATTTATCAGAATGTGAATTCAAATGTGCACAGCAATTTACAATAAAACACTAAATGTATTTTTGCAAGTTCTAAGTGTACTCATTGTAAAACGCTTCTGAATGATTCATTAACTTCTGCAAGTGCATAATAAGTAAAGTCAAATTACCTAAAACATTTTTTATCTTCAACATTTTTATAAACTTTTATGTGCCCAATAATGAGTTCACTGCATTTCTTTATCTAGTGAGTTTTCTGTCTTTGACTGTGAAAGCAATAATGTAATCCCAATGCAGCTAATGTCCCTGATGAAAGTCACGATGTGCAGCTGAAACGTTGGATATCCTCTGCATTAAACGTTACGTTTTATGAGAAGGAGTGTTGCCCAACATCTTTTGTTTGTCTAAAGAAATATGCAACAACAACAAAAATCACCTAGGTAGGAGTGTGACAATGTGAATGTATAAATGTGACTGCATCATTTTTAACCCTTTGAGTGCCAGAAAGGTATCTGCGTTGGATACCTCTCTGGCACTCAAAGGGTTAAAGGGACAGTAATACTTAAAATGTAAAAAAATATATGTTGTAGGGTTCATCCCCCTGAGTAAAACAAGAGTACTCCCACTGCTGAAAGGTGTTTCATTCAAAAGTTATTAATTTTCAAAGTTGAATTTTTTTAGGTGCAATATCACAATGGCCTGAAATTGTACAGTGGCGCTGTTGCTACACGATCCTATGGAGATTTATGGTCCCGGGACCAGAGCTGTCCATAGGATCGTGTAGCAACAGCGCCACTGTACAATTTCAGGCCACTGTGATATTGCACCTAAAAAATTCAACTTTGAAAATTAATAACTTTTGAATGAAACACCTTTCAGCAGTGGGAGTACCCTTGTTTTACTCAGGGTGATAAACCCTACAACATATGTTTTTTTGCATTTTAAGTATTACTATCCCTTTAAACATTAGGAGCTAGATTCTATTAGAGGTGCTAATTTTATCACTGCTTTTATCTCCAGTTTTCCCCATAGACTTCAATAGGAAAATGTTTGATAAAACGGGTGTTAACATTTAGCACCTGCAATAGAATCTGGCTGTAGATGTATTGCTCCAAACATTAACCCAGTAAGGACACTTGGCTTCCGAGGACTATCACTCCTGGTCCAGCATTTAAAGTTGAATTTTAATGCATATTAAAGCATGCCACAAATAATTTTTCACATAGCGTTAAAGGGATAGTAATGTTTCATAATAAAAGCAGCTCTAATTAATCATCATAGTATCTGGATTTTGGAGAGTGTTATTTCAATTCTGTCAGAGTTGTAGTTCAAGGGTAATTGAATGATAAAGTGTCCCCCTCCCGCCCCTTTTACTGATGTAGCACTGTTCTGTCAGATCAGAAGGGAGGTGCCCAGGTAGACTGCAGAGAGGGACAATCTTCAATTAAGATAAGGGAAAAATCTGAAAAGCTTGTCAAGGGGGGCAGGGCTTTCATTGTTCTCATAGGAAGAAGATTGTCCCCTGCTGTTATCTGTCTGGTCTATGGACTGGATTACACATCTGAGAAGAGATGGCTTACACTAGGTAAAAGGGGTGGGAGGGGAAACTTTGCTTGTGAATATCTCTCAAACCATAAAGGTTTGAGAGATAAGACATATCGTTCTTCATGTTTTTTTAATGCCTACAAAATAAAATAAAGAAAAATGAAATATTACTATCCTTTTAAGCATATCAATACTTGTATTATCCTTAATAAGTCCGGCATTATTTCGAAATGTAACTTGTTCAGAGACTCACCGGCAGGCATCTTGATGTAGAGGAATCTAAGCACCTGCTCTGTCCATCCCTTTCTGTACCTTGAGGCACAATGCAACTCCCCATTACCAATCATAGAGGAGACAGGGACAGACAGTGATGCTGCACAGATGCCTCTTAGGCAAAATGTCTGTGCTGTGGTCTGCAGTGCGTCTCCGAACAAGTTGGATTTCTACATAATGTCGATATGGTATGCTTAAAGCTATGAGAAAAATGATTTGGGGGGCAATTTATTATGCATGAAAGTTCTGCTTTAAGGATGGGTGACAATCCTGGTATGTCATGGAATTCTGGGGTCGCCGCATGTGGTCCTTAGCGGTTGGCTGCACGCCATGTTGGTTGGTCGTAAAGTGGGTTAAACCATGTTACAGACCATACAATTTGGGAGCAAAATTGCCAAATATTTTTGTTGTAGAAGGGGCAAATGTGAACATACATTGCACTATCGCTGCTTTCACGGTCAACACAGAACAATCTGTTGAAACATGTTCAGATAGCCCCTTATCAGGGACCTAAAAGTGTGAAATATTTAGGTGAAGACTAAAAAAATAAAAAGTACAATTTGATTGTACATAGTATGTATGTGCAGAATATGTAAACTTAAAATAAGGTGCAACTGTCCATTTAAAATGTTAAATCCCCCATTTACATTAAAGAGTAGTAATGTTTCCATTCCAGTGGAGCTAGGATCCTTCCTCATAGCATGTACTAATGCTCTGTTAGGTTGCTAATGCTGAAATTGCTCTATTTTCTCATAAATTGTCGTCCTCCAATCCCATATGCTGACTTCAGTCACCTATATATGTTTTAACCTTTGTGACATTGTTGCATTATTGGTCAATTTCTTTTGTTTCTTTGTTCTGGAGATGTTTTTGAGCTTGGGGGAGCACAATTTTGGAGAGAGAGCAGCCTTTGAAAGTCATGATAGCCAGTGGGGGCAGCAATTAACCCCAAAAGTCTTTCTGTTGGTATCTGCATAGGCCATTGACCAACCATTACAATTATGAGTGCACAACAATAGGTTGTTGTTGGTGGTGGTCCAGTATTGATTTGACTGATATACACAGGTGATCGTGTTGGCGTTCCTGTCCAACACGTGTCTGATCTACACATTTCGGCACTAAACTGCTCTTTCCTGTGAAGCTACAGCTGAAGTTTGGAAAACATCATTGAACCACACTTGGAGGAGGCATTCGGGAAGCAAGCAATAAGGGGAGGAGTATCAGGCAGTCGGTAAGAGTCTCCGTTGCTAAGGAAGACAAGAGGCTGGGAGTTCGAGCACTGATTCTGATGAATGCTTTCTGTGTGGACGTCTAATAAGCATACACCTATTACATTTGAGGATATTGCACTGCATTTAGTGCTAGTAGCCTCTAGTGAGCATCCATCTACACTGTGCCTGTGTATGCTGCTATATATGAGCACTGGTCTCCTAAGAGCCCATTTCCCACTTTCTCTCCACTTCTCGCTGCCTATACATTGACAACTCTCTCTAAACTTCACTATCTTGTTTTTTTGCAGACTGTGTATTATCATACATATTATAGCCTATACCAAATATGATATAAGGACAGTACTTCTAAAATTGTGGACTATTTACATAGCCTTTTTTAGCCATGATAGTGGTTACTCTTCAGTAACTGGTTCTTTTCTTTCTTTCTTAACTTACATTTTTTGTAATAAAATTTGAGTAACAAAGTAACATAGCAACATAGTAAATTATGTTGAATAAAGAAACAAGTCCATCAAGTTCAACCTTCGCCTCATACCCCAGTGACTACCAAATAAGTTAGTATTTATCAGACCTTCCTAATCTGCTTACTAAACGAACAGTATAACTCTGTATTTTCTCTTTTGAAAGAAATTAATCTAATCTTCTCTTAAATGTATCCATTGTATCTGCCATAACCACCTCCTTGGGCAAGGAATTCCACAATTTAACAGACCTTACTGTAAAAAACTCCTTCCTCTGCTGAAGTCTAAACCTCCTTTCCCCTAATTTCAAGGGGTGTCCCCTGGTCACCTGATCAGGCCTTGGAATAAATAGCTCACCGCAGAGATCCTTGTATTGACCTCTCATATACTTGTACAATGTGATAAGGTCTCCTCTTAGTCGTCTTTTCTCTAGAGTAAATAAACCAAGTTTGTCTAGTCGTTCCTCATGCGTCAAGTTCTCCATTCCCTTAATTAATTTTGTTGCTCTTCGCTGTACCCTCTCTAGTTCTAGTATATCCTTTTTCAGAACCGGTGTCCAAAACCGCACTGCATACTCAAGGTGAGGTCTTACCAGTGACTTGTATAATGGCAAATAATGTTATCCACTCTTGCTTCAATACCTCTTTTTATGCAAGACAGGATTTTGTTTGCCTTTGCTACTGCTGTTTGACACTGGTCACTGTTTCCAGGTTTGTAGCTGACAAGGATACCCAGATCTTTCTCTAGCAATGAGTCCCCTAAAATGATTCCATTAAATCCATAAGTAGCCTTGGGATTATTTCCTCCCAAATGCATGACTTTACACTTCCCCACACTAAACTTCATATTCCACATGTTTGCCCAATCTGACATTGTCTGTAAATCCCTCTGTAGAGAGAAAATATCCTGTTCTGAATTAAATACCTTGCATAATTTAGTGTCATCTGCAAATATTGATATTTTGCTTTCTATATCTATTTCCAGGTCATTTATAAACATGTTGAACAGCAGCGGACCTAATACTGAACCCTGAGGTACTCCACTCTCCACTTTAACTGTATTGGAGAATTTTCCATTTACAGCCACACACTGTTCCCTATCTTTCAACCAGTTTTGTATCCAATTGTTATCTCCTATCCCCAATTTCCTTATTTTATACCCCAGCCTTCTGTGTGGCACTGTATCATATGCCTTTGCAAAGTCTAGATATATTATATCAGCTGCCTTTCCATTATCAAGGTTCCTGCTTACTTCCTCATAGAAGCTGAAAAGATTAGTTTGGCATGACCTATTCTTCATAAAACCATGTTGATTCATGCTAGTGATCTTATTTTTGTGTTCTAATCCTGAATATAGTCCATTATTATCCCTTCTAGCAGTTTTCCCACTACAGAGGTCAAACTCACAGGTCTATATTTCCCAGGTTCTGTTTTAGTTCCCTTCTTAAATAGAGGCACTACGTTGGCTCTTCACCAATCCTGTGTAAATAAAAGGGTTTTGCTAACACTGCACTAAGTTCCTGAAGAACCCGTGGATGTATACCATCAGGACCCGGTGCTTTGTCAGTCTTAATTATGTTCAGTCTTCCCATGACATCTTCTTGAGTTAACCCAATATCTGATAATTGTACTGTTTTATTTGTTACTTGTTGAGGCTCTTCTACCATTCCTTGCTCTCTTGTATATACTGATGCAAAGAAAGTGTTTAAAACATCAACCTTTTCCTTATCTTCACTGATCAACTCGCCCATCTCATTTTTGAAAGGTCTAATACGTTCCCTCTTAAGTTTTTTGCTATTTATATATTTGAAAAACTTTTTCAGATTAGTCTTGCTTTCCCTTGTAATTCGAGTTTCATTATCTATTTTTGCTATCCTAATTGCCTTTTTGCAATCTTTGTTGCACTCCCTGTATTTTAAGAAAGTTTGTTCAGTTCCCTGAGACTTAAATAATTTGAATGTGTTTTTTTTTCCTTGCCATTTCCTTCTTTACATGTGCAGTTAACCACATTGGCTTACTTCTTTTGCATTTGTTCCCCATTGGTATATACTGTTGGATACATTTCTGCAACTTAAATTTGAATTCCGACCATTTTTCCTCAATATTTTTGCCTTTAAATAAAGTATCCCAGTCTATGTGTTGCATTTGCGCCCTTAACAATCTGAAGTTAGCTTTTTTAAAATTAAGAGTTTTGGTTGAACCTATACAGTTTTGCTTTGCCAGACTAATATAAAATGTAACCATGTTGTGATCACTGTTTCCCAAATGTTCTCTTAACTTAATATTGTATACCATTTCTGCATTACTCGTTATCAATAGGTCCAATACATTGTTATTTCTTGCCGGCACTTCCACCATTTGTGACATGTAGCTTTCACGAAGTGTGTTCACAAACCTGCCTCCCTTAGCACACTGACTGGTCTAATTTTTCCAGTTGATATCTGGATAATTAAAATCTCCCATAATTATAGTATACCCAAGCTGGGCAGCTTTCCTCATCGGCAATAGCAGTTGGGCCTCAACACTGTTATCAATATTTGGTGGTTTGTAGCATATACCCACCAACACCTTTTTTTTAACTTTTACACCACATTTAGTCTCAGTTTCTACCCACAAGGGCTCCACAATTTGGCCAGTTTCCCCACTAATATCACCCAGCAAAACTGGATTTAGCTCTGGTTTCAAATATAAGCATACACCTTCCCCTTTTCTAATAATCCTGTCTCTTCTAAACAGGGAATAGCCCTCCATATTTACAGCCCAGTCATGTGCATCGTTCCACCATGTTTCTGTTATACCAATTATGTCCAATTGCTCATTAACCACCAGCAATTCTAGTTCTCCTATTTTATCTACCATACTTCTTGCATTTGCTAGCATATAATTAATTTTGAAGTCTTTACATATATTACTTCCAACATGCCCTTTTTCGACATCTTCATTTACTATTAGTTCCTCCCTATTTACTACATTTATCCCCACCCTTACTCCACCCTCTTGATCATTTACTTGGACCCGGATCCTATCTGCTATATCTACCCCACATTTGCTATCTATACCCTCCCCTCCTTTCCTAGTTTAAAAGCTCCTCCAAGCTTCTTAACATTCTCTCCCCTAGCACTGAGGCTCCTCTACCATTTCGGTCCAATCCATCTCTTCCATATAGATTGTACCCAAGAGCAAAGTCTGCCCAGTGTTCTAAAAACCCAAAACCCTCCTTCCTACACCATTGCTTGAGCCATGCATTAAGCTCCCTGAGCTCCCTCTGCCTACCTGCACTGGCGCATGGCACTGGTAGTATTTCAGAAAACGCTACCTTAGAGGTCCTTGCCTTGAGCTTGCAACCTAAATCCCTGAAATCATTCCTTAGGGACCTCCATCTTCCTGCCACTTTGTTGGTACCAATATGTACCAAGACAGCTGGATCGCTTCTATTGTTTTATCTGATTTTTGTTACTACCATACTACACTTAGATGGAATTACTTGTCCTTCCTGTACCCTTTCTCTTTTTACACTTTAATGGAAAATTGTATACTTGTTCCCTGTGATGTAGTCACCTTGCACCAGAATAGATCCAGTTTGCCATAATACATTAGGCCCAGTCAATTCATATGTCTCAAAATAATTTGGAGCAATACTGGAAGCAAGCAGCAGTACCTTATTTATCAAAGAAAACCTCTGTTGTAATTGGACCTTTTCTTTGATAACTATAGAGCAGTTGTTTTAGATCAGAATTGCTCATCTTTTGCTTTGAGAAATGTGCGGCTCTGAGTCTTATATGTAAAAGTAAAGTGATACTATTCTGAGGCAAACAATTTATACCTTAGGGGATGAATACAATTTATCAGTGATTTAAATTGGTCATTACTAACCTCTTCAATGCTCAGGAGGTCTCAAAGCATTGCGGAGCAATATGTTGGGGCCTCTCTAGCATTCAGCAAGAGAGTAAAGCAGAATTTCACTCAAATTAAAGTGCCCCCCAAATCATTATTCACATAGCAATACACATATCAGTGCTAGTATTATCCTGAATAAGTCTGCTTTATTGATAAATAAGACATGTTCCGAGATGCACAGTCAGGCATCAGTGCAGACATCTTGTCTAAGAGACATCTCTGAGCCTGCGTTGTCCGTCCAGGTCTCCTCTAGGACTGGTGAGGGAGAGTTGCATTGTACCTTACAGGGGATGTATCACCCCTA
Organism: Rhinophrynus dorsalis; assembly: GCA_037306005.1. Taxonomy (NCBI): domain Eukaryota; kingdom Metazoa; phylum Chordata; class Amphibia; order Anura; family Rhinophrynidae; genus Rhinophrynus; species Rhinophrynus dorsalis. The sequence goes on along the minus strand of CM074723.1, from coordinate 40,284,182 downwards.
TACAAGTTAGCCAGAATTGTTACATTATATAGTGAATATCTGTAAAATTTTATTCATGTTGTTTTTTAAAGCTCTAGTTGGTCGAAATTTAAGTAATAAACGCTGCCCTGCACCTACTTCCGGACAGACTGAGGTTACCTGCTCTGTAACCGCACTCCATTGTTTTGCCTCTGCTTCCCTCCCTCTATCCAGCCTCCTCAGATGACAGAGGCTTTCGGCCTGTAACCTGGAGTGCTCTCATTGGCTAGATATCAATCTCTGCCAATGAGAGCGCTCCAGGTTACAGGCAGAAAGCCTCTGTTATTGGAGGAGGCTGGATAGAGGGAGGAGAGCAGAGGTAGAGCGATGGAGTGCGGTTACTGAGCAGGTAACCTCAGTTTGTCTGGAAGTAGGTGCAGGGCAGCATTTATTGCTACAGAATTTGCTGTAACATACTGTATAAGTTATTGGTAAAACCCATGTTTTTTTCTCATACGTTCAAAATAATGCAATAAAGTCATCCATGTGCACTTACCTTTGCTTTGCAATATGCTACATACCCCTCTGGCACTCAAAGGGTTTTAGGATTATGTTGCTTGAAACGTCAATCCCTCTTCTGATAGCTGCTCATGCGTGGGTGACCTTTTGTAGCTCTTTAACAGTCAATTACAATTTAGCAATCTGTCTTCTAATTCAACCATCAGTAAATGACTTTTGACATATATTGAATGACCTTTTATTGCATCACTTGGTGTTACCATTAAAACAGAAATAATATGTTGTTAGATCAGTAAACTTCAGCGTAATAATCACCATCATAATCAGGGTACTAACCGAATAATCCAGACATGCAGAGCTTGCCTGTCCTGTCTTTCCTGCTGCCTCATCTCCTAATAACTTCACTTTTCTTAATCAGGGCACAAATCTTAAAGGGATAGTTATGTTTCACAATAAAAGCAGCTCCAATTAATCTTCATAGTATTTGGGCCACGGAGAGTGTTATTTCAATACTATCAGAGTTGTAATTCAAGAGAATTGAATGATAAAGTATCCCCCTCCCACCGCTTTTACTGATGTAACACTGCTCACCCCAGAGCAGCAAGACTGTCCAGATGGATCGCAGAGAGGGACAGTCTTCAGTGATCATAAGGGAAAACCTGTGCAGTAAGAAGATTGTCCCTTGTTGTGACCTGTCTAGTCAACAGACCAGATTTCACATGTGAGGTGAGGTGGCTTACACTAGGTAAAAGGGGTGGGAAGGGGATATTTTATACTTCAATTAATCTTGACTACAACTCTGACAGTATTGAAATAACACTCTCCATGGCCTAAATACTATGAAGATTAATTGGAGCTGCTTTTATTTTCAAACATTACTATCTCTTTAATGGCTGCTATGAATCAATTCTCTATGGTCTGGGTCTCCCAAATTAATATTACTTAGTACTGAATAATATGTTCATGGAGCTTTTTTGCCAGAATCCAGGACTTCAAACTCATCCAACTGAAGTATTCTTAGGAAAGAAGGAAGACCAGTGAAAAGAGTTCGGGTCATAGAGTCCTACAACAAAGAATTATGCCTGCCTCTGTGGAGATGATATCCTCTACTAACAAAACATCCAACTTTGTGACTACACAGAATTTATTCATAGTAGCTATTTGAATTTCCTTCCCACATTAATGTAAATGTGGCATAAAGAGAAGAGGAGTACACTCATAACAACAATATATAATAGATATAATCTAGTAATCCCTGATGAAGTATTGACATAGATATGAAACGCGTTGGAAAAGCTTTAAGGCCAGTACTCGTAGTGCTCCAATCTATAAGCTTATGCTAGGCCCAGCTTTCATTTTTATTTTACCCTGTACATTGACTTTAATCATATTGACGGGAAAGATTGCCTTACCGAAAGGGACCTTTGCCCACTTTAACAGACTCCATAACAGGGTGCATGTTGGGGGTCATCATCCCCCAAAACAGTGGGATATACCCTGAATTTAGACCCTAACTGGTACTACATTTGACGTCTTTTGACATTCCAGTTTCTTCTGAGACAACATTTGGAAGACTATTTGGACAGGAGAGGACATGATGGGGATATTCACTAAGGAATGATAAAGAGGTGATAAAGAGGAGAAGATTTCTCCAGTGATATCAGTTCTCCAGTCCATGTGTTATTCTATGGAACCTATGCATTAAGATTTCTTCAGCTCTGGAGATCTTAGTGCATAAGATCTATAGAATAACGTAGGAACTGGAGAAGTGATATCACTGGAGAAGTCTTCTCCACTTTATCACCTCTTTATCACTGATTAGTGAATCACCCCCGATATCTTCTAAGGATTAACCCGTTGCCCTTGGTTCCAAGCACATCCTTAATTGATGGGAGTGGAACATCATTAAATACATTAACCATGGGATGTCCATTCATCTTAATTGTGAGCAATTTGTACACCTATTTGAATTGGTTCATTGGGAGCAGTTATTACGGACTTTTATGTACTTTGCCACAGAGGCATTTTAATTACCATTCATTTATGTGCTATATGGTGTATTTACATTTTATTCATGCATTAGAAGTTGTTTATATGTACCAGAATTTTTTTGTGAACGTATTTTAAATATATATTAGTGTTTTTCTATAGACATGTTTAATATTATTATTATTAGGAGAGCTCTCTTCTTCTCTTTATGTTCAGATTCTATGTATTTAGAAGGTTACACCTCCTGGAGGATAATAGCTTAGCTGCTTATTTTTTGCCTTGCTTCCCCCCCTTATTGTTATTTATTTTTTTACATTCACATTTTTTTATTTAGGAAAGGGGCACCATTCCAATATAGGTTTTAGTGTTGATTTACTAATATAAATGTGGGTTTATTAATTCACACACCACTTTTGTATTTATCAGCTACCCAAAACAAATGGTATATAGGAAGAATAACAAGGAGACTAAGCGAAGGAATTGGGGAACACAAAAGAAAGATCATGAAAAAAGAACAGGATCATTGAGTTCTAGACATTTTTTAAATAATCATTCTGGGGCTTTAAAAAACTTTAAAGGGATAGCAATACTTTGTTTTATCTTTATTTTATTTTGTAGGCATTAAAAAACATGAAGAATGATATAAATCTTATCTCTCAAACCTTTATGGTTTGAGAGATATTCACAAGCAAAGTTTCCCCTCCTGCCCCTTTTACCTAGTGTAAGCCATCTCTTCTCAGATGTAGAATGCAGTCCATAGATCAGACAGATAACAGCAGGGGACAATCTTCTTCCTATGAGAACAATGAAAGCCCTGACCCCCCCTTGACAAGTTTTTCAGGTTTTTCCCTTATCTTAATTGAAGATTGTCCCTCGCTGCAGTCTACCTGGGCACCTCCCTTCTGCTCTGGCTGAGTAGTGTTACATCAGTAAAAGGGGCGGGAGGGGGATACTTTATCATTGAATTACTCTTGAACTATAACTCTGACAGTATTGAAATAACACTCTCCAAAGTCCAAATACTATGATGATTAATTAGAGCTGCTTTTATTATGAAACATTACTATCCCTTTAAAGTCATGAGGATCTAAGGCTTAAATGCAAAATAGATATTTGTTGTTTCTATAGCTGTAGGGTTCATAGTTTTGGAAAGGCAGAGTATAAGTATAGTCTATGGGGTTTTTCTTAGTTTGATCAGTGGGGTATTCCATAGATCTGGAATGCATATGCCGGCAAGATCAAAGAGAGACGTGGTTGATTATGATTGACAGATGGAAGTTGCTGATGCTTCGATTTGTAGATGAATCAGATAGTTAAAGTGTTAGTAATGTCCAACTAAAACTATTTTGCATTGTGTAGAGCTTAAAAAGAAGAACTGAATGCAAAACAAATGTATCTCTCAAACCGCTATGGTTTGAGAGATAGGTGCATTCAAAGTTTGATGCTTGGTTTGCAAGTACACTTTTTATACCATTCTAATGAAGTCATTCATTTTAAATAAAGTGATTGCAACTATGCTGCAGAGCCTCTGTGTCGGCCCACACGGATCTCCTGCTGCTAGCTTTACAACTGACAACAGGAAACATAAAACTTTGAATACACGTATCTCTCAAACCATAGCGGTTTGATATATATATATTTTTTGCATTCAATTATACTTTTTAAAGGGATAGTAAAGTCCCAAATAATGTTTGTTTTAAATGGTAGGTGCACTAAAAAAACACTTAATGCACTTAATCCTTTCTCTCAAACCATTGTGGCTTGAGAGAAATAAGAAAAAAAAAGTCCTCCATTCCCTCCCCTTTCTGCCTGACGAGCTGTAAAGCTGTCAGAGGCAGAATCTAGTCGCGGGACTGTAGGCGGCTCTTCAGGAGCACTGTCATCTAGATATCTAAGTATACTTCATCGGTATGGTCTACAACGTGTGCCTGGTTTGCAAGCACATGTTGTGGACCATTCCGATTAAGTAATTATACTTAGATATCTAGATGACTGAGCTCCTGAAGAGCCGCTGTCTGGTCCCGGAAGCAGGATTTCATGACGTCCGCTGTACAGTGGACGCATGAGAAGGGGGAGGGAGCGGAGGTCTTTATTTTATTACATCTCTCAAACCATAATGGTTTGAGAGAAAGGATTAAGCACATTAAATGTTTTTTAGTGCAGCTATGATTTAGCACATACTTTTTTTGGGACTTTACTGTCCCTTTAAGCTCTACACAATGAAAAATAGTTTTAGTTGGACATTACTAAGACTTTAAGACAATCTCGCTGATTTGATGGTTTGAATTCTGGACACCATTTTTAAGTGTGATGGGAGCTGGATATATTTAATTTCCTGAAGAAGTAAGAAGCTTCTTATGCAACGCATAGGGAATTGGGAGATGGATATATTTAATTTACTGAATAAGTAAGAAGCTTCTTCTGAAACGAGTAGGGAATTTGTTATATTTATTTATTTATTTAGAAAAAGTTTTACCAGGAAAATTTCTCTCATTTTCAAGTATGTCCTGGATAGTTTTCAGCAAAGAGTTACATATTTAAACAAATTTAGAAATATTACATATACATACATACACATATAAATATACATACATATAAAATAGTAAATATGTTTTATCATTTTTAGCCCAATAAAGGCCGGTTTTTATTATATTACCTGTTAATATTTAGCTTGGAAGATGTATCAAGCCTATATTGGAGTGTTAATCAGCTCTGGGGGCTTATGCCAGAGATAGCGATTCTACCAGCAGGCAGCATATAGCCTTCTTAAACGATGAGTACCTCTCCATTACTAGTGACCCAGTTGGTTTATTACAGGGAAGTCAAGATTGTTTAGAGGCAAATGTATGCCTCTTTACTTGTGAGTATATAGTTGATTCAGTTCACTAAGTATGGACTGACAGTATTACTTTTAGATTGTTATAGCTTACCTTGACTTCAGCATCATCTGCAGGCGTGAGGCTTCAAGCATGCTGCAGGCCGCTGTTTTATCTGTTTCCTTCCTGTAGTCTCCTCCTACCAACTTCCTACTTCCTCCCTCTGAGCTTCTCCTCCTACTTCCTGTGGAGGGGTTTAAAGGGCAGACTGAGGCCTGACTCAGTTGCCCTTGCATTGTTGTTCATAGCAGTTCTGTTACCTTGGGCTCCGTGTATAACCTGGCTAGTCTTCCATCCATTCTAGTGCTGACCTGTGGCTCTGTCTGACTATTCTTTTGCCTAACCCCTAATAGTGGACATCCAATGTGGTGCAGACTTGTGGCTCTGGCTGACTACCTGAACTGTGTATGACCCGGCTTATCTGACTACCTCTTCTGGTGTGGACTTGTGGCTCTGTCTGACTATTCTTTCTTCTTTTCCCCTGGTGATCAGATACCCAACATAGTGCGGGCCTGGGGCTCTGGTAGACTTGCATAGCTGACTGCAGGCGTGAGCCAGTTTTCACTTACTTCTACTGACTGCAGGCGTGAGTCAGTATTCGCTCCTACTGACTACAAGCATGAGTCAGTATTCACCCTTACTGGCTCCAGGTGTGAGTCAGTGATATTTCTGTCTAACTGCAGGCTGAGTCAGACCTAATTCCTCATTGGATCAAGATCCTGGGTTCCTGCTCCAGTTCCTGTTCCTGGTTCCAGCTGAGAATTTCAGTGGCTAAGGCCTAGTCTCCAGCACAGTGGTTTAGCATTGCAACCTATTATTTCTGATAGCAGGCTTGCTGTCTATTACCCTGTGCTTATTCCTATTGTATACATTGTATATATCCTCTTTATGTCATTTGTTAATAAACTGCATTAACTAAACCGTACCGACTCCTGAACTTCTCTGGGTAACAGTGACATAGATGGATTCTGCACTTCTTCTGTTTTCCAGAATGCAGTGACAAAATGGCTTACCCCCAACATGGCAGCTTCCATAACTTCACTATTGTAAAATATATTTTTTGAGTCTGCATATCACTGGAAGATAAATAACCCTTTCTTAGTTCTATACATTTATGACTAAAGTGTTGTAAATTGCATTGTAAAAGGTTAAGGACAGGTAGGATTAAAGAAAATAAATCAAGAAAATCTATTTATTATTACAATGAATTTATAAAGCACAAACAGTTCTGCAATGCTGTATATGGCAGGATCTAAGCAAAACAATGGAAGAAATAGACACTTCTTTATGCACTTTTTTTTAAATTGAAACAAACTTGGTAAAAGCCAAAGCTTCAAAACTATGAATTCACACTGACCCCAATGTGTCATTTTTCTATCTTTTGAAATTATTTCAATCCCTAAAGCAATAGAGGCACTGGATTTTCAAACCTCCTTTTATACTATTTATCTCAACAAAGTATATTTATTAGAAGGAAATGCATTAACATTTTGATCCGGTAGAAGAAAAGTACTTGAAATAACATACAGTATTTATTTGAATGATAGCTACATAGAGCTATTTTTTGGCAAGTACAATAATACCTGTAAAATAATAATTAAGGACCTATCACATGAAATGAAATGGGGCATTTCTTGAATAAACCAACTGCATCATAAGGGATAGATAAAATAATTTTGCTGATCTGTATTCTAGCCACTATATAATTCAAGGCATTAAAAGTTAATTTAAATCAGTGGGAGCTTGTGCAAATTACATTTGTGCCCTGTGGTACAGCTGGTTTGTGTGAGAATTGGTCCTGTTTATGTTCTCAGTGAACTTTCACCCATCATTTCTCATGATATCCTATTACATGGTATTTTTCGAGCATCAAAATGGAGCCTTTGAAATGTTGCCTGAGTCAAAATGGAGCTATTAAAATGATGCCTTCTTTAAATATTTTTTTGAGTGTAGAATGATTAAGTGTTAGGTTAGGTTATATTCATACCTAGGAACTCTCCGGTTTTGCCCCGGAGACTCCGGATTTCAAAGTGAATGACCGGGTCTCCGGGGCAATGTGTGAATCACTGGGTGGGCAGAGTTTAAGTAGAAACTCTGCCCACTTGTGCTCCCTCCCACCCAGTTCCTCCCACTCCCCGCCCTCTTACCTCCATTTTGCAGGGTTTTTTTGTGTTTTTTTGGTCCCGCCCCCCGCGACTAAGCCCCACCCCATTTATGACGCGATTCGTGTCATTTTCCTCCCCCTGGGCACTGACAGGGTTACCCTCCGGGTAGCCCTGTTTCAAAAGTTCCCAGGTATGGTTATATTCTGCAAGGATGTGTGTGTGTGTGTATGTGTGTGTCTGGGGTAGATTAGGTTAGGGTAATTTGTGGTCAGGGGAGGGCTGGAAACCTTTGGCCTGGGTGCAAGTACAATCAAGTGTCCTGTTTCTTATGTCGCTCTGTCCCAATGTCTTAGCCAACCCTCTTGTGTTAATTCTATAACTGGCATTAATGTTATGAAGTACAGCAAGTGGTACTACAGAGGTTATAATTGAATTAGTGTAAACTAGTGATATCACAGAGATTACAATTACAGTTAAGGAACACTATTGAAATCATAGAGCTCACATCTGAAACGGAGCCACGCTAGTGATACCACAAAACTTACTATTCACATGGAGCTACAATAATGATATCATAGAGCTTACAACTGAATTGGAACTAAATTAGTGATACCACACTGCTTGTAACTGAAGTGAAGCTACACTATTGATGCTACAGTTAAATGGTCAGTAATATCCCCCCAAAAATTCTTAGAGTTCTGTAGAGCTTAAAAAAATAAACTCTATGGCAAAAATCCTATCTCTCAAACCACTACGGTTTGAGAGATCTAGGCATTGAAAGCTCCCCCTCCCCTTCTCCTGACATCAGCACTGTGCTGACAGCAGAAGATCCTGGTCCTAGGACCAACCGACGGCTCTGCAGCAGAGCCGATATTACGTTATTGGAAAATAATTACTTCATTGTAAAGGTCTACAAAGTGTGCCTGGTTTGCAAGCACACTTTGTAGACCATTCCAATGAAGTAATTATTTTTAAACAACGCGACTTCTGCTCTGATGAAGAGCCTCCTTGAGTCGCATGACTTGAATCTCCTGCTGTCAGCTTTACAGCTGACATCAGGAGAAGGGGAAGGAGGAACTTTGAATGCATATAACTCTCAAACCATAGCAGTTTGAGAGATAGGATTTGTGCAATACAATTTATTTTTTATCCTCTACAAAACCCTGAGTATTTTTTGGGGGACATTTCTGACTCTTTAAAATGGAGATACACTATGAACCAGAGAGCTTACAGTTGAAATGGAGCTACGCTACTAATGTAGGTTTATAAACTCCATTTTCAGCAGCAAGAGGGAAAATGAGCGAGGAAGTGGTCTGCTGGCCCAGACGTATGAGTGGCACAGGGGGCAATTTCCCCCTTGCCACCCAGCCCAGCTCTCTCCTGTTAGGGGGGTACCTTTGGTAGGGTATGGGGGTGGTTTGTGTTAATATTTGCTACAATTTAAATACACCATGATGATTATTGCTGTATGCATAAGGTGACATTTTAAATGCGAGACATACAAACATCAAAAAGAGTCGTTGTGTATTGTAAATCTCTAAATTATATATAAAAAACTCAAGAAGAAAAGAAAGAGATAGAAAGAAAATTGGATCATCTAAGTTATCAGACAGAGAAAGGCACATTCACTACTGTATCAAATTGGACCCAACTGAGTCTCTAGTATATTCAACTACATCTCTTAAAGGGATAGTAATACTTCATTTTAACTTTATTTTATTTTGTAGGCATTAAAAAAACATGAAGAACGATATAAGTCTTATCTCTCAAACCTTTATGGTTTATGAGATATTCACAAGCAAAGTTTCCCCCTCCCGCCCCTTTTTCCTAGTGTAAGCAATCTCTTCTCAGATATGAATCTGGTTGTATGACCAGACAGATAACAGAAGGGGACATTCTTCTTTGTATGAAAACAATGAAAGCCCTGCCCCCCTTGACAAGTTTTTCAGGTTTTTCCCTTATCTTAATTGAAGATTGTCCCTCTCTGCAATCTACCTGGGCACCTTCCTTCTGATCTGGCTGTACAGGGGGGGATACTTTGCTTGTGAATATCTCATAAACCATAAAGGTTTGAGAGATAAGACTTATATCATTCTTCATGTTTTTTTAATACCTACAAAATAAAATAAAGATAAAACGAAGTATTACTATGCCTTTAAAAACATAAAATTTAATTAGTACTAAATTAAACCTCAAATCTAAAAGAAAGGAGGGGAATAATTGTACACTATTTTTTGTGTGCCAGTTATAAAATTGCCTCACTAATATGTTGGCATGGGGGATAAAGTCCCATATTTCACTCACTGTTAACCAATCTGACTGTTACCAGTGTTCTTTCCTTAATAAACAATTGTTATAATGATCTTAATAGGCATTTCCCTTATGCCAGTTGTGATGCATAAGTTCAATTTTAACACACCATGGCCGATAAGAGTCACTAAACCTATAAATTATTTATTAGCTTATTTTGTTTTATAGCACTGACTAATTGTATTATTGGTATGTTTAATTAAACATGTATTTAATGTCCCACATTTTGTAAATGCAGTTTCATGTAGCCTCTGTTCATGGCCCACCACTCCCAATCATATTTCTATTGGGAGAGCCACTGGATCAATAATCAATGAGATGTTACACTTATTGTTTGGAACATTATTTCTATTCCACTGACAATACTTAATCACTTTTATTATGATATAAGAGTTTCTTGTATCATACATTTTATGAACGCTATCCCATACGAGCTGTTAATAGCATTTTGATCACAGCTCAGTGATAAAGAAACAGTTACTCTGTGATGAGACTTTATTAGTCGGTGCTGATTCCAAAATTAACTTACGTATTTCAAGATTTCCTTATATGGTTTGGAACACTCTTTTAATGGCAGAATATTCTATCAATCACTTCTTAATTACAGCAATATATTAATTAAAGAGTTAAAGGGATAGTAATGTTTCATAATAAAAGCAGCTCTAATTAATCATCATAGTATTTGAACTTTGGAGAGTGTTATTTCAATTCTGTGAGAGTTGTAGTTCAAGAGTAATTCAATGACAAAGTATCCCCCCTCCTGCCCCTTTTACTGATGTAACACTGCTCAACCAGATCAGAAGGGAGGTTCAAAGGTAGATTGCAGAGAGGGACAATCTTCAATTAAGATAAAGGAGAAACCTGAAAAACTTGTCAAGGGGGGCAGGACTTTCATTGTTCTCATAGGAAGAAGATTGTCCGCTGTTGTTATCTGTCTGATCTATGGACTGGATTCCACATCTAAGAAGAGATGGCTTACAGTAGGTAAAAGGGGCGGGAGGGGAAACTTTGCTTGTGAATATCTCTCAAACCATAAAGGTTTGAGAGATAAGATTTATATCGTTTTTTTAATGCCTACAAAATAAAATAAAGATAAAACGAAGTATTACTATCCCTTTAAGCTTATAGCACAAGTTAGATCCTTTCTCTGACCTGTACTAATATCGAAAAGGATGTGTGCCAATAAAATATCCGGCAGCTATCTGGTATTGATACAGTATTGAATAGATCTTTCCCTATGGGATAACTTAGATTTTCTTTCTATCTGTCTCTTTTCTTCTTGAATTTTTTTACATTTGAGATATGCCATTTTGATGCAAGCAACATTTTAAGTGGACTATTTTGACATGAGCTTACAAATTTACAAGATTTACATAATAAAGCATTTAAAATAATGTGAATTAAATCTGGCACAGCAAATTAAAATAATTCATTAAGAGCTGGATTCTATTGCAGGTGCTAAGTTTATCACTGCTTTTATCTCCTGGTTTCCCCCATAGACTTCAATAGGAACATTTCAGATAAAACGGGTGTTAACATTTATCACCTACAATAGAATCTAGGCATAAATAGATTTTTGCATGTTCTTAATCTACTCATTGCAGGGGTGTCGTTAGGGGGGGCTGAAGCCCCGAGTGTATCATTTGGAAGCCCCGAATGTCAGGCCACCAGCAGGGGTGGGCTAGCTGCAGTCATATATTTGGTCTGTGTGTTTCAGTCTCCCAGGAGGTGTGCCTGAGAATGGCTGCTGACCCAGCAACTTGTGGGCATAAGTATGACCTAGGAACTCATGGACATAAGTATGACCCAGCAACTTGTGGGCATAAGTATAACCCACATAGAAGGCTGCTTCCTCACTCCTCTGTTTTCGGCTTCAGTGTGGAGACATCAGCTCTACACTATCTCTTCTAGCACTTCCTGGTGTGTTGAGATGAGATCATCAAAACGCACCTGGAAGTCCCTCTTATGCCTAATCCTAATTCACCATTTCTCACTTACTCCCATGCCTCTCACACTTTTGTCTCCTTTCTTACTCAACTCATCTGTTCTCATTTCTCACCCATCATGTTTATTTTTTACCCCTCCTCCTCACCACCTTCCCCTCCATGCCTCCTTTTCCCACCCACTATGCCTCCTTTCTCCCCATGCCTCTTTTCTTAGCCATTGCCTCCTCTCTCACTACCTTGCCCATCCATGCCTTCTTTCCTCCCCCTCCATGCCACCTTTCTCTCCTTCATGCCTCCTTTTAATGTTTCACGGGGGGGGGGGGGTCTGGATTGCAGTGTCTGAGACTGTGATATGCCATGTGATCACTATATTGTAAGCTCTGTTGTTCCATATGTGCTGCAGAGTACCTGACTATTTAAGATTTAGCATAAATATCGCTAGTTGTAGTTCTCCAACTGACTGAGTGCCAGTCTTTGATGTTCCCAATATTAAAGTATTGTACTTGTCAAAAGGGCCTCAGTTAAATGTATGAGCATATATGTACTACATAAATATGTGTATGTGTGTGAACATGTGGTTATCGGCAATACTGCGGGTGGTGGGCATGCTGTTAATTTTGCCATGGGCTCTAGCCCCAGATCTTTTTGAATCCTAGGAACACCCCTGACTCATTGTAAAGGCACATGCATGTTCTTAATCTACTCATTGTAAAGGCACATGCATGTTCTTAATCTACTCATTGTAAAGGTACCTGCATGTCAACAAGGTGTTTTGCTGCATTGCATTGCAGGCACTCTCAATAGAGAATGGGTTAAAAACAACACGCATTTAGTAGACGTGCATTCCTTCCCACACTGATTTATAATGAAATTAAAAAAATCAGATTCATATTAAAATAAAAAAAGAATGGCACAGCTAACGAAGACTCAAAATAATGAGCAACACATTGGGGGTTATGGACTAAGTTGTGATAAAGAGGTGTGATAAACTGGAGATAACTTCTCTAGTGATATCACTTCTACAGTTACTATGCCATTCTATGAATTCTATCTCAAGTAGGAGAAATCTTAGTGCATAGGCTCTATAGAATAACACAGGAGCTGGAGAAGTTATCTCTACATTATCACCTCTTTATAACATCTTAGTGCATAACCCCATAATGTTTTTACATGCAAATCCATTTGTGCATTCCCTCATTCCTTTGTACATGTGCTAAACTGCTTGATTACACTAAGGAGGAAAGTCTAAGTCTGCAGTGCGGCAATGTGTGGCAAGAGGGGAAAGAAATAGGTGCACTCATCCTCTCTTTGAATTGGTCATTGATTGAAAGAACAGTTCGGAATATACAATCACTACGTATTACAAACAGCAAACTATTTTTAGTGATGCTCTAAAGTCATGGTAAGAAGACTTCAACAGGGCTCCACAGGGAGCAGACTACAAACATAGCCAGCGCTACATCGGTTACAGTTTGGACACAAATTGGTTAAACCAGTGGCAAAAGATGTAGATATATAACTTGTGTTAGATTACAGCCAATAAAAGAACGGTTTGAATCTAAGCCGGTGCTTTAGCCAGATAGCTGCCGGATGTTTTTTTTATTTAGGCACACATCCTTTCCAATATTAGTACAGGTCTGAGAAAGGATCTAACTTGTGCTATAAGTCTAACTCTTTAATTAATATATTGCTGTAATCGAGAAGCGATTTATAGAATATTGTGCCATTAGAAGAGTGTTATAATAATATAATAATAATAATAATTTGTGATCTTTATAGCGTTTTTCTCCCTGTGAGACTCAAAGCACTTTACAAATACACAAACAGACATAAACATTAAGGGTTCCTTATGGTCACATGAGTTGACTGAATGCCTGATAAAAGAGATGAGTCTTTAGCTTTTTTTAAAAAGTCTGTAATGATGATGCCTCTCTGATTGAGGACGGTAAAGAGTTCCAGAATGTGGGGGCAGTGTGGCTGAATGCCCGGGAACCTGAGGTTGTCTTTATTCTGGGCACAGACAGGAGGGATCTGTTGGCTAACCGCAGTTAGCAGGATTGAATACAGGGTGTCAGGAGTTCTTTCAGGTACTATGGGCCTTGATTATTAAAGGCTTTGAAGGTCAGCAGGCCAATTTTAAAATATGTTCGCCATTTGATTGGAAGCCAATGCAGGGAGTGGAGAACGGGTGTTATGTGACATGAGCGGGTTTTATTGGTCAGTAGTCTGGCTGCTGCATTTTGTACTGTCTGTAGGCGATGGTGCTCTTTTTCTGGGAGGCCCAAGTAAAGTGCATTACAGTGATCTAGAAGAGAAGACACAAATGCATGGACTAATGTTGGCATATCATCCGGTGGAATTAAGTGTTGTATCCTGGATATGTTTCTCAGATGAAAGAAGGCAGATTTTATTACAGAAGAGATATGCTGTTTAAATGACAGTCCAGAGTCAATCATCACTCCGAGACTTCGTACCTCTGTTGAACTAATGAGTTCAGAGCCTCCAAGTTCCAGGCCAATTTGGTGATCCTGAGATATTCTTGTTGCCCGGGGTCCCCTCACCAAGAGTAACTCTGTTTTGTCAGGATTCACTTTAAGCCAACTAGCATTCATCCACTCTATGAGGTCTGCTAAGCAGCTGTTGATGAGGCATGTTGGATCTTTAGTATCTGGAGCAAAGGAGAAGTAGAGTTGTGTGTCATCTGCATAACAATGATATCTTAGGCTGTGTCTTCTGATGATGTCTCCCAGTGGTTGAAAGTAAATTGCGAATAGCATAGGAGACTAGATGGAACCTTGGGGAACTCCGCAGGCTAATTCTGTTGGTGCCGATGAGCAAGATCCTGATGTTACTCTCTGTGATTTACCAGTGAGGAGAGATTTAAACCAGTTAAGAACTGTGCCTCCTAGACCACAGATGTGCTGTAAGCGCGCTATTAAAATCCCATGGTCAATGGTGTCAAATGCAGCTGAGAGATCCAGGAGGATTAGGATGGAGTAATCACCTTTGTCTCTCACCAAAAGGAGATCATTTAGCACTTGGACTAGCGCTGTTTCTGTGCTGTGGCGGCATCTGAAACCTGACTGGAAAGGATCAAAGATGTTATAGCTTGATAGATGGGCCTCCAGTTGAGTTGCCACTACTTTTTCAATGATTTTCCCCAGAAATGGAAGGTTGGATACTAGTCTGTAATTTGCTATGCAGTCTGGGTCTAGTGAGGTTTCTTTAGGAGGGGTTTTACCACTGCTTCTTTTAGAGGATCCGGGAAGATTCCAGTGTTCCAAACCATATAAGGAAATCTTGAAGTAATGTTGTAAAATACATAAGCTCATTTTGGAATCAGCACCGACTAATGAAGTCTCATCACAGTGTAACCCTTTTTCATCACTGAGCTGTGACCAAAACACTATTAACAACTTATGTGGCATAGCGTTTATAAAATATATGATACAAGAAACTCATATATCATTAAACTCTAAGTGATTAAGTATTGTCAGTGGAATAGAAATAATTTTCCAAACAGTAAGTGTAACATCTCATTGATTATTGATCCAGTGGCTCTCCCAATAGAAATATGATTGGGAGTGGTGGGCCATGAACAGAAGCTACATGCAACTGCATTTACAAAATGTGGGACAATAAATATGTGTGTAATTAAGCATATCAATAATATAATAAGTCAGTGCTATAAAACAAAATAAGCTAATAAATAATGTGTAGGCTTAGTGACTCTTATCGGCCATTGTATGTTAAAATTTAATTTATATGCATCACAACTGGCATATGACAATTTTTTTGAGGAAACAACACTGGTAACAGTCAGATTGGTTAACAGCAAGGGATATATGTGACTTTATCCCCCATGCCCACATATTAGTGAGGAAATTTTATAACTGGCACACTAAAAGGAGTGTACAGCTTTCTTTTAGATTTGAGATTTTAATTGGGTACTTATAAAATGTTGGTGTTTTTAAGAGAAGTAGTTGAATATACTAGAGAATCAGTTAGGTTTGATTTGATACAGTATTGAATGTTTTTTCCCTATCTGATAACTTAGATTAACAAATTTTCTTTCTATCTGTCTCTTTTCTTCTTGAGTTTTTTGACATTTTAAATGCGCCATTTTAATGCAAGCAACATTTTAAGTGCACTATTTTGATACAAGATTACAAAGCCATGATATTTACATAGTAAGCCATTTATCATAATGTGAATTAAATCTGGTACAGAAAATTAAAATAAGTAATTGTGACGGGGGTACAGGGTTACTGCTTGGTAGACCGAGGGTTAAGTGATTTATCCAGCCAGACAAAAAGATAATAAATTGCATTTATTAGAGAGGTCACGGCACACAAACACAGGACAACAAATACAGACAACCAAACAGGGGTAAAACGTAAAACAACAAACTTCTGCTGTTCTCTTCTTGATGTGCCAGCAAAGTTGCACAAATTGCCAGGGGTTACATATAATACTCACAGACAGTCCATTTTAGCTTTATGCTGGAGCTTACACATAGTCCCACTAGAGGCAAGAGTGGGCATCCTGCCCACTATACATGCTGCTGGATTACATGAAAGTTCCTTGTATCTTTTAGTCCTGACACAGGAGTTGTGGAAGGCATCCTTTAGATTATCCCCAGCCACTTTCTTTAGTCTTGGGCCATAGCCACCGAAGTTTAGCTTCCCGGCCACAGTCCTTGTGGTGGGAACATCAGGGTACTCTCTGTGGCTGTAGCCGCCTTGACTTACAGCCCACAACTGAAAAGGGCACCTGGCCACTACAGTGCCCGCTCACTCTAACTCTTCCGGTGAGGGCACTCACCAGTCCCAATTTCTCCACTACTCCTTTAGAATGCCCATGGACCCTAGGCCTCCCACCATTATGGAGAGGCCTTCTCTCCTCTTCCTACATTTTTCAACTCTGTCTTCTCTCACTCTTCTCTCTCTCCTCTTAGGCTTTCTTCTACCCACCTTCTACAGGATCTGATGTCACAGCTACCATCTACCAGTAGGCCTGGACTGGTCATCGGGCATACCGGACATTTGCCCTGTGGGCCGGTCCGGGGCCGGTCAGGGAGTTTAAAAAAAAAAATCATTAAACGAGTTTGGGCTGTCTTTCACTTTCTGAAAGATGGCAACCTCATTACAAGTTTCCTGGTGGGCGGGCAATCAACGTGCGGCTGTGCAGTGCACCGCACGTGATTATAAGCTCCGCCCACAATCACCATTGGCCAACAGCCCAACCCTGCGACAGTCAGTGTCAGTGAAGTCTGCCGCCCGCCCCTCCAGAGCAGAGAGGCCCAAGAGGTGACTGTGGCACTAGAGAGGGACAGAGAATGAGCAGAGGCCCAAAAGCTGAGGGTGGCATTGTAGAGGGACAGAGGTCCATTAAAGAGTTGAGTGTGTGGAGGAGTGGGACAGGGGCACAGGAATGGATAGTGTGACTGAGATCTTTAGAAATTACCTATTGTCTCTGTTAATATCTTGATAACTACTTGGTGTCTTTTATCCCTATTCTACAACTGTAAGGCACTGCAGAAAAAACTTGGCGCTATATAAATAACGAACGAATGCCCGCCGCCGTCCCCCCCCATGGGCTGCTCAAAAAATAAAAATGGGCTGCTTAGCCTTAAATGTCCGGGGCTATTTTTTGTCCCAGTTTGGTCCTGTCTACCAGGTCTCTTTCTGTTTAGCCTGATGTGAGGGGGAAGATACACATTCCACACACAGATTTGCCCTACCCCCCTCTATCTGACCAACACTGGCGATCTCATAACACAATCTCTGTGGTCATCTAGACTGGATGGCACCATCCCTCTGTACATTATACACACTAACCAACCAATTCAATGCTGGTAAATGGCCAACACTCTCTAATGCATGCAAACACAGGGGACATTAATGTTTCAAGAATGGGAACACATGCTAAGACAATGGTGATCACTGAAAAGAGACACATTTCATTCTCTGGGTGACAACCATTCCATCACAGTAATTAAATAAATTTTTGCAAGTTCTTAATCTACTCATTCTAAAGGCACACGCATGTCAACAAGGTAATTTGCTGCATTGCACTCACAATAGAGAAGGGGTTAAAAACAACAGGTATTTATTAGACATGTGCATTCCTTCACACACTAATTTAACATTTAACAAAAGTTACATGGTTAGTGAGATTCATATTAAAATAAAAGAATGGCACAGATAACGAAGTGTCAAAATAATGAACAACACATTGGGGGTTATGCACTAAGATGTGATAAACTGGAGGTAACTTCTCCAGTGATATCACTTCTCCAGTTCCTATGTTATTCTATGGACCCTATGCACTAAGATATCTTAAGTGGGAGGGTCCACAGAATAACATAGGAGCTGGAGAAGTTATCTACAATTTACCACCTCTTTATTACATCTTAATGCATAACCCAGATTCTGTTTAATGTGTAAATACATTTTTGCATTCGTTCATTCATTTGTTCATGTACTAAACTACTTGATCTCACTAAGGTTGAAAGTCTAAGTGTGCCATATGCAATTTGTGGCAAGAGGGGGAAAGAATGTATGACAAACAGAATTCCCTTCCCCCTTTTAGTAGATTTCTTACAGGAAGTACAATCTGAGCAATCATTCATTCAACATGTTTTCTAATACAGGTGTAACCTATAACTATGGCTATACAGGTAAAATGGAGAAGTGGTGGACAAAAAGTCAAAAAAATGTTGTGCATTAGTTTTCATGAGAAACCAAAGATTTTTCTCTCTTTTTTTTTTTGCGAAAGTTTTCTCCTTTTCACCACTGCAGCATTTTTCTTCTTTTTCCTCACTAATGCCAAAAAATGTTTCTCCTATGTTTCCTATGACTGCAAAATTTCCCACCACAATATTACTTCTTCTGAGGGCTGAACTGGAGAAATAAATATCTGAAAGTCAAAGTTGTGAGTCCTACAACAACGTTTGCCTTGAAAAGGATGTTAACAGGCTGAGTGTACTTGTCCTTTGCCCACAACACTAACGTCCTGCATATATAACATTGGCACAACCATGCATGAAAAATAATAGTGGTTTGGGATATTCCAGCAGGGTGCAGCACATGACATCAGTTCTTTAAAGCCTCTGTTTTCAACAAAAGAAAAGGGCAGATTGCCAACCGCCAACATTTTGGCAGTTTACTATTCCACAGCCGTACTTTTACATTATGTTTGTGTGGGACTTGAATTATTTCTAAAAACTTAGTAAGAACGGGATGGCAGTACATAGTGGAAGAACGGTGTAACTTTATTACTTTACAACATCATTTTGAAGGTGGTGAGGGTGGTTGCAGTATGTGGGGCCACTCTATGACCCTTGTCATTTACTACAGCAAACCCAGATTCATCATACTCCTTTGCATCATGAGCTCTAGGAGTTATTTGGAATGAACTAACTGTTAGCAGTGGCACACACTCTGACACATCAATAACATCACTACTTCTCTTATGTGCCCCAGAGCCCTGGGAATTTTGTGGAGTGCTTATGTTGCTGCTAGTTGTGGCACCTGTGACATGTTCATGGTGAGTCTCCCAGTCAGACCTGTTGTTGTGCTTCAGATGGCATCTCATTGAGTAGTTGCCTAGGTATGAGCCTGCTTTCCCACTTTTCGTGTGCTTTTTGCACAGTTAACAGATAGCAACATGCTTAGCTTTTAGATCCTGAGTGAAGTATATCTATACTGTGGACTTCATGGACTGCCGGGTTCCGGAGGGGCTGCTACTACTGGGTCTAGATGTTGATGCAATTCTGCTATTACTACTAGATGGCAAAGGTGCAGCACTTCCAGCAGTAGCAGAGATACTCATCATACTAAGATTGTAGATGTAAATAACTAGGGATGGGAGTAATTTTTCACCTCAAACCAAAATAGTGAAAATTTACCATGAAAAGTCCAGTTTTCTCAATATTTTCACCTATTGTATTGAAATCAGGTAGGATCTCATAGAGGAGGTGTCTAGGTGTGAGCCTGCTTCCTCCCTGCAGATGGCAACTTGCTCAGCTTTTGGATCCTGAGGGAAGTAGTTGTTGCTTCTGGTTACTCAACCCAAGTGTGAGTGGCTGAGTGGAGCTTGGACTTCAAAGTGGTGACAATGCTGACAGGATGACTGTGTATTTTTAGGAATTTTTGTTTGTCCAGGATCAGACCTTTTAATTGTTTTCTCAAATAGTTTATGGGCATGCACAGAGCACCTGTTCAGTGGTGGGAGTCTCTGCCTTTGCCTTTCAGCTAAGTTTCTGGCAATGTCATTATCTCTCTTACTCTCAACTTCACCTCGTCTGAACAAGAGGAGGATGCTGGAATGATATATTTCAGATCTACATCATCATCATCAGTAATCATTAGCTGATCCTCATCATCACCCACTGCTTCTTGCCCACTACCATTATATTCCTCTAAGCTTTTAGAGGTGTCAAAGAATTTCTTTTTTTACTTTTACTTTCACAACCTTTGCTACTAATTTGAGGACAGGTGTTTTGGTGCTTGTTTGTCTCACTGTCAGATGCAGCAAGCAGTTGGTTCAGCTGCTACACTTTCCTCCATTTTGCCATCATCAACACTAGAAGACAACTCGTTGTCATCTTCAGTGTTCTTCTAATTTTTTTTTATAGAATTGGTGCAAGTGGTGGTTGTGGAACTTTTGGTGGGAACTTGGCAAATTGCATCCTCCCCAAGATGAGAGGGATCATCATAATTTATTGCACCTGCTGCAGCAACCATGGCTGCAGTAAATTTTTGAACTACCACCTTACTCCCACGTCCCTGCACTGCTCCTCCTTTTCCCCTACCCCTGCCCCTTGTGCGTTTGCTGCATATTACTAAACTACTGTGTGTGTTTTTGCTCTAAAGTACACAACAGAACTGATGGAGTGTGATGTCTAGCCTTGGCCCTCAACAAAATATTCAAACTTGTTTTGTATCTATCACACTATCACGGTGCCCGTGATTGCTGCCTTTTCCTGTCAGTTACCTGAATGGGCTCTCCATTGGCTGCCTGCCTTCAGCCCGCCCAGTATTGCCTATTTAGACTGGGCTTGGGCACACTTTGGTTGCCCTTTCGTGGTGTCTCTATGTTGCCTGCACCTGCACTGTGTTCCTGAGCTTTCTGGGCCGTTACTACTCGATGCTATCCAGTGATCATCTGAGTTCCTACTTAACAGCTTCCTCGGTTCCTGCTTCCGTTCCTGATCCGTTTTGGGCTGCTGTTCCTGCTGCCGTTCCTGCTCCGGTTGGCTGCCATTGCTGATCCTGTTTCCTGTCCTGTACCGGCTGTGTTCCTGCTTCTGGATCGCCTGCAGAGTGCCTCCTCCCTCCAGTCGCCGTTGGTGACATTCTCATATCTCTTTGATTGGTAACCCAGTACGCGGGTACTGGTTCGCTCCATGTATAACCGGTTGCTTGCTGCATCCCATACAGCACCGGTAGAGATTGTGTAACCCAGTACGCGGGTACTGGTTCGCTCTATGTATAACCGTCTGCTTGCTACGTTCCTCACAGCACCGGTAGAGATTGTGTATGCAGTACGCGGGTACTGGTTCGCTCCATGTATAACTGGTTGTTTGCTGCGTTCCATACAGCACCGGTAGAGAATTGTGTAACCCAGTACGCGGGTAATGGTTCGCTCCATGTTTAACCGGTTGCTTGCTGCGTTCCATACAGCACCGGTAGAGAATTGTGTAACCCAGTACATGGGTACTGGTTTGCTCCATGTTTAACCGGTGGCTTGCTGCATTCCACACAGCACCGGTAGAATATTGTGTAACCCAGTGCGCGGGTACTGGTTCGCTCCATGTATAACCGGTGGCTTGCCGCATTCTATTCAGCACCGGTAGAGATTGTGTACCCAGTACGCGGGTACTGGTTCTCTCCATGTATAACCGGTGGCTTGAAGCATTCTATTCAGCACCGGTAGAGATTGTGTAACCCAGTACGTGGGTACTGGTTCGCTCCATGTATAACCAGTGGCTTGCTGCATTCCATACAGCACCGGTAGAATATTGTGTAACCCAGTGCGCGGGTACTGGTTCGCTCCACGTATAACCGGTGGCTGGCTGCATTCTATTCAGCACCGGTAGAATTTGTGTAACCCAGTACGCTGGTACCGGTTCGCTCCTGGTATTACCGGTAGCTTGCTGCATCCCATATAGCACCGGTGGTTCTTGTCTGTTCAGTACGTGGGTACTGGTTTGCTCCATTATTTTCCGGGTGCTCACTGACACCTGACAGCCCCGGCAAGGCCTCTGTCTGTCCAGCGAAGGCGACTGGTTTGCTCCACCTATATGCCAGTCGCTGAGGCCATCCCTGTCTTGCACCAGTACTTGCAGTCTCCAGGATGCCTTGCCCGGTATATTAGTGAGGCCGGTAGAACCTATTCCATCTCGTACCAGTTTAAGGTTGCCTTACCCGGTATTGGCAAGGCCGGTAGAGCCTCTTTCCTCCTTGTACCAGTCTCAAGGCTGCCTTGCCTGGTATATTGGCAAGGCCGGTAGAGCCTCCTTCCTCGTTGCACCAATCTCTTTAGGCTGCCTTGCCTGGTATATTGGTAGGGCCGGTAGAGCCTCCCTCATCTCTGTACAAGCCTTCCAGGCTGCCTTACCCGGTATATTGGTAAGGCCGGTAGAACCTATTCCATTTCGTGCCAGTCTAAGGTTTCCTTACCTGGTATTGGCAAGGCCGGTAGAGCCTGTCTCACATTCTTTGTACCACTACTCACTATTGCCATGTACTAAGTTATGTTGTTATATGTCTATGCCTAACTCGCGAGGGTTTTCTTTAAACTTTTCAATAAAGTTGTGTTTTTATCTTAACTCTGTGTCTGAGAGTCAAAACAAACCGTGACACACATCTGCCTCAGTCACACAGCTCACTTCAGGGTCCCAATCAGCTGTCTGTCCCCTAATTTTTTATTTTATTTTTTTTTTCTTTTTTTTTTTTCAGTTGTCAACCCTATTTTATCAGTGTCCAAAAAAAATTATAGCTAAAAAGAAATTAACAATCAATTAATTTCCCCAGCACAGAGATAATAACAGCAAGATCCACAAGGAAATTGGACTGCAGCTACCTGTGTCTTTCAAATCAAATCAGTCAGGCAGAATGTTGGGGTATTTGAGATCAACCTTGTTTGCTCCCTTCTCACACCCCTAGACACGTCCAACACAGAGATAATAATAACAACAAGATCAGCAAGGAAATTAAGTAAGACAATATTAATTTTTTTCAGCCTGCACAAGTCTTGCATTTAGTATAGAGTTTCACAACCAGGGTTCAAGTGCTACCTTGGTGTGACTCAGACATCCACTTAGACTTCTGTAGTTTTCTATAAGGACTCTGACAAAAATGTGAATTTCGACATTGAAAGGTATATTTACAATAACAGGTTTGTTTTTGTTATTTTGAATGTGAGTACCCTTCATTGCTCCCTTGACATGTAACATAAAAACGTTAGAGGTACCCCAAAAATTCCAGTCTCTGTGTTAGGGTGCCTTGAATGAAAAAACAAGCAAACAATAACTGTAATTATAGTCCATCTACTAACTCATTTTTTGCAAATATTTTAAACCTGTGGAAAAGCACAGCTATTCAGCAGTGGAGGGGTGACCATGAGTGATTGGGAAGTGTGGAGTATGCTTTGGGACATGAATGATCAGGCAGGGCACTGAGAGAGCTATTGTCCCCCAGTATTCCCTTCCTTGTCAGCCAAAGCAAATCTACCTATATCCAGTCTCACTTTGGGTCACTTTGCAGCTTTTTTCAGTTCTCCATATGAATTCATCCACTTTTATTTTCCTTTCAGTTGATGCATTGGCTATAGGCCAAAAAACTGGGTCTTAAATTTCCCACAATAAAGTGGGTCCCTTATCAGATCTCAAGGGCTAAAGCAGACAATTGAATGTCAAGCTCTTGTCTTCCAGGCAAGCCAGATGGGCGTTGTTCCTTTCCCGGTTCAATTTTGTGGTCTCATACCTTCTTGGATCGAAAAATGTTAAGGCAGACGCATTGTCTCGCCAGTTTTGCCTTGCCTTCCAGTTGATCATATCCTTGCTACTATACAAACCTGTATTACTTCTCCTCTAGGAGAGGAGATTTTGGCTGCCCAAGCTTCAGCACCTGCTGACAAACCTGATGGCCGTTGCTTTGTTTCGGCGCAGTTGCGCATTAAGCTGTTGGAAACCTATCATGCCTCAAAAATTGCTGGCGACATTGGTTGCAACCAATCGATTTGGTCTTTATCAGAAGTATTCTGATGGCCTACTCTCTGTTCTGATTGTGTTGCCTTCACTGCTGCCTGCACAACCTGTGCTTAAAATAAGTCACCTAGACACCTGCCGGTGGGATTGCTCCAGCCAGTGGCCAACGGGGAATGTCCCTGGTCACATCTATCTATTGATCGATTTTATGGTCGACCTTCCAAGTTCCATGGGTTGTACAGTCATAGTGATGATTGTGGACAAGTTTTCAAAGATGGCTCATTTCATGCCACTTACCATTCACGCAGGAATTGTTGGTGGTATTTGCTAGGGAGGTTTTCCGACTCTTTGGCATACCCAAAGTAATTGTGTCCAATAGAGGAAGCCAATTTGTGTCCTGCTTGTGGAGGTGTTTCTGTGCTAAGATGGGTACTCAATTGGCATTCTCCTCAGCGTACCACCCGCAATCTAATGGTGCAGCAGAAAGGTCAAACCAAGCCTTAGAACAGTTCCTCCACTGCTATATCTCTGACCACCACAATAATTTGGCTACCCTGTTACCTTGGGCGGAGTTTGACAGAAACTGTGCTGTTTACTTGTCTACACAGAGCTCCCCGTTCTTGGTCAACTATGGGTTCCAACCCTCGGTTCTTCCTGAGACCTTTCAAGCACAGCCGATTCTGGCTCTTGATGAGCATTTGTGGGCACTCCGTTCCTCTTGGGTTCAGGTACAGCATACCCTACGTGGTTCCATGCAGCGACAAAAAAGGCAGGCTGACCGTAGGTGATTGCCAGCACCTACCTTCCAGGTAGGAGACAGAGTGTGGTTGTCTTCCCGTAACTTGCACCTTCAGGTCACGTGTAACAAATTGGTCCTTTCCATGTGTTGCACAAAATTAACCCGGTGGCTTATGCATTGGAACTCTCTGCCAATATGCGCATTCTTAATGTCTTCCATGTTTCCCTGTTAAAGCCCTTGGTCTGCAACCGGTATATCTCAGCTCCTGTCCGTCTTGCTCCCGTGAGAGTTGCAGATCACAAGGAGTATGAAGTTCAAGGGCGCCTACAGTACTTTATTCAATGGAAGGGATATGGTCCAGAGAAGCGCTCCTGGATTCCAGCTGGAGATGTTCAAGCTTCTGTTTTATTGCGCAAATTTAATGCGCAATTTCCTGACAGACCCAGGCCGGCTCCACGGAGGGGGGGGCCTTTGAGTGGGGGTACTGCCACAGCTTACCTTGGTTGCAGCACGCTGCTTCAGGCAATGCTCAAAATAACGCTTCGGCGTCAGTGGCCATCCATGCCACACGGATTGACGCAGGATTATGGCAGAGGTTGGATTCATCAGAGTAGATACGTCATCTAAAGGTGCGAGGCTTCTGAATGAAGCAGGTCTCTGGTTTATGTATTTTCATCCTGTAGCCTCCTCCTACCTATTTCCTCCCTCTGAGCTGCTCCTCCTACCTACTTCCTGAGGAGGGGTTTAAAGGGAAGACTGAGTTCTGAGTTGCCCTTGCGTTGTTATACAATACAGTTCTGTTTCCTTGGGCTCTGTGTATGACCTGGCTTGTCTGACCATCCATTCTGGTGCTTACCTGTGGCTCTGTCTGACTATTCTCCTGCCTTATCCTTAGATAGTGGACACCCAATCTGGTGCAGACCTATACACAGCAAGGGACACAGGACAATTCAGTATATTAATCCTACTACATCTATCTGCTGCTTTTGACACTGTTGACCATGCACTCCTACTGGACACACTACACACCCTTGGCATCCGTGACACACCTCTAGAATGGATTTCCTCCTATCTCTCTAAATGCACTTTCATTGTTTCTTTTGCTAACGCTTTCTGATCTACTCATGACCTCTCAGTAGGTGTACCTCGGGGATGAGTCCTGGGACCACTTCTTTTTTCCCTCTACACCCTCACTTGGTGACTTCATCTCATCTCTTGGATTTAATTACCATCTGTATACTGATGACACTCTAATCTATCTCTCTGTTCCTGACCTCTCTCCAGCTGTGCAGTCTCAAATCACTCAATGTCTCTCAGCCATTTCATCATGGATGGCCCACCATCACCTTAAACTGAATATGGCTAAGACAGAGCTGGTGGTGTTCCCTCCTAAAACCCATCCACCAACCACCTTCTCCATCACAATTGACAATTCTGCCATCCACTCAGTACCCAAAGCACATTGTCTAGGGGTCATACTTGATTATCAATTAACCTTCTCCCCCCGTATCCAAGCTGTCGCTAGAACATGCCGCTTCTTCTTAAACAATATTGCAAAAATATGTCCTTTCCTCTGCATGTCAATGGCAAAAACACTATCCCAGGCACTCATTCTCTCTAGACTTGACTACTGCAACATTCTACTCTCTGGTCTTCCTGCTTCTCATCTCTCTCCACTTCAATCTGTTATCAATTCAGCTGCGAGAATCACCACATTTGCTCCCAGATACCTTCCCTCTCATCTCCTCCTGAAATCCCTCAATTGGCTACCTATAAAGTATTGTATTTCTTACAAGATTCTTCTCCTCTCCTGTAAGTCTCTCTGTTCTTCAGCAACCTCTTACATTTCTGCCCTTATCTCATGCTACACCCCTTCCCATTCCCTACGGTCTTCTCAAGGGTTCTTCCTCTCCTCTCCCTACACAACTCAAGTGATCTCTCGACTACAACCTTTCTCACTGGCTGCCCCTCGACTCTGGAATGCCCTCCCTAACACCGTTCGCCAGTCATCCTCACTCATCACTTACAAGCATCTCCTCAAAACCCACCTGCTCAGGGAGGCATCTCAGTAGCAATATCCTCCTCTTGCACACAGATACTCACACCAGAATCCTTCTGCACTTCTTTCCCCACACCTTGTACCTGCACTTATAATCCTTCTCCTACTGTCTCTGTTTGTCATCATGAATTCTAATTAGATTGTAAGCTCCTTGGGGCAGGGTCCCTTTCCCAGTTTATGGTTGCCTTGCTGCACGTTCCCCCACAAATAATGCAATGACAGCACTTAAGCTTAATGCTCTTAACCCAGTTCTATAGTTTTGTATTATATTATTTTGTTAAGCTCTGTGTACATGTATGGAGCTATATAATTAAAGATACATACATACATACAATCTACTGTACGTATAAGCAAGCACTTAGCATTCTGTGAACCCAGGTATGGTCTAACCATTCTATGAATTTTATTTATTGTAAAATTAAAAATTGTATTATTATATGTCTGAGTAATTTGTAAACTCTTTATTGCTCTCTAGTATAGGGCTGCAACTAATGATTATTTTGATAATCGATTAGTTGGCCGATTATTTTTTTGATTAATCGATTAATCGGATAAAAAAAAAACAATATGCTAATTTTTCATTAGTTAAAATGATTTCATGAACAAAGTGAGTGTTAAAAAGAAACAGCAGAATAAAAAACTTTACACATTAACATGTGTCATTGTTATTATTTTACTATGGGGTCTATGCACCTCTCTTTCTCCCCCTTGCACCTCTGTTTCTCCCCCCTTGTACTTCTTTCTCCTCCTTGTGCCTCTCTTTCTCCCCAATGTACTTCTTTCTCCCCCCTTGTGCCTCTTTCTCCCCCATGTACTTCTTTCTCCCCCCTTGTGCCTCTTTCTCCCCCATGTACTTCTTTCTCCCCCCTTGTGCCTCTTTCTCCCCCATGTACTTCTTTCTCCCCCCTTGTGACTCTTTCTCCCCCCTTGTGCCTCTTTCTCCCCCTTGTGCCTCTTTTCCTTCCCCATGTACTTCTTTCTCCCCCCTTGTGCCTCTCTTTCTTCCCCCTGTACTTCTTTCTCCCCCCTTGTGCCTCTTTCTCCCCCTTGTGCCTCTTTTCCTTCCCCATGTACTTCTTTCTACCCCCTTGTGCCTCTCTTTCTTCCCCCTGTACTTCTTTCTCCCCCCTTGTGCCTCTTTCTCCCCCTTGTGCCTCTTTTCCTTCCCCATGTACTTCTTTCTCCCCCCTTGTGCCTCTCTTTCTTCCCCCTGTACTTCTTTCTCCCCCCTTGTGCCTCTTTCTCCCCCTTGTGCCTCTTTTCCTTCCCCATGTACTTCTTTCTACCCCCTTGTGCCTCTCTTTCTTCCCCCTGTACTTCTTTCTCCCCCCTTGTGCCTCTTTCTCCCCCTTGTGCCTCTTTTCCTTCCCCATGTACTTCTTTCTACCCCCTTGTGCCTCTCTTTCTTCCCCATGTACTTCTTTCTACCCCCTTGTGCCTCTCTTTCTTCCCCCTGTACTTCTTTCTCCCCCCTTGTGCCTCTCCTTCTTCCCCCTTGTACTTCTTCCTTCCCCATGTACTTCTTTCTCCCCCCTTGTGCCTCTCTTCCTTCCCCATGTACTTCTTTCTACCCCCTTGTGCCTCTCTTTCTTCCCCCTTGTACTTTTTCCTTCCCCATGTACTTCTTTCTCCCCCCTTGTGTCTCTTTCACTCCCCTGCACCTCTCATTCTCCCCATGTACTTCTTTCTCCCCTTTGTACCTCTCTTTCTCTGTCTAGACTGGCACTCTGTCGCTCTCTTTGTCTCTTCTGCACTCTTCTTGATGCGTTTACTTGGCGAGTTGGTGTGCTAGGGGGTAATCGGTTGGCTGGCTCTGAGTTCCCTCCTGCCCGCCCGCATCATCACGCGCCCCTGCGGGCCATGATGACATACATACAGAGAAGAGGAAGAGGGCAGAGGCACCGGAAGAGAAGCGCTTGCTGCTGGAATCAGGGGCGCGTGATGATGCGGGCGGATGGATCTTGCCAGTAATAGTGTGAGGCCTCAGTGCCTCACAGTGCGGTGGACGGCGGGTGCGTTAGGAGCGGGTGGGCCCAAATAATCTGGAGGATACATATTGAGTCTGGGGCTGCAACTAATCGATTATGAGAATTGTTGACAACGATTCTCATAATCGATTTTTATCGATAACATCGATTAGTTGTTGCAGCCCTACTCTAGTACACATCACAATATGCAGGTGCAGGAGTTAGGGGTCAACAGCACACGAGCATCAATGACAGATTCAAACATTCCACTTGAATGGCTTAACTGTTTATGGGCCTTATGTTTAAAAGTTCATAAATTCTGGAGCAAACAGTCTATACCATAGGGGACATAAAGATTTCATAGATTACAGCTGTTTAACCCTTTAAGGACCGGGAAAATATGAGGTTGTTTCCACTTAAGGACTGGAGCAATTCTGACCTTTTTAACTATGTCTTTGTTCAACAGTGTTTTCCCTCTAAGTACTTTATTTTACCCATGAAAATTATATACCGTTTTTTTACACACAAATAGGGCTTTCTTTTGATACCATACGTATATGGATAACCCACCATTTATTTTAGAAAAATTAAAGAAAACAGTAACAAAATGTGAAAAAACACATTTTTTTTTTCTCTTGGGATCATTTGGGCACAATGGTTTAAACTTTTATGGACACTGCACTGAACATATGACCGGTCAGTCATACCTACAAAATGGACAGTTTTAAGTGGTCACTGTCCCCCCTGGGTGAAAAACCCCATGTCCCTTTTTCTCCCCCTATTTTCCCACTTTTTTATTGATGACATTTGGCGGTGGGCAGTTTTAAGTGGTCACTGTCCCCCCTGGGTGAAAAACCCCATGTCCCTTTTTCTCCCCCTATTTTCCCACTTTTTTATTGATGACATTTGGTGGTGTGTATAAATGCATTACATGGCTCCACAACAATCACACTTCCTATTTTGGTTATTGAAATGTTTTTTTAGTTAAATTAAAAAAAAAAAAAAAGTGTTGTGTATTTAAAAAAACAAAACAAAACAAAAGTTAATTTTAGCAGGTCAAAAATGGACCTGCATTTAGCCAGCCTCCAGCACACTAGTAAAGGGGTTAATACCCCCAGCTGCTGCATTTTATTTGTCCATTAGGTGTCTCCCCTCTGCTTCTCTGTCCCTTACTTTGATAGCAAGGGACAGAGGCTGAGAAGAGACACTAGAGGCAGTGTAGACCACTGCTTCATTCATTCTTTCACAATGCCGGTACATGAGATCGCTGCTGCAGCGATCCCATGACCCAGCACTTGTGAAAGTGGCTGAGACTGAATGTTCCGGTTCTGGACCGCTCAGTCTCAGCCGGGCATTAATGATAGCAGCATGCACAGAGGAGTGATGCTATCATTTAACCCATGACGTACCAGGACCGTCATAGGTCCTTAAGTCAAATCTACCCATGACGGTCCTGGCACGTCATGGATCGTTAAGGGGTTAAAATTATATATATATATATATATATATATATATATATATATATATATATATATATATATATAATATATTTTTTAACCTCCTGAATGTTATAATGCCCGGCAGACGCCTCTAGCATTGAAGTTTATTGTGTTGAGTTTTTACATCAACATTTCCCTGTAGGGACAACTTTTTCTTTTGCATTCTATAGGAGAGGTGAGTCACTGACAGTTTTCCATATAATGTGATTGTAACTGCTGAGTCACTTCCTGTCAGTTGGAATTCTCAGGAAGTAAGATACTCGGATCTCTGTTTCCAAAGAGAATACAAGTTTTGCGTAGTTCAGACTTTTAATTAAAACAACTACCAAAAATGGGAGATGTTTTGTTTTACTCAGCAGAGAAAGCCCAGTAAATACAAGTTTTCATAAAAAAAAGTCTACTGCTCCTTTAACATAACAATTTTAATTAATTAAGACAATGCTATAACATTTATTGTGTCTGTTTGAACAATAATACAGACTTGCGGTGGATGTCATGTACAGTATATAAAGTGTGGCATCAATTATTTGGTCATTGTCAAAATAAATTAAAGTGTAATGAGCAGTCATGTTCAGTTAATTCTATCTTTCAAGAACATTGTGTATTCATTATAATTATTGGGATATTTTTCATTACAGGAACAGATGTGCACATTTCAAAATACTGGATTCAGATACACGTATTGTACTGCAGTAATTCTAGAGGAAACCAAATGTACCATAGGAGATTTAAATCTGAATTCCCATAGACTTATCTTTGACTTTTGACCTTTTGTATGCTAGAGAGGTCTCCAAAGCATTGCTATGATTTCTTTCTCCTTAGGTCATTGAGATGGATGTACTAACAAGTAGGGGTCAGCAAAAAGTCCCATTTTGTTCACATGGGAATTTTTGCAAAAAAAGCATGACTTTCTGCTTTTTTCATTTGAATTCTTGCTCATAGAGAAATCCACAGAGAGAGAGATAGAGAGAGAGAGATGAAAGTTAAAATAAAAAAAATGGTTTGTGTGCTGGCTAGTACTATGACCAAAAGTAGAAGCTGGATGGACCCTGATGCTGCTGATGTTAAAGGGATAGTAATGTTTCAAAATAAAAACAGCTCCAATTATTCTTCATAGTATTTGGGCCATGGAGAGTGTTATTTTAATACTGTCAGAGTTGTAGTTCAAGAATAATTGAATTGTAGTATTGGTCCCAACAATAGCAGATGGTAGCAAACCTTCAAACCCCACCTCCTCCTCATTCTCAGTTCTGCTGTTAATAGAATATTTGTTGTGGTCTTTCCACTTCTTCTGCTTGATACTCTGATGGTATTAGATGTTGGTTAATTTTTAGAAACGTAAGGCTACCAACACTGCTGTTTGGTAGACGTGTCATATGATCATTTTACAATATAACCTGCTGAAGTGAAAATCTGTTCTGATTGCATTGGTTTCCATGACAGTACATGTCAGTGCTGGCGACACTGTTTTGTTTGCAAATAGTCAATGGGGTAATTGTTTCTGCCTAGAACGTAGCTGTCCTACAAGTATGCTGTAACCATCTCTCATGCAGTGGGACCACTCCTAGAAGCTACATGGTGTTTGCGAATATCAGTTACCAACCCATACTCTGGGAGCAAATCCAATAGAGATGTGCCACCACCACCACAAATGTTAGATTGATGTCCCTGAGATACATGAATTGCTTTCTGGGATGATGATGATAACATGTTCTTTCTGATAAATTTTGGGAAGCTTGTTGATTTTATTGCTGTTGCTGGTTGAAACTTTTTGGCAGCTTCTTTTTCACTATGCACACTGCATACAGGCAATTGCGGCATACCCGCACAAAGCAAACAAAACTAGTAAAAGCTCAACATTTTACTGACAACTTGAACAGTAAAATATCAAAATAGGCCAATTTTTGGAAGGTTATTAAAAAAAACATCTACACCTCCCTAACCATTCTCACCCATCAAATATAAATACAGGGTAAGAAACAATGCAATGCCCCATAGCAATAGCTAATACATTCAACAGCTAATTTGTTGGATGTGCTACCATCCTAATTACACAAAACAAAAGTAAGTAGAAACATGCATGGAACAGTCTCTATCACCTACAACCTAGCCCAATGATACTAGTGCATTTAATTTCATGCCGGTAAATGAGAGTTAAATATGTGAGCACCTCTAGGGATGGGCGAAAATTTCTCCTCAAACTGAAATCGTCTAATAATGGCACTTTCCGCTTGGCAAATAATTTCCCTTGAAAAGTGACGTTTTTCTGCTTTTTCCCACATTTTCCGCCCATTGAAATCAATGGGAAGCAAAAAATTTCTCCACCACACAAAAGTTTTCTACACACATATAAAAGGCTGTCAGACTCTCATAGCAGCCATCTTGTGTTTGTGAGGGAGAGAGCAATACGTTTTTTGAGCTAGAGAAGATAGGGGAATTGAAGTTTAGTTTAGCAAATCTTTTAGGTAGGACATTTGTTCTCTGTATTGGGAGAGTAAGTGGGGCACTCTGGGGAGAAGAAGGGAGGAAGGAGGTCGACCCCAAATAATCCAAAATTCTATGTGACTGACTGGCAAGACACAGGGAGCTAGGGAGCTATTTGCTTGTTGATCTTGCTGTTATTGTCTTTGTGCTGGTGTCACGGGAGACTTGCAAATAACGACTCAGGTACATAAAATCAATTCCACTTTAATAAGAATCAATCACAATAAAAGCTGAATACAGACACTTCCCCAACCTTCCCAGGGTCAGGCGTGGGGACAGTGTGCCTCCCGCTACCAGGGGCTGACACTGAACCTAGCCAGACTGATGAACAAGCTTGGAGCGAACCAGCAGAGAGAGCAGAACCACAGAGGTAGCGATAGTGGTAAGTGTGCTCTACAGCGGAGCGGAAACTGGAGGACCACAAGCTAGAATGCAAAGCTAGGATACAATCAGTAGGAATGACAGGTACAGGTGTAGACTCAGCCTCTGGGTCAGACCCAAACTGCCTGGACAGGGCATCTGCTCTGACATTCTTGGAGCCAGGAAGATACGAGACCACAAAATTAAATCTGGACAGGAATAATGCCCATCTGGCTTGTCGTAGAGACAGTCTCTTGGCCTCAGACAGATATGTCAGATTCTTATGATCCGTCAAGATCAGGATTGGGGAACTTGTCCCCTCCAGTAGGTGACGCCACTCACGGAGAGCGAGGATAATAGCCAGGAGCTTGTGGTCACCTATATCATACACAGTTTGAGCTCTTGACAATATTTTAGAGAAAAACCCACCTGGAAGAAGGGGTTTACCAGGACCGGAACGCTGGGACAGGAGGGCTCCCACTCCTGTTTCAGATGCATCCACCTCCAGTGCAAAGGGTAGGGTGGTTTTGGGATGCAACAATATCGGAGCCTTAGCGAAGGCAGACTTCAAATCCTCAAAAGCCTGGATCGCACTGGGAGACCATACAGTTGGGTTAGCCCCCTTTTGCAACATGTCAGTTAGAGGCTTAACCACTGTGGAGAAATTCTGTATGAATCTTCTGTAATAATTAGCGAACCCCAAGAATCTCTGTATGGCCTTCAAGCCCACTGGCCTGGGCCATTGCAGGATGGCCGAGAGTTTTTGGGGGGTCCATAGCAATACCGTCAGAGGAGATTATATAACCTAGAAATGTCACCTGAGTTTTGGGGAACTCACATTTCTCCAATTTACAGAACAGCTTGTTCTCGCCCAGAAGCCGTAATACAGTTGCAACATCCTTCCGATGTGCTACTAGATTTGAGGAATGAATTAAGATGTCGTCCAAATAGACTACTACGTAGCTCTGTTGTAAATCTCTCAATACATTTTTTTGGATTCTTGGAATACTGCCGGAGCATTACCCAAGCCGAATTGCATAACCAAGTATTCATAGTGACCACTGTGTGTATTGAACGAAGTTTTCCCAGTCGTCTCCCTCTCTGATTCTCACCAAGTTATAAGCCTCCCTTAGATCAAATTTGGTGAAGACCGAAGAGCCCTTAATTCGGTCAAACAATTCGGCAATCAAAGGTATGGGGTAAGCATTCTTGATTACCAGTTTATTCAGACCTCTATAGTCAATGCAGGGTCTCAACTCCCCATCCTATTTTTTTTACAAAAAAAAATCCTGCGCCAGCAGATGAGGAAGACTTACAGATGATCTCTCTGGATAGAGCATCGGCCACATACTCCTCCATAGCTCGGTTCTCCTCCACAGACAGAGAATAAATACGCCCCCTAGCACCTGTTATCATATTAATGGTACAGTTGTATGCCCTATGCATGGCAAAGTACTAGCCTCTACCTTATTGAACATCTCACTGAAAGCTTGATACTCTGAAGGTAATGAGGAAGAGGTACAAAGGATCTTGGTAGGCTGCTGTAGGCAAGACTTAGAACAGTAAGAGTCATACACAAAACAGATTCAGCAGCCAGGAATGGATCACAACAGGAGACTCAGAAAGCTCTCAGGTACACCACGAAAGGGCACTGAGGCAATGATAGGACATAGCATATAAGGCCTCTCTAGGAGGCAGAGTCCAGATAGGTCAATCAAGGTGGAACTATAAAATAGCAAGTGCTCAGAATGACGTGCGAGCAACCAGGAAGTAGTCACCCGCCACGCCGCCGCCAGGCAACCACAAGGAAGCGAACAGGCCAGCAAAAGCATCAGAATCACGGGCACTGTGATAGCTGGGTGGGGAAGTGTGGGGAAAGAATTTGTTTATTTTGCTTTTCAGTTATAATTTTTTTGGACAGACTGTGATAAGATAACAAGGTGGACAACTTAAAAAAATTAAATAAAAAAAAAAAAAGAATAAAGAACTAAATATATTAGGTGACAGTGACAGACAGCTGACTAGGCTTAGGCAAGGCATCATACAGCTCCATCAGTTGTGTTGAGTACTGTACAGTAAAAAAACACAGTGTAGTTGCTTAATCATGTCCAGCAAATGCACAAGGGGAAGGGGAAGAGGTGGAACAGTGTAGGGACGTGAGAGTAAAGTAGTAATTCAAAAACTGACTGCAGCAATGGTTGCTGCAGTGTGTGCAATCAATGATGATGATCCCTCTACTCCAAGGGAGGATGCAGTTTGTCAAGGTCCCAGCAAAACTAGTTCCAGCACCCCCAGTGCCAGTAGAAATAAAGAACCATATAAGAGGAACACTGAAGAGGACAACAAAAAGCATTCAACTGTTGATGATGCTGGCAATAGCATAACAGAGGACAGTGTAGCAGCTGAACCGCCTTCTGCATCAGATCGTGACAAACAAGCACCAAAACACCCATCCTCAAAGTAGTAGGGAACTTTGTTACAGTAAAAGTAAAAAGATTGTTTTGAGACCTCCAAAAGCTTAGAGGAATTTAAGGGTAGTAGTGGGCAAGAACTGTCAAGTGATGCTGCTGAGGATGACCTAATGATGACTGATGATGATGCAGATCCCTCCAGCATCCTTCTCTTGTTCAGATACAGATGAAGTTGAGAGTGAGGATGATGAGAGGGCTATAAGATTAGCAGAACGTCTAAGGCTGAATCTTCCACCACTTTTAAGGAGCACTGTGCTTATCTACAAACTGTTTGAGAAAGCCATTGGAAAGTCTGACCATGGACAAGCACAGTTGTCTAACAGCACACAGTCACCCTACCAGTCATCAAACAGCAATTTTAGGAGACATTCTTAAAAATTAACCAACATCTCATACCTTCTGAGTATCAGGTAGCATAAACCACACATGACAGACAAAGCCAGGACAAATATATTAACAGCAGCACAGATGAGGAGGTGGAGGAGAGATGTGAAGAAGGGTTGCCACCATCTACCCCACTTGGGACCACTGATATGAGTGACAAGTAATGTGTGTCAATAACCTGAGAAGGAGGAGTATGACAAGGGTAAAAATACATACACAAATCACACCATGCCAGTCCCCCACTAGCACATTACACATCTGCCACATTGTAGGTTGTACTTTATTTCTTTTTTATTACTTGACATCATCATGAATACGTGCCAGTGTCACTTAAGAAGGAAGTTAGTGTTGTGGGCAAAGGACAAATGCATTCTGTATGCTAACACATTTTTCAAGCCATATTTTTCTGTAGGACTCACAACTTTGACTTTCAGCCACTTATTTCTTAACTTCAGCCCTCAGAAGAAGTAATATTACAGTGGGAAATGTAGTACCTATAGGAAATATAGTCAAAAATGTGTTAAAATAGGCAAAAAGAAGGAAATTTTTGCATATTCGGAAAGGAAAAATTTTTCACGGGAAAAGTAAAAAATTTACAAGTTTTCGCGGAAAGTCATGGGGGAAATTTTTCACATTTTTTGCCTACCCCTAACCACCTCCTCAACCCAAAAATTAAATCACAATCTGGGCCTGGCCAACTACCAGCAATTTTATTAAATCTCAGTGCCTTGGTCACTGCCCATCCTATTGGATAACTAATTAATACCTGTCATCCGAATATATGCCCAAAGCCTGGAAAGTGGCTATTGTTGTGCCTAGCCATAAAAGTCCATCAAATTACAGTCCAAAATCCCTACTCCCCACATTATCTACAATCCTAGAGAAATTTGTTCATGTTCAACTATAGAAATATTACTGACTGACCAGTTTTTTTACCACACACCAACTAGGCTTTCGTGCAAATCACTCAATAGTCACTGCCCTTCTAAAACTCTGCAAATGATATCCCGAATGGCATGGAAAATGGTAAACTCCCTGGATTTATTTTCCTAGATTTTGCAAAGGCCTTTGATACAATAGACCGTAATATTCTGATAAGCAAACTCCAAAGTTCAGGTTTGGATAATCATTCACTAAACTGGTTCTGATCCTTTATCAGACAGAACACAATATACTGAATCGTCTCATTGTATAGATTAATTATCCACCAAATTGTATATCTGTTATGATTTTGTTAGTGACTTCTCTTAGATCATTTGAGGCTATATAATTGTGGTCTCTAAATAAAGAGTAGATATCTGTAGGGGACCATACATAATCCATGAGACCTGATGTTATGCATTAGGAGGAGTTATTGGTGGAATCCTTATATGTGCCCTGATTCAGTATAGTCAGTGCATAATAGTCACTGACCCTCAGCCATATTACTCAGCTATTTTTATATATTTTTTCCCCATTTCTATCTTTCTATGTTTCTTTTAATAACTTATTCAATAAAAATGATATTGTTTTATTAGTCTTAATAATACCGTGGTCGAGTGCCTTAAACACAGGTTCTTTTTTAAGGGGGGCTTAGAACCACCCTTTCTATTTCAATAGAACACAATATATGTCTATTGCTGACAAAATTTCCCTGCCGCTCAAAGTAACAAGTGGGGTTCCCCAAGGCTACATTCTTGGACCTCTTCTATTTTCTCTGTTCATAAATGATCTACCCATGGTTTGCAAAGCATCTACTGTGCGCACAATCTATGCTAAAAATTCAAACCTTTCGCAACTTGAATCCATAATAAGGCAAGATTTCTGATGTTGCAAGGTGGATAGCAAAGAATAAGCTGTTCTTAAACAATGACAAAAGAGTCACAGTGGTATTTGGTACAAAGCATAAACTACATACTCTCAGCAATATCAATTTATCCTTTGTAGTGTTGAGCGAGCATGCTCGGCCGATGCTCGGATCGGCTCGAGCATCGCTCTGCTCGGCACATGGCGGTACTCGTACGAGTACCGCCATGTGCTCGCCCGCCATGTTCGGGTGGCAGGGATCTGTGCCGAAGGAGGCACAGATCTTACACAGACGCTCCGCTGGACCACCAGGGACTGGAGGTAGGGCACATGTGGAGATGGAAGGGGGCATTGTGGAGATGAAGGGGGACATTTTGGAGATGAAGGGGGACATTGTGGAAGGGGGGCATTGCGGAGATGAAGGGGGACATTGTGGAAGGGGGACATTGTGGAAGGGGGGCATTGCGGAGATGAAGGGGGCATTGCGGAGATGAAGGGGGACATTGTGGAAGGGGGACATTGTGGAGATGAAGGGGGCATTGCGGAGATGAAGGGGGACATTGCGGAGATGAAGGGGGCATTGCGGAGATGAAGGGGGACATTGTGGAAGGGGGACATTGTGGAAGGGGGACATTGTGGAAGAGGGGCATTGTGGAGATGAAGGGGGGCATTGACCAGGCACCCTCCCCTCATCAGAGCAGGGGGTGCCTGGTGTAATGCTCCTGTCGCCCCATTGAATTCAATGGGGCTCGGGTGCTCGGCCGAGCACTCGAACCTCCGGCGGTGCTCGGTCAGAGCACCCGAGCACCCGAGCATCGGGGTGCTCGCTCAACACTAATCCTTTGTAACAGAGTCTAATCATAACGTATCCCCTGTAGACTCCTACAAATATCTTGGTATGTGGCTTGACCCCATCCTCACTTTTCATCTTCATATTGATAAAGTAACATCCAAACTCTATCCTAAAATAGGTACTCTCTTTAGAAACAAATCCTGGTAAGAAAAGGTATTGTTCAACAGTTGCTATTGCCAATTATAGACAATGGGGATGTAGTATCTGCTCCCGCACCGCAAATCCATCTTGGTAAACTTGAAACTGTAGAACTCATTATGCAGCTTCACCCTCCAATGTAATTAAAATACCCATCACTGTTATATGTTTAACCCCTTAGGGACCCTTGACGTACCAGGACCGTCACGGTCCTTGAACTACTCAAGGACCGATGACGGTCATGGTACGTCACGTACTTTTTACTTACAGCGTTCTACCGGGAGCGCTGTAAGTAAAAATAGGGCATGAAATAGACCGCTCCAAGATCGGAGCGATCTCTATCAGGCCCCATAATGACGCGCCGATACACGCAACAGGTCACGTGTACCGGCGCGTCCAAGTGCCCCTATGCGGTCGTTATGGGACGGAAATGTCCCATAACCTCCGGTCCTTAAGGGGTTAAAGAAATAAATTGGGTGACACTATAATCTAGCCACGCCCTTCACCTTTACTAGTGTAAGAAATTATATAACCCCCTCTTACCAAGGGTATAATTATTCTTTTGGGTAGATTTGACTAAGAAAACATACAAATAAGTTATGATAAAAAAATGATAATAATATGTACAAAACCAAAACACTGTTACAGTTTGGATGGTGTATATACACATGAATAAAACAATATTATGAGTCACAGAAATGGAAAAGATGTAATGATATATAATACCAGTAAATATTATGATGAAAATAATCTACTCACATGCTCCACCACTGATCTTAGGTGGTTACTGGTCTGCTCCTCTGCTGGGCTCACATCAGGACTCTCATGGATCAGGACTTCCCTCTACGACTCAGGACTGCTCACATGCTGTACTGCTCACCTCCCAGGCTGTAGTCTCCATCAGATGGTATTGATAAAGCCCAAGGTGCTCGTGCAGTCTTGTGCTAGATGTCTCATGCTTCTCCCCCGTCGTGCAACTGTTCCCGTGCATCAGTGCAGTTTCAGAGGCTGGGTCAGCCTTCAACTCCACTCTCCATTGAATTGGGGGGCTCTTTAGTTTCTCCTCCTCCCCCCTGAGGAAAAGAAGGGTCTTCACCCCAGGGGCTTTGGCATTAGAGCTTCCAACCCTGGGGTATCCTTCTTCAGCTCCTTCCGAGGAGAGGAGCCTCTGAGCCTTCGAGAGAGGTGGTGACCCGAAGAAACATCATCCCACCTCTCCCACCAAAGCTCAAGTCTTCTGACCCGGCCCCACTGTGGCAGTTTCCAGTGTTCAAGTGCGTAGTGTCATGGGCGATAAGTGCTGTAGTCAATAAATAATGAAGGAAAAAAAATCATATCATCAGCCATGCTAAAAAAAGAGAAAAAATGTTCTGCCTACAAGACTCAGTATTTGCTTATCTTTAGTAGCTCAAAAATTGTGCTGCTTTATTTGTCAGAGATGCAGAATGGCGCACTGCTGCTTTATTTGTCAGAGATGCAGAATGGCGCGCTGCTACTTTTTCTCCTGTTTAGCTTTTGAGATGAAAAATGTCACCTATCCCTACTAAGAAGAAATGGACCAGTTCTGGGCAATCCAACTTCATCGTAGGGAACAGATACAAATTCCTATTGATTTGAATAGAACCTTTAACATTTTGAACGCTAGAGAGAGGTCTACAGCGAAGTGTTTTGGAGACCTCTCTAGTAGTCAATGGTTTAACCCTTTGAGTGCCAGAAGGGTACGCAAAGCAATGCGTTGCGTACCCCTCTGGCACTCAAAGGGTTAAAAGCCTCTTTTAAATCAATGAGAACTTTGGGGATATTTAGTTTGCTTCTATAAGCTTAGTTTGACCCAGAATTCTTTGTATAGCAGTCTCATTGATATGAATGTGCGAATAGGATTCTGTTCAAACACACGAGCTGGAACCAGTTTTCCCTGTCTGATGCCACTTTACTAATCTAATAATACCAAATGCTGAGCCAAGGGGAGGACAATGGTACTATGAATGGATATTTCGGGGTCTTCCCTTACTCTGCTTCATGTTTAACTCCATGTTTTAACCCTTTTAATGTCAGAGGGGTATGCAACACATTGCACAGAAATGTGTTGCGTACCTCTCTGGCACTCAAAGGGTTAAACAAGACACAAAGGAAACGGTGTAACTTTATATGATTTTCTTGCTCATGCTATGCAGCAGCTGTATGGTGGTTGGCGGCATTAAAGGGATAGTAATGTTTCATAATAAAAACAGCTCTAATGAATCATCATAGTATTTGGACTTTGGAGAGTGTTATTTCAATTCTGTCAGAGTTGTAGTTCAAGAGTAATTCAATGATAAAGTATCCCCCTGCCCCTTTTACTGATGTAACACTGCTCAGCCAGATAAGAAGGGAGGTGCCCAGGTAGACTGCAGAGAGAGACAATCTTCAATTAAGATAAGGGAAAAACCTGAAAAGCTTGTCAAGGGGGGCAGGGATTTCATTGTTTTCATAGGAATAAGAGTGTCCCCTTCTGTTATCTGTCCAGTCTATGGACTGCATTCCACATCTGAGAAGAGATGGATTACACTAGGTAAAAGGGGTGGGAGGGGGAAACTTTGCTTGTGAATATCTCATAAACCATAAAGGTTTGAGAGATAAGACATATCATTCTTCATGTTTTTTTAATGCCTACAAAATAAAATAAAGTTAAAACGAAGTATTACTATCCCTTTAAAGGGGCAGTAACCCTTTATTCTGACTTTACATATTCTGCAGTTGCATAAAATGTAATGTAAATGTATGATTGTCTTGCTCATGCTATGGAGCAGCTGTATGGTGGTTGGCTGCATTAAAGGGGCAGTAACCCTTTATTCTGACTTTACATATTCTGCAGTTGTATAAAATGTAATGTAAATGTATGATTTTCTTGCTCATGCTGTGGAGCAGTTGTATGGTGGTTGGCAGCATTAAAGGGGCAGTAACCCTTTATTCTGACTTTACATATTCTGCAGTTGTATAAAATGTAATATAAAATTGTACATATTTTTTATTTGTTTCTATCTTCACCTATTACTTTTCTTGCACTTTTATTTTTCCAGAGATTTTTCTGTGTTTGACAGAGAAAATGGAGATATTTATACAATGATACAAATCTCCTACAGCACTGAGTGTTCTCTATGCTGCACAGGTGGCTTTTCCGCATTGTTTCACTGTCTGTTTTTTACAGTCTTGTTTAAAATTGTGTCTTTTACATTGTTGTGTACTGTGCTTTTACAGCCTCACACAGAATAATTTCTGGAAAAACAAATCTGACAGCTTCTGGTCAATGACATAACTGGGTAAACAATAAGTGGTAATGGAAAAAATATTAATAACACAGATTGTAGTCAATTAGACTTTACATTTTATCCACTTTCAGAGTATGCAAAGTCAAATTAAAGAGTTACAATTCTTTTGAACAATGACGTATTGTGTGCACTGGCATGCAGTACAACAATCACATACTGTAGTACATGCCCTGGAGTGCAGCTACTGGCATTTAATCCTAATACCAGTGGAAGTGCTCTGGGCATATTTGTACATTCACACCACTGTATCAAGTCAACTGCTTTCAACGTCAGTTGCAGAAGTGACCCATGCTGTCTTAGCTTCCATGGATCTTCTCAATGAACCACTTTTTCAGACAACAACAAGTTTAAACGCTTTGATCACCAGAATGTATTCCAATATGTAGGACACCCCATTGCCTCTCTGTGGAGTAAAGAATCGGGAACGTTTTGTTATGGAAAAACATATCTGGCTGTTTTCAGTAAGTTAAAGAGTGGGGTGTTCTGGAGAAAACCAACAGAATCATGGGGGAACAGATCGAAATTAACCCTTTGAGTGGCAAAGAGGCATCCAATGCAACAATGTGTTGTATATATCTATGGCAATCAAAGGGTTCAAAGGAATTTTTATCCCCTTTTATACTATGGAAGTCAGACATTCATTTGCAGTGCATTGGAGGCCTCCCTAGCAATCAAGGGATTAACCCTTTGAGTGTCATTGGGGTATCCGATGCATTGCGTTGCAATGCATTGGATATCATCACTCTGACATTCAAAGGGTTAAAGACCTATTACAATTCATGGAGTTTTGGGGAATCTTTATTTGTCCCCTATGGTGTAGATATGAATGAATGAAACAATGGTACTAGCAGTTGCTTTTATCAAAAGTTATCACACTTCAAACTGTCAGAAATTGCTGGGGATGTTACTATCATGTTGTCAGTGACTCACCTCTTCCATAAAATGCAACAGAATAACTGGATGGACACAATCTGAGCTGTAGATGAACTACCTGGACATGAGGTGGTACTGTTCATATAGAAAAAAAAATCAACAGTTTGAATTCTAATGTATAGGTTTCCGTGCTATGGGGGTGTCAGGAGGATTCCTGATACCCCCCTTGAGGTCTGAAGTTTAAAAAAAAAAAAAATACAATACAAATAGAAGAGCAAATAAAAATTTTACACATTTACAGACAAGGTATACAACTACATACCTTGCCAAATTTGAATAATTTTGTTAGTACTTTGAAATGTGCTGTCTACTCTGGTTTTATTTTATAGTGGTTCTGCAATAGAATACCAACGTAACACATATTTGCAAAATACGCGTTGCTTGTAATGCTGGTTTTAGCATGGGTAATAGAATTGAGCTCCTAGTCAGGTGTATGTATTAAACAATTATACTAAACAGGTGCTAACTATCATCAATTTAATATGTGGGTTGAAACACAATCATTACAAACAGAAACAACTGTGTATGAGGAATAAAACTTTGTGAGGAACAGCCAAACTCAGCTAACAAGGTGAGGTTGCTGTGGACATTTTATTGTCAAAACTCATACACCATGGCAAGTCTGAGCACAACTACAAAACACAAGGTAGTTATACTGGATCAGCAAGGTCTTTCCCAGGCAGACATTTCAGGGCAGACAGGGGTTTCCAGATGTGCAGTCTAAACTCTTTTGAAGAAGCACAAAGAAACAGGCAACGTTGAGGACCATAGACGCAGTGGTCGACCAAGGAAACAGTGCAGCAGATAAAAGATACATTATGCTTTCTTCCCTTCACAACTGGAAGGTGTCCAACAGTGCCATCAGCTTAGAATTGGCAGAAAACAGTGGGCTCCTGGTACACCCATCTACTGTCTGGAGAAGTCTGGTCAGAAATAATCTTCATGGAAGACTTGCAGCCATACCTTCAATTTGAAAACAAGGCCAAGTGACTCAACTATGCAAGAAAACACAGGAACTGGGGTTCAGAGAAATGGCAGCAGGTGTTCTGTACTGATGAGTCAAAATTTGAAATATTTGGCTGTAGCAGAAGGCAGTTTGTTTGCCGAAGGGCTGGAGAGCGGTACAAGAATGAATGTTTGCAGGCAACAGTGGTGGAGGTTCCTTGCAAGTTTGAAGCTGCATTTCTGCAAATGTAGTTGGGGATTTGGTCAGAATTAATGGTCTCTTCAATGGTGAGAAGTACAGGCAGATACTTATTCATCATGCAATACCATCAGGGAGGCATTTGATTGGCCCCAAATTTATTCTGCAGCATGACAACGACCCCAAACATACAGCCAAAGTCATATAACTATTTTCAGCGTAAAGAGGAACAAGGAGTGCTGAAAGTGATGGGATGGCCCCCACAGAGCCCTGATATCAACCTCATTGAGTCTGTCTTGGATTGCATGAAAAGAGAGAAGCAACTGAGGCTGCCTAAATCCACAGAAGAACTGTGATTAGTTCCTTAAGATTTTTGGAACAACCTACATGCCGAGTTCCTTAAACTGTGTGCAAGTTACCTAGAAGAATTGATGCTGTTTTCAAGCCAAAGGGTGGTCACACCAAATATTGATTTGATTTAAATTCTTGTTATGTTCACTCACTATGCATTTTGTGAATTGATAAAAATAAACTGTTAACATGTCTATATTTGAAAGCATTCTCACTTTACAGCATTTGTTCACACCTGTATAAGACTTTTACGCAGAGAGGACTATGATCTGAGTTCGGAGCCCAGCTCCGTTATCAGCTGTGGCTCGGAC
Organism: Rhinophrynus dorsalis; assembly: GCA_037306005.1. Classification (NCBI taxonomy): domain Eukaryota; kingdom Metazoa; phylum Chordata; class Amphibia; order Anura; family Rhinophrynidae; genus Rhinophrynus; species Rhinophrynus dorsalis. The sequence goes on along the minus strand of CM074723.1, from coordinate 40,239,476 downwards.
ACTCTGTAGTGCACATGACTGCAGAGCACGCAGCGTCTCTACTGAACATGACGGCTTCTGACAAACACACATTTAGCGAATTATTATATAGGATGTGTTGAGAAGGTGGACGCACTCACTGCTACAAAAAGAACAATTTGCCTGATGCACAATCCCAGAAATCAGATAAATAATTAGTAAAGAACGGCAGCACCAGGGAGACTTATGTGTGCAATATATATATGTATATTAGAGAGAGATAGAAAGACAGAGATAGATAAAATTCAACTCTCATTCTATTACATGCATGAAGTAGAGAACTATGTGTCCTTTAAAGCTTACACTCTAAACAATACTCAGTAAACCCATACTCTACTAAAGACAGGGTTGAATAGCACCACTGCCCCGTTCATAATTTTATTTCAATATTTTTATTTTTATTTTTACAGTTTTGCTTCTGAACAGCTCCCTTTTAATTCATTCTTTTGCACCTGTACTTCTCCATAAACAAATTAAGATTTGAATGAGGATACTGGGAAAAATTCAATCAACTGGAAACTCCAGAGCTAACAATCTGCCATCTCAGGGCAGCAATATAGAAGGAAACATCTGTGTCTGGAACCAGTTCACAAATGAAAAATGGGAAGATGCCTGTGTTTATGAGAGGTCTGGAAGCATTGCTAAAACAAATATAACTCCTTAGGTACCAAGGGGACCTTCTATTGAACTCCCTGCATTGTGTTCTGCATGGAGCAGCTGAAATGAAATAGTTACTCATAACAACAAGAGCAGCTGGCTCTGTCCGGTATATTGATGAGAATACATCTCTGAACAACACTAGGCTTCAAAATGCCAAATCTGCATTAGTAAGAGAAAATTAACAGCAAAGCACCCTAGAAATCCAAAACATTGTTCTTCATTGGTTGCCCATTCTTCCATTGAGGCATTGGCTCGAAATTAAATATCAAGTTTAAAATTCTACAGAGTACTTACAAAACTGTCTAAATTAAACCAGATGGTTTTAGAAATGAATATTTAATAGTTTTCTTGGATAGAAAAAGATGTTTAAATAAGATGTAGATCTATTCAACGTTGAATTGGTTAACCTGTATCCCACTATTATCCTATTATATAAAAGGCCAGATGTATGTTTGTCAGATGCAGTCATGTGCAGTAGAGACTGCCCAAATGGACAAAACGTGCTATCTTCCCAGCCCTGTGTGCCTGGTGTCCGTCTCGGTGTGTGAGGGAACACTGGACCTGGTCGAGCTGTGTCTAGCTGAGCCTGGAGATGCGAGGTGCTTTCAGGAAGCCCCTGCTCTGGGTCAAGGTACGTTCCCGCACATACAACTGAGGCTGCCGAGGTAGAGGCGCGCTCCTTCTCCTGGTACCTCACGCGATGCTGTTACTGGGGCGGCAGGTGCAAGGACTGTCGGGTGCACAGCTGTCTTAACCCTTTGAGTTCCTCTGGCACTCAAAGTGTTAATCCATTCAGTGCCATTCACTTTGGCCCGTGTACACAGGCTTTTACACTAGTACAGTATAAATGAAGAGTCACATAGAAATGCATAAAATGTTCTTATAATCCAATATTCATAGTCATTCCTCAATTCATCAAGCAACAGAGTGATAAAATATGTGTCCCATATTTATTTGGGTTTGGATTCTAAAAAGTGATTGTTGTGTGCCTTCATTTGCATGTTGCTGCATGGAACTCTGGGAGTCTTTCCACTGTCATGATTGGGAATAATTATCTCCTGCATTATCTACGTAATAAATTGTAATTTGTACATTTGAGATATTTTCAGCTCTCATTCTATAACGTGTCTGACAAAGGAAAAGTGGTCGTAAATGCGTGGGCTCTAATGAGCTATGGTTCCTTTCACATTGGCGACTTTTGCATTAAGTGCATGCACTAAAGTACAGCATGCTGCAACTTTAATCATTCACACTGTAGTCCAGTAAAGATGAAGAAGGCCAGGTCTGCATGGTGGCCTATTGAGCCGCAGGCAGACCTTTCACTTGAGGGATGTTAGAGGCTGCAATGCAATGAATGACTGACCCACATGGCTATCAGCTAATAATACTCCACTGTTGTTCAACTGGGCTGGCCATCAGCCACATACCCCCAGCATCAGGAACAGCAAAGAAAGATGGATTTACAACACTGGCAACAGACCTGTACGGGGAGCTGATACGATTCCATTGTCCATTAGGTATAGCCCTAAAACTACTCAGTCAGTAAGGTTACCTTCACACAAGTGACTTTAGTGCAATGATAAAAGTGATAAATACACCCTTGTGAAACAGCTGGGTTCTAATGGTGCTGTTCATATAGGAGGTTCCACCTTGTAGAATGCACCAAAACACAGCATGCTGCAACTTGGATGTGCTCACACATCTTGCACACCCAGGTGACAGCATGCTGTGCTTGTCACAGCATACCTCAGTTCTAGCACCTCCAGGTCAGGTGACACTGGGTTCCTGGAGCCTGGAATGATGCCACGGACCCGAAGCCAGGCGCATCAGTTTTCCTAAGTGGCCGTCTGTGTCCTCTCCCAGTGCGGTTCAGCAGCTCAGCGTGATGCAGGGTTAATGGCGGTAGTTGGAGCATCTCCACTCAATGCATCACTTTTGGGCGAAAACTGATGCAGGCATCAGTCTTATGCTTGTGAGTGCTTTGACCCCACCTACCTACTTCCTGGCTGACTGTTTAAAGGGAACTGGATCCTTTACGTTGTTGCCCAGTGCAGTTCTGTTATATTCTGATCTCCTGTTGTTTGACCATTAATCTGTGGCTGACCTGTGGCTCTGGCTGACTACCCACTCCGTGTATTACCCTGGCTTGTCTGACTACCCAATCTGGTGCTGACCTGGGGCTCGGTCCAACGATCCTCTCTGTGTTGCCTCCTGACTGTTGGACATCCTATTTAGTGCAGACCTGTGGCTCTGGCTGACTACCCACTCCGTGTATGACCCTGGCTTGTCTGACTATCCAATCTGGTGCTGACCTGGGGCTCTGTCCAACTATTCTCTCGGTATTGCCTCCTGTCTGTTGGATATCCTGTCTGGTGCAGACCTGTAACTTGGCGGATGCCAGCGTACTGACTGCAGGCGTGAGTCAGTAGTCTCCCTTGTTGCCACCCTTTGGGAGATGGGTCCCACCTTATTGACTGCAGGCATGAGTCAGTAGTCTCCCTTGTTGCCACCCTTTGGCAGATAGGTCCAACTTTACTGACTGCAGGCGTGAGTCAGGAGTCTCCCTTGTTGCCTCTGTTTGGGGAGACCTTTTGGGTTCTATTTTGCTATTCCCTGAGCTACTGAGATGACCATTGGCTTCTTCCTAGCGTGGTGGACTTTGTGGCAGCCTCCTACTCCTGATAGAGTCTCTTGCCTCTTTAGTCACCCTCTGCCCCTTCCTGATTTTGACTGTATTGTTTTTCTAATAAAGGTGATTTTAACTATACCGTCTGAGTCTTGGGTGATTCTTGGTCTCTTTGACAGAACTACATGGCAGCCTAGGGGTTCCTTCACAGATTGTTCAATGGAGTGTTTTAGAAGATGCAATTCTATTCACATACTCTAGTGACTGGTTGACCCATGTGGGCAACACTTAATTATATATGGTGACACCCACATGAACCAGCCTGTGACACACCTCTCCAGCCCCCCATGCAGCAATCTTGTAGAGGGGAACACAGCACAAGTCTCCTGTGTGAGCATATTGGTATCACTTTTGCCGTATTTGTCTCCTTCCTTACTCATCTAAACAGTATCTTCTATCACCTGGGGGTTATGCACTAAGATCTGATACAGAGGTGATAATGTGGAGATGACTTTTCCAGTGTGATAAACTCTCCAGTTCCTGTGTTAATCTATGGAGCCTACAGAGTAAAATCTCTCGAGTTGGAGAAATCTTAATGCATAGGCTCCATAGATTAATATAGGACTTGGAGACTTTATCACATTGGAAAAGTCATCTTCACTTTATCACTTCTTTATCACACCTTAGTGCATCTCCCCCGCCTTACTTTGATTTTTATTGGGCTTTAACCCTTAAAGGGACTGTAATGTCCCATAAAAACTTTTTATATTTTTGTAGAGCAGAAGAAAATAAGAAGAATTGTGCAAACAATATCTCTCAAACCGCTATGGTTTGAGAGATATTTGCACTGAAAGTTCACCCCTCTCTCTCTTTCTCCTGACATCAGAGTCTAGCTGACTGCAGGAGATTCTGGTCTGGGGACCAACCGGTGGCTCTGCAGCAGAGCCGAAATTGAGGTATTGCAAAATAATTACTTCATATGAAATGTCTACAAAGTGTGCTTGCAAACCAGGAACACTTTGTAGACATTTCCAATGAAGTAATTATTTTGCAACACAGCAATTTCGACTCTGCTGCAGAGCCTCCTCGAGTTGTATGACTCGAATATCCTGCTGTCAGCTTTACAGCTGACATCAGGAGAAAGGTAGAGAGGGTGAACTTTCAGTGTAAATATCTCTCAAACCATAGCGGTTTGAGAGATAGGGTTTGCACCATTCTTCTTATTTTCTTCAGCTCTATAAAAGTATAACATGTTTTTATGGGGCGTTACTGTCCCTTTAAGGTGTTGAGAAGAATTTTCTAAGATTCAAGTGGTTAAGAGCCACAATTAAAGCGGAACTATCACACCAAATAAAGTCCGCCCCCCCAATAATTAGTCATATAGTGAAAAGCTTAGAAATAGTAGTATTATCCAGCATAAGTACAGCATTATAAAAAAATCCTTCGTGATATGAGACTGATGGGCAGGCTTCATGTTTAGAGGCATCTGCATGCCTGTGCTGTCAGTCACTTCCTGTTACCTTAAGGAACAATGCAGCGCCTCCTAGAGGAGACTGGGACAGACAGCGTAGGCGCTCAGATGTCTCTAAGGAAAGATGTCTGCTCTGATGCCTGCCTGTTCGTCTTGATCAAGTAGGAATTTTTAATAATGCTGGACTTATGCTGAATGATACTACTATTTCTATGCTTATTAGTGTTGAGCGAGCATGCTCGGCCGATGCTCGGATCGGCTCGAGCATCGCTCTGCTCGGCACATGGCGGTACTCGTACGAGTACCGCCATGTGCTCGCCCGCCATGTTCGGGTGGAAGGGATCTGTGCCGGAGGAGGCACAGATCTTGCAGACGCTCCGCTGGACCACCAGGGACTGGAGGTAGGGGGCATTGCGGAGATGAAGGGGGCATTGCGGAGATGAAGGGGGCATTGCGGAGATGAAGTGGGACATTGCGGAGATGAAGGGGGCATTGCGGAGATGAAGGGGGCATTGCGGAGATGAAGGGGCACTTTGTGGAAGGGGGACATTGCGGAGATGAAGGGGGCATTGCGGAGATGAAGTGGGACATTGCGGAGATGAAGGGGGCATTGCGGAGATGAAGGGGGCATTGCGGAGATGAAGTGGGACATTGCGGAGATGAAGGGGGCATTGCGGAGATGAAGGGGGCATTGCGGAGATGAAGTGGGACATTGCGGAGATGAAGGGGGCATTGCGGAGATGAAGGGGGCATTGCGGAGATGAAGGGGCACTTTGTGGAAGGGGGACATTGCGGAGATGAAGGGGGCATTGCGGAGATGAAGGGGGCATTGCGGAGATGAAGTGGGACATTGCGGAGATGAAGGGGGCATTGCGGAGATGAAGGGGGCATTGCGGAGATGAAGGGGGCATTGCGGAGATGAAGTGGGACATTGCGGAGATGAAGGGGGCATTGCGGAGATGAAGGGGGCATTGCGGAGATGAAGGGGCACTTTGTGGAAGGGGGACATTGTGGAAGGGGGACATTGTGGAAGAGGGGCATTGTGGAGATGAAGGGGGGCATTGACCAGGCACCCTCCCCTCATCAGAGCAGGGGGTGCCTGGTGTAATGCTCGTGTCGCCCCATTGGATTCAATGGGGCTCGGGTGCTCGGCCGAGCACTCGAGCCTCCGGCGGTGCTCGGTCAGAGCACCCGAGCACCCGAGCATCGGGGTGCTCGCTCAACACTAATGCTTATCACTATATGAATAATTATGGGGGGGCCTTAATTTGGGGTGATAGGTCAGCTTTAAGTTAGTGGAATTGTGTCCCCTGTAGTGTTGTTAATTTGTCCTAAAATTGTTCCTTTTTTCCTGTGTAGTCTTTTTGACTTTCTCCAAAACAAACAAGATGAACTCTGTCATTCCACACAATCTCTTTTCTCATTATTTTTTTAAATAGATGTGATTGATACTTTGTATATAAAATATAAAAATATTATTGTTTGTACTACATAATGTGCTTCATTATCTTCAACACTGTTACTAGCTGGAAATTAAACTGGCACAATGGCATGATTTGTGATTGGTAGTCAGTGAACAAAACACACATCAGTCACAGGAACTTAATGAATCTTGCATGGTGGCAGATGAAGCAGCTGTGACATTACAGCAATGTGTCTCTTAACCTTTTGAGTGGTTAACCCTCTGAGTGTCAGACTGGTGTGCAACACATTGCAAAGCACTGAAAGTTTTAAGTAGCATCTAAATCTGCAATAGCTCATAGGAAGGCAACCTTTGTCAATCCAGTGGAGATGCGGAATGATGGGAGTTTTAGTCCACAACAGCTGAAGTGCAAATGGTTGTCTACCTTTGGGATAAATCTTTTGTAGAACAACACATTTTCCATTCAACCCTATGAGTGCCAGAGTGGTGCTCAATGCTTTGCAAACCCATCTGGATTAAAAAACAGCAATTAGGAGGAAGGCTGTACTATTAAAGGGATAGTAATACTTCAAAATTACTATCCCTTATATTGAAGCCCTTGTAAAACTGAATAAAATGCCACCAGCGGCATCTCTCATATCTTTATGGTTTGCGAGATAGCCGCTTTTAAACTTCGCTCTCCCCTGCCTCTCCGCTGACGTCAGCATTTTTGCTGCAGCAGGGAAATCCCTTCTTTGAATCAAGCGGAGGCTCTTCAGCACAAGCTTTCTTTTTTTTTGCTGTAATATATTTTGAAAGAAGCATCTCCCAACAGTAGAAGTGTTATAGCAGCAGATTTAAAGGGGCACCTCAGCTGTGAGGGACACACCAATATCCTGAGTTGTGACCAGTGCATTTCTACACCAGACAGCTTCTCTTACTTTTGTAGTGGCCAGTTTAATCACCAGTTCATGTATACTCACTCACTTGCTTGTGTTATACTCACACTTAAAAATGATCTTAGGTAATTCACACTCAAATAGCCTGCACTCCCTGCTACCATCTGTAAACATTCTGTATTGTCTGAGCCATAACATCTGCATATGCTCTCTGAGTGCTCCTCTGCTCTCCAAGAGCTCCCATAACAGACTTTTTTCCAGTTTTCCAGGGTTCACATTAACTCTTTGAATGCCAGCAGGTTATGAAACACATTACAAAGCACTGGGTTGGGCACCCCTCTGACATTCAAAGGGTAAATTTAGCAATATTTATAGATGTCTGAGATGTGCTATTGCTTTTATTGTTGTTAAATGAACTAAGATAAGGTATAAGCCTAAGAAAAGGTATAAGATGTAGTTAAAATAGACGCATCCGGTTAAAACTTCATAGCCCCCTTTGCTTTATATTCCCCTGTTATGGCCACCCTGTACTGCATAATTGTTCATATCCCATGGTTAAAATTTTCCTTAAATGTTGGGCACCGGCAAGAGGACGTGTTACTTGATTGGCATTGGCAGCACTCTTCCTCCCTATTAAAGAAGTCCACAAATTGTTGTATATTAACCCCTTAAGGATTACGTGACATGCTATGACCGTCACGGTCCTTATACCCTTAAGGACCAGTGACAGTCATAGCACGTCACGTACTTTTTGCTTACATCTCTCTACCGGGAGCGATGTAAGTGAAAACGGGGCCTAAAATTGATCGCTCCAAGACAGGAGCGATCTCTCTTAGGCCTGAAAGCGGCGCGCCGGTACGCGTAACAGGTCCTTGATCGGCAAGGATCAAAGCGGTCCTTAAGGGAAGGTAACTTCCCTGGACCGCTGGTCCTTAAGGGGTTAAAAGTCAGAGACACTCAATTAGGAACAAACCTGCAATACAATTTTGCAGGCTCTATAGGAATGGTGTCCTACCCAGGGTACAGTCTCTTTTAGCTCACTAGCGCCTTTCACAGAGAGGAAATGTCCTAAATCATACCATACTGGTACTGCCATAACAGCAGTCCAACCACGAAATGCCAGGAAATTCCTCTCTGAACAATTGTATTGCAGACTTGTTCCTAGTTGAGCGTCTCTGACTCTATATTTACATATGCAAATTATCCTTGGGATTAGTCACCGCAAGATTAATAGGGGAATCCAGCTTTGGCCCCCTTGCTCACAGTGCTTAGAGAGATCAGCTGCACTTCACTGACAAGGCCCAACAAGGTCAAAACGTATGTCTGGAGTTGGCTTCTTCTCTAGAGAGGAATTGCCTGGCATTTTGTGGCTGGACTGCTGTTATGGCAGGACCAGTATAATATGCTTTAGGATATTTCCTCTCTGTGAAGGCACTAGTGGGCTAAATTTGTATTGCAGGCCCGTTCCTGTTTGAGCGTCTCTGACTCTTTATTTCCACAAATTGTTGGCTCACTCTCTATGGTCAGCCCTCTTCACTGCCGGAGTTCTATTTTTTGCAAGCGAAGTGGGCTCCCATACATATAGTAACGCTTACTATAATGATTAACACACTCAAAGACCTGGATGCACATACTTAAAGGGATAATAATGTTTCAAAATAAAAGCAGCTCCAAATAATCTTCATAGCATTTGGGCCATGCAGAGTGTTTTTTCAATACTGCCAGAGATGTAGTTCAAGAGTAACCTAGTTATAAAATATCCCCCTCCCGCCCTTTTTATGTAATGTAACACTGCTCACCTCAGATGTGGAATCTGGTCCTGGGGCCAGACAGTTCATGAGGATAACCCTGCCTCCTTTGACAGGATTTTCAGGTTTTTTCTTATGCTCACTGAAGATTGTCCCTCTCTGTGATCCATCCGGACAGTCTTGCTGCTCTGAGGCGAGCAGTGTTACATTCGTAAAAGGGACAGGAGGGGGATACTTTATCATTTAATTACTCTTGTACTACAACTCTGACAGTATTGAAATAACACTCTACCTGGCCCAAATACTATGAAGATTAATTGGAGCTGCTTTTATTTTGAAACATTACTATCCCTTTAAAGGAGTACTTCAAATCACACCAAAAGGTAGGAATGGTACTTGGTGGGCTTTGATGTGCAAGGGGACGGACTGGAAAGCTATGTGTATAGTTAGGTACACTAGGTACATTTTTAATAAAAGTAAATATGAAGAATAATAAAAAAAACTAAAGACGGATACATCAGCTTGAGAGAGGCGTCACATAAAATCTTTTTTATTTGGGTGAAAGTTCCACTATAAGGTATCTGCCTTTATAAACTGAAGTGCAGTGGACACTACTATAATTAACAAAATTATCTCTATTGTCTCATTACAAACAACACAAATTCAATTAACCCTTTGAGTGCCAGGGGGTATAATTTGGATAGCTTATTGGCACTCAAAGGGTTAACCAAATGGCATTTCTATAGGGCATCCTACTCATGCATTATAAATACAAGTATAGGACTAGATTTTAGAGAACTTACATGATATTATTTTCACAGATGCTAGGTGGAAATATGTGATATTTAAAATGATATAACCCTGTAATATATATATATATATATATATATATATATATATATATATATATATATATATATATAATGTAAAAGCCCATGTAAACAGGCCAAGGTCCGGGTACAGTTAACCCTTTGAATGCTAGTGGAGTACGCAATGCATTGCTTTGCAATGCGTTGCATACCCCTCTGGCACTCAAAGGGTTAAGTGGCCGCTACCTCAGTGCTCTACTCAATGCAGTCTTGTGTCACCTCACTGAAGTGATGCAATCATGCACAGTAGAGACTGCCCGAACGCGTTCAGTCTCTACTGCGCATGACAGCTTCTGACAAACATCCTAGTGAAATATTATATAGGAGATATATATATATATATATATATATATATATATATATATATATATATAATTTTTTTTTTTTTTTTTTTTTTTTTTTTGCTATAATGAATTGTATTGGTTTTAATGAAATAATATACTGGGGCAAAACTGAGCTGAACTGGTCTCTGTGTTGTGGCGAGTTCACAGCCCTCAATTAAAGGGCCAGTGTCCAAACACTAAAATGTTTCTTTTTGTGTTTTTCCTGCACAATTATGCAGCCAGCTATTTCACCTAATTTCCAAAGTATTTACGCTAATTATTTTTTGCTTGGCTGTTACAATTAGTGATGAGCGAGCACCCCAATGCTCGGGTGTTCGGGTGCTCTGACCGAGCGCCCCCGGAGGCTCGAGTGCTCGGCCGAGCACCCGAGCCCCATTGAAGTCAATGGGAGGACTCGAGCATTACACCAGGCACCCCCTGCTCTGATGAGGGGAGGGTGCCTGGTCCATAGGAAAAGGGCAGAAAATGATGGAAACACCACAGAAATGGTTCAGGGACAGCATAGGGAGGATGTCTGGATGCATCTTGGACTCCAACATCGCTGCTGGGAACGATCTTTCGCCCGTAGTACGCCATTTTTACAGACTGACCGTAAAACACACAAAAAGGAAGATAAAAACGACTTTAGGCGAAAAATTGTTACCAAACAGTATTTGCTGTATAATTACTTATATCATCTGCAAATTCTCCCCAAAATTTCCTCGATTTTTCTGAACTGAGGCCATGATTAAGAGGGAAACGTGCGCAGAGGCAAATTCTCCCAAAAATTTCCTTGATTTTTCTGAACTGAGGCCATGATTAAGAGGGAAACGTGCGCAAAGGCAAATTCTCCCAAAAATTTCCTCGATTTTTCTGAACTGGGGCCATGATTAAGAGGGAAACGTGCGCTGAGCCGACCATCTAAAACATTATGGGTGAGGGTCTGCTGCGGAGCTGACCATCCTAAACATTATATGCGAAGGCCCGCTAGTGAGCTGACGCTATAAAACATTATATGAGAGGGCCCGCTAGAGAGCTGACCCAATAAAACATTATATGAGAAGGCCCGCTAGTGAGCTGACCTATACAAAAATTGTCAAACTGCGCCCGCTGGTGAGCTGGCCCTATATAAAAATTATATCACTGGGCCAGCTGGTGAGCTGGCCCTATATAAAAATTATATCACTGGGCATATGGAAGAGAGTCAACCATATACCCGTTTTTTGGGTGGAAGGGGTGAATGGGAATACAGAGTATTCCCATCATTGTAAATAACATATATAAAGTGAGTTTATGTTCCCCCGGGGCTTTCCTCCAGTGGAGTGGAGAAGTCAGGGGAAATCCAGGCCTTGTTCATTTTTATAAGTGTCAACCTATCAGCATTTTCGGTGGAAAGGCGGATACGCTTATCTGTTATGATGCCACCAGCAGCACTAAATACCCGCTCAGACAGAACGCTGGCGGCAGGGCAGGCCAGCACCTCCAAGGCGTAGAGTGCCAGTTCATACCACGTGTCCAGCTTGGACACCCAGTAGCTGTAAGGCACAGAGGGATCATTGAGGACACTGACACGGTCTGCTACGTACTCCTTCACCATCTTCCAAAACTTTTCCCTCCTTGTGACACTAGGCTGCGCATCAGGGTGAGGATGCTGGCGGGGTGTCATGAAGGTGTCCCACGCCTTGGAGAGTGTTGCCCTGCCTTTGTCGGAACTGCTGTGTGCTCCCCTTTTCTCCCCTTCTCGGTTGGCCAAGGTAGCACGTACTCTGCCGCCAGTGTTGTCAGATGGAAAATTTTGGAGCAATTTTTCGACAAGAACCTTCTGGTATTGCACCATTTTGCTTGTCCTCTCCACCGGAGGAATGAGAGATGAGAAATTCTCTTTGTAGCGGGGGTCCAGAAGGGTGAACACCCAGTAATCCGTGTTGTCTAAAATGCGTATAACGCGTGGGTCACGGGAAAGGCAGCCTAACATAAAGTCAGCCATGTGTGCCAGAGTACCAACAGGCAAGATTTCGCTGTCCTCACCAGGAGGATGACTCTCAATCTCCTCATCCTCTTCCTCCTCTTCTGCCCACCCACGCTGAAGAGATGGAACTAAAGTTCCATGGCTACCCTCTGTAGCGGAGGCAACCGTGTCTTCCTCCTCCTCCTCCTCCTCCTCCGCCTCCTCCAATTGTCGCTGAGAAGACGAAGTGAGGGTGCTCTGGCTATCACCTTGTGTAAGCTCTTCCTCCCGCATTTCCACCTCTTCCACATGCAAAGCGTCGGTTTTAATTGTGAGCAGCGAGCGTTTCAGTAGACACAGAAGTGGGATGGTTACACTGATAATAGCGTTATCGCCGCTCACCATCTGTGTCGATTCCTCAAAATTGCGTAAAACCTCACAGAGGTCTGACATCCATTCCCACTCCTCACTTCTGATTAGAGGAAGTTGAACGGAGAGGCGACGACCGTGTAACAGCTGGTACTCCACTACTGCCCTCTGCTGCTCACAAAGCCGGGCCAACATGTGGAAGGTGGAGTTCCAGCGCGTGCTCACGTCACACAGCAGCCGGTGAGCTGGCAATTGTAAGCGCTGCTGCAGCTTCAACAGGCCGGCTGAAGCTGTTGATGACTTACGGAAATGTGCACACACGCGGCGCACCTTGGTCAAGAGATCATGCAAATTGGGGTAGGTTTTTAGAAATCGCTGAACCACTAAATTAAATACATGCGCTAGGCATGGTACGTGTGTGAGCTTGCCGAGCTCCAAAGCCGCCACCAAGTTACGCCCATTATCACACACAACCATGCCTGGTTGCAGGTTGAGTGGCGAGAGCCACTGCTCGGTCTGGTGACTAATCCCCTGCAACAGCTCTGAGGCCGTGTGCTGTTTGTCCCCAAGGCAGATCAGCTTCAGCACGGCCTGTTGACGCTTCCCCACTGCAGTGCTACACTGCTTCCAGCTACCGGCTGATGGGTGAGTGGCGCTGCGCGCAGAGAATTCGAAGGTGGAAACGGAGGAGGAGGAGCCAATAACGTAGGTGCTGGCGGAAACCCTGATGGAGGTAGGGCCCGCAATCCTCGGCGTGGGTAGCACCTGTGCCATCCCAGGGTCCGAGTCGCTCCCAGCCTCCACGACATTCACCCAGTGTGCCGTCAGGGAAATGTAGCGTCCCTGGCCACAAGCACTTGTCCATGTGTCAGTTGTTAAGTGGACCTTCCCAGTAACTGCGTTGGTCAGGGCACGGGTGATGTTACGGGACACATGGTGGTGTAAGGCGGGGACGGCACACCGGGAAAAGTAGTGGCGGCTGGGGACTGCGTACCGAGGGACAGCTGCTGCCATCAGGCTGCGGAAAGACTCAGTCTCCACAAGCCTAACTGGCAGCATTTCGATGGCCAGTAATTTGGAAAGGTGTGAGGTTAGTGCTATGGCCTGTGGGTGGGTGGCTGGGTATTTTCGTTTGCGCTCAAATGCCTGGGGTAACGACATTTGGACGCTGTGCTGGGACAGGGAAGTGGATGTGGTCGCTGATGGTGCTTCAGATGGTACAGGTGCAGGGCGGGAGGTATGCGGGCCTGCGCCTTCGACAGCCGATTGGCCGGCACCGAAAACAGGGGAAGAGGAGGCAGTGGTGTGGCCTGCAGACACAGATTGGCGATCCGGGCGTTCCTCCCACGGTGCTTGGATGCCATGTGTCGGATCATGCTGGTGGTGGTGAGGTTTCTAGTGTTCATGCCTCGGCTCATTCTGGTGTTGCACAGGTTGCAAACTACAATTCTTTTGTCGTCCGCACTTTCCTTAAAAAAACGCCATACCGCGGAACACCTACCCCTTGGCAAGGGAGATTTACGCAAGGGGGTGCTCCGTGGAACATTTGCGGGCCGGTTTGGTGCGGTCCGCCTTCTTTCTGTAGCCACAACACTGCCTCTTCCAGCCTGTTGCGGTGCTGAAGATGGCTCACCCTCAGGACTGCTGTCATCGCTCGGCTCTACACCTTCCCAGGTGGGGTCAGTCACCTCATCGTCCACCAAGTCCTCCTCCACTTCCTCACTCTGATCATCCTCCTCATGTCTTGATCCCACCACATACTCAGTCATTGACAACTGTATATCATCCTCCTCATCAAGGTCTTGAGACAGTAATAGTGGTTGATTTAATGGCAACTGTGTCTCATCATCATCATCATCCACTTCCTTTGACCTTAAATGCCGTTCATCTCTGTCATCTTCTTGTGATTGGGTACCCTCTAGAGGTTGTGAATCAGGGCACAAGATGTCATGTTCCTCTGCAAGCGTGCTTGGAGAGAGGTTCAAATGAAGGATTGGTGATGAGACGAGCTCCTCACTATATCCCAGTGTGGGATCACTTCTTTGACCAGATCCTCTATGGTGGGAGGAAGGATGATCAGGGTGAGGATTATGTTGACCAGACTCTTGGCTACTGAGAGTGGACTTGGTGGAAGACAGGGTGGTGCTTAACCGACTGGAAGCAGTATCAGCTGACATCCAACCGACCACCTGTTCGCAGTGGTCGGACCTCGAGAGTGATGTCCTGCGACGCCCTGTAAACTGAGACATGAAGCTAGGTATGGTGGATGTCTTTCTGTCTTGTGCTCTGGCACCAGGCACAGTTTCTACGCGTCCTGACCCGCTCCCTGAACTATCAGGATCACGTCCACTTCCCCGTCCCTTTTTACCCGCCTTCTTCATATTACACGGAATATGTGCTGCAAATCTGCAACTTTGCACAGTAAACAGAATGTTCTTCTTAACTGCGGCTACGCACAGTGAATGGAATATGTGACTTTGATATTTTACAGTTTGAACACTTAACAGAATGTTCTCCTAATCTGAAACTTTGCACAGTAAACAGAATGTTCTTCTTAACTGCGGCTACGCACAGTGAATGGAATATGTGACTTTGATATTTTATACTTTTTTGAACACTTAACAGAATGTTCTCCTAATATGCAACTTTGCACAGTAAACAGAATGTTCTTCTTAACTGCGGCTACGCACAGTGAATGGAATATGTGACTTTGATATTTTACAGTTTGCACAGTTAACAGAATGTTCTCCTAATATGCAACTTTGCACAGTAAACAGAATGTTCTTCTTAACTGCGGCTACGCACAGTGAATGGAATATGTGACTTTGATATTTTACAGTTTGAACACTTAACAGAATGTTCTCCTAATATGAAACTTTGCACAGTAAACAGAATGTTCTTCTTAACTGCGGCTACGCACAGTGAATGGAATATGTGACTTTGATATTTTATACTTTTTTGAACACTTAACAGAATGTTCTCCTAATCTGAAACTTTGCACAGTAAACAGAATGTTCTTCTTAACTGCGGCTATGCACAGTGAATGGAATATGTGACTTTGATATTTTACAGTTTGAACACTTAACAGAATGTTCTCCTAATCTGAAACTTTGCACACTAAAAAGAATGTGCTGCTAATCTGCAACTTTGCACACTGAACAGAATGTGCTCTAATCTGCAACTTTGCACATTAAAAAGAATGTGCTGCTAATCTGCAACTTTGCACACTGAACAGAATGTGCTCTAATCTGCACTAAACAGAATGTGCTGCTAATCTGCGGCTAGGCACAGTGAACAGAATATGTGAAGTTTTTTTTTTTTATATCTCTGCCCCCCCACACAAAATAAACTGCTGCCCCCACACACAGTAGTCCTAAAAAGGACTTTTGGGTCTTTTTTTTTTTTTAAATAGCTTTTCTTCTCCCTACACTGACTTTCCCTTCCTATCCTCATCTCTCCCTGGCTAAGACTGAGCCGAACTCGCTGGTCAGGTGCTATACAGCACCCGATCACGGGTTCTGGCCAGCCAATCAGTGTAATGCCAGCAGCCAGCATGGCTGCTGGCATTACACTGATGTCAGAGCCTCCCTGCACGTTTATTGGCTGCGCAGCAGCCGCGAAACGTGCGGGAAGGAGACCCGAACATGGCGGGCGAGCACATGCGGTACTCGTACGAGTACCGCCATGTGCCGAGCAGAGCGATGCTCGAGCCGAACCGAGCTTCGGCCGAGCATGCTCGCTCATCACTAGTTACAATCATTCACCAGTGGTGTCCATTACACAATTATTTTTGCAAACATAACCACTGACACTATATGCTTACACCTACGCTCAATGAATGATCATCTTTTGTGGCCCAAGCTAAACAGTAAGAGTGTATCGAGCTATTCCTTATCATAATCTCAATATGTCAAGCACCTAATGACATAGAGATAGGACTTGAGGAATCTTACTTCTTGATACAAAATGTAACATCTATTACAGTTACTTATTACTTATATAGTTGCATCTTACTCTCCTACAAAAGACACTACTCTCTATCATAATTAGGAGATAGACTTATTGGCGTTCAGCAAGGTAATGTGGTTATAGCATTCTGATTAATAGAATTTGTGTTCTAATCAGATCCTTTATTTTGAAAGACATATGTTTTCGTTTTTAGTTCACCAGTTCTTTTTAATAGGAGTAATAAACGGTTTTCCCCACTTTATATTTTAACCTTTTTTCTCATTTGACCACCACCTTACCTATTAGTGCATTCCATCACCTATAGGGCAAAAGGGTGGGAATGGTGCTAAATAGGGACTTTTCTGCCCCTATTGTTTTCTTTCTATTGTTTTCATAAACATTCTTCCTGCTCCGCTCCTTTAAATTGAGTTGGATACCTCTCTGGCACTCAAATTATTATGTTGAATCCCAGTAGAAATTGTCTTTCAATCCTCCTGGAAAACCAGAGTCCTTGAGGATGGGGTATAGATTGTGAGACATGTATTGTGTAAGACCAGTCTTATTGTTTCTACTCTGAACATGTCACGGTGCTAAGATAAGGACCTCCGGGCTGTCCTATCATACTTAACAACATATAGTTCACCATTCCCAGCTGAAAGATGGACTTTTAAAGGAATTTAGGGCAGGTTGTTTTTGAGCAATGTGGAAATCTTCTCTCTCATATTTGGGCATGAACCAGTTGATTTTGGAAGAGACGCACTAAGGGAGATAAATGTAAGATAAGAAATCCAGTCTATAGGCTAGGGACCGTGCAATAGACCTGTGCAGAGGCCTAACTAGAAGCCACCGGGCCCTGGTGCAAGAATTGCCATGGGCCCCCCCGACCACATTGGCCCCTCTCAACCACATTGGCCACCTCCATATCGCCCCTTCCACAAAGCCCTCATCTCCACAATGCCCCTTCCACAAAGCCCTCATCTCCACATTGCCCCTTCCACAATGCCCCTCATTCTCCACAGTGCCCCTTCATCTCTACAATGCCCCTTCCACATTGCCCCTTCAACAATGCCTCCATCACAATGCTCCTCTTTCTCCACAATGCCCCCATCACAATGCCCCTCATTCTCCACAATGCCCCTTCCACAATGCCCCATCACAATGCCCCTCTTTCTCCACATTGCCCCTTCCACAATGCCCCCATCTCCACATTGCCCCTCAATCTCCATAATGACCCTTCCATAATGCCCTTCATTCTCCACAATGCCCCCATCACAATGCCCCTCATTCTCCACAATGCCCCTACTGACCGCCCCCCTCCTCCTACCTCGAGTCCCTGGTGGTCTAGTGGTGAGTGAGATGACAGATCTGTGCCTCAATTGGCACAGACCTCTGTCTGGAACTCAAGCTCCCATGCGGTTCTTTGTAATGCAGAGCGCTGGGAGATTATGTGCTGCGGGCGCATGGCGAGGGGGTCGCAGGGGGTGGCCGGACCCCTGAGAGTGATGGGCCTGGTCGCAGGTGCGACCCCTGTGACCCCTATTGTTACTCCATTGGACCTGTGTCTTTATGGGACTTCTGTTGACTCCTAGCTGAGGTCATCCACAAGTCTGGGAGCTGCCTAGGAGTGCTGTATTAAGGAAATATAAATAACCAGTCAGCTCACTGTCTCCTAGGCTCACAATGGAGCTGACTTGAGCTTGTCTGAATTTTGTTCAGTACATCTCCTGCCTTCTACATCTTGGGGCATCATCTCTCCCCAACCCCTTACTACTTGTTTCTTGATGATATTTTTCTCTTCCTCATAGATCCAGAGCTGGAAGAACTCCTGCATAGAATCACACATAAGGCTGAGCACAATGAAGGTGCCAATGTCATTTCTAGGGTCCATCTTCTTCTTTAGAAAAATAATTCTTCTAATGATTAAGTTTCTTCAGAACAGGCTGCTATTACTGTTCCTGCAATATCTCATTCTTCTTTTCCTGGGAGCCCCATATCACACAAGCCAAAGAGGAAACTTAACCAATCTGCTGGGTCCAAGAGATCTGCACATAAAGGGTCAGTGTCTGGCAATTCAAATCCAGAGAGAGCACAGAAGACTTGGATTTCTGGTTAGAGATGGATTCCTATGGGGGGCCCACTATTATCATCCAGCCAGGGGTAAGTAGTGCAAGTCTTATAAGCTGGGTGCTGTTAATATGGCACCAGAACTGCAGCCACCTTCTACTAATGCAACCTTTTCATCTTCTTCCTCAACAGCTGCAGGGACAGTTCCACCCAAATAGGGATCCTCTCCCATGTACCAACACTTAGGGAACAGGTAGAATATTTATTTAAAAAGTGTTTTCAAGTATGTTCTGGAGCTTTTACAGTACAAAGTTACTTATTTACACAAACAGAGAAACAAAGAAATATACAAAAATAAAAATGGCATTATTATTTAAAGTTATACTTTGTTTTTAAAAATAAAGACCCAGTTATTTTTAGGGATTTTAGATTGAGAGAAGATCTGATTTTTATGGGGCAGGTCATTCCAGGTTTTCATAGCTCTGAAGGAGAAGGCAGATCGACTGGCTTCTTTCTTCTATTGTGAGATATTCAGTGAGTTGTTTGCAGTGGAGTAGAAGTTATAGTTAACTAGTGTAAAAGTCCGTGTACACGGGCCAAGGTCCGGGTGATGTAAACCCCTTTGAGTGCATTGCGTACCCCTCTGGCACTCAAGGGGTTAAGAGGCCGGTCCTGCTCTGCGTCCTGCCTCCGTCGCAGTCATGCACTTTAGAGACTGCCCGAAAGCTCAGAATGCTACCCGCACAGAACTCCCAGCATTCCGTGTTCCCAGCATTCTGTGCATTCGTTCAGTCTCTTCAGTGCAAGACAACTTCTGACAAACATTCTAGCAAATTATTATATAGGATATGGACAGATGGAGTGAGCATCCTGCTCAGGTAGTCTGGAAGATTTCCAGAGAAGTGGTTAGAAACTAGGCAAGAAAGGTGAAGGGCACGTCTAGGTTCTAGTGTTATCAAATTTTGTTCTTTGAAAATATCACAGTGAAGGGCAGTGTAATTACATTTGAGGACAAAGTGGCATCATGAATTATACAGTGCTGAGTTTCACAAGATGGATTTGCAGCACAGGAGATCCCCGTGGTCTATGACTGGTGTTAACGTCTGTTGTACAATACATTTCTTTCCTGGGGACTTAGACATTGTCTCTTAAGAGATCACCTATTTTAGGATAAAATTTGGATACTAATTTATCAATATGAAGACCAGGAGTGAGGCTGGAGTCAAGTCACATCCCAAGATATTTGTAGGAATTGACAGGGGCCAAGTTTAAATTCGTTTTTGTTTCCATGGTTAAATGGGCGTTGCAGAGTTTAAGTAACTTGTGACTCTTTTGGTGTTTAACCCTTTGAGTGCCAGAGGGGTACTCAACACTTTGCTATGCAATGTGTTGTGTACCCCTCTGGCACTCAAACGGTTAAGACAAATCATCCTGTAACACTGCCTCAAATTGTGATATGTTTGGATTTTTAGTGTGGATTGTAGCAGGGACGTGCACAGACATTTTGGGGGGCAGGGGCTCAAATGAAAAAAAGGGCACGCAAGAGGAGAAGACCCGGCAGCACGTAAAAAGGACCCGGCCGGCATGTTAAAGGTACCTTACACTTAAAAAGGACCTGGATGTAAGAGGCCTGATTACATTTTTTTTTTTTTTTTTTTTTTAATTGTTAAAAGGGAAGGAGGGCACTTTGGACAAAACGGGCAGGTGCTCAAGCTCCTGGTGTCTATGTGTGCACATGCCTGGATTGTAGTGTCATCTGCATATATGTGCACAGACGATGCTTTGTGACTCATGGGCAGATCATTTATAAATTCAGAAACTAGAAGGGACCAAGAATGGAGCTTTGGGGAAACCCCACTTGTTACTTGAGTGGAAAGGGAATATTGTCAGCAATAGACATATACTGTGTTCTGTCTGATACATAGGATCAGAACCAGTTTAGAGAATTATTTCCCAGTCTTGAACTTTTGGGTTTATTTATCAGAATATTATGGTCTACTATATCAAAGGCCTTTGCAAAATCAAGGAAAATAGCTCCAGTAGGTTCACCATTTTTCATGCCACTCTGGATGTCATTGCATACTTTTCAGAGGGCAGTGACTGTTTTGGATGAAAGCTTGATCGAAACGGGGTGGGGGGGATATTTCTTGATTAACATTCTCATTAGTTTTAGCTAATTTTTTTGACCAACACTTCCTTTCATCCAAGAAATCCAAATCCCTTGCTAATATGTGGGTCCTTAGTGGGTTTAACCAGATAAGGAGGATGTATTGAGACCATTGTTAGCGGTATCTTTAAGAATGTTGCTAAATTTGCAGTGATGGGTCATATTTATAAAGAAGTAAAATCAAGTTTATAAATGTGCTTCTGAGGAAATGTGCTAGTTTTTTTTTTTTGTTTTTGTTTTTTCCATACTTAGCTTAGCCACTATATTACTTAAAGGGATAGTAATACTTCGTTTTATCTTTATTTTATTTTGTAGGCATTAAAAAAATCATGAAGAATGATATGTCTTATCTCTCAAACCTTTATGGTTTGAGAGATATTCACAAGCAAAGTTTCCCCTCCCGCCCCTTTTACCTAGTGTAAGCCATCCCTTCTCAGATGTGGAATCCAGTCCATAGACCAGACAGATAACAGCAGGGGACAATCTTCTTCCTATGAGAACAATGAAAGCCCTGCCCCCCTTGACAGGTTTTTCCCTTATCTTAATTGAAGATTGTCCCTCTCTGCAGTCTACCTGGTCACCTCCCTTCTCATCTGGCTGAGCAGTGTTACATCAGTAAAAGGGGCGGGAGGGGGATATTTTGTCATTGAATTACTCTTGAAATACAACTCTGACAGAATTGAAATAACACTCTCCAAAGTCCAAATAATATGAAGATTAATTAGAGCTGCTTTTATTATGAAACATTACTATCCCTTTAATGTTCTATGGGGCGGAGGAAGGGGCAGACTTATAAAAAACATTCTCTGCTGTATATTTAAGAATTGTTACTTATGGATCATAGTTAAAAACAAGTTAAGTCAAGTTTATATGTTTATCTGAGAAAATGTGCTAATGAGAATTTTTTTTTCTCATACGTACAGTAGCTCATATTCTGCGTCACTTAACATCCTATATAATTCCATTACGAATTAAGATTTAACCACTAATTAATTAAGATTAAGATTTAACCACTAAAACAGACATTGTTTTTGCCGCAATTAGTAAATTTCTTTATACACATGTTGCAACATAGTTCTTATTTGGATGGTCAACATTT
Organism: Rhinophrynus dorsalis; assembly: GCA_037306005.1. Lineage (NCBI taxonomy): Eukaryota > Metazoa > Chordata > Amphibia > Anura > Rhinophrynidae > Rhinophrynus > Rhinophrynus dorsalis. The sequence continues at coordinate 40,217,865 of CM074723.1, read as the reverse complement.
CTACTCCACTTACAAAATATTGCTAAATGTTTAACCCTTTGAGTGCCAGAGGGGTTAAATAGATATCTGTATGTTGCTTTGGGACAATTTTACAGACACTTTCTTTATTAAACCAGACTTATACATCCCACCATGCATTTCCATTAAGAATGGGTTATACCTTCTGTAAAAAATGTACCACTAATACTACCTTTACTTTTTTCTCAGTTAGGGAATTCCTTTATACCTATGATGTAACACAATTCTTATTTGGATCACTGACATGGTCTTCTCTTGTAGCTTGTCAGCCTTTGCTGCTGATGTTAAAAGCCCCAGCTGGCATATCAGGTTAAGAGGAATTCAGAGTGTGGGACAAATTCTTGGTCACATACAGTGCCTTTTGGCAATCAGAATTTCAATCCAGTGAGTAGCTTCAGTTTTTTTTTTAGATGCTGATGTATCAGTGGGTTTTTCTCATTAACTGAAATCACTACTGGTGCACAGGCTTTTGGCTCCTGGAATGGGTGGATATGCATCTCACAAAATCTTAGGGCTGCTCCAACTATTTCATTTAGAAGCAGGAATAGAAATGTGGGACTCCAGCTTTAAGACACGTGCATCCTCTTTCACTGTGGTAATCAAGGGATAGTTTGGGACATTAACAATTTAACATCTAACTCTCCCCAGTACTTAAAGTGATAGTAATGTTTCAAGATAAACGCAGCTCCAATTAATCTTCATAGTATTTGGGCCATGGAGAGTGTTATTTCAGTACTGTCAGAGTTGTAGTTCAAGAGTAATTGAATGATAAATTATCCCCCTCCTGCCCCTTTTCCTAGTGTAAGTCACCTACCCTCAGATGTGGAATTTGATCTTAAGACCAAACAGCTCACCACAAGGGACAATCTTCTTACTGTGAGAACAATGAAAGCCCTGCCCTCTTTGACAGGTTTTTCAGGTTATAACCCTTATGCTAATTGAAGATTATTCCTCTCTACAAGCCATCTGGACACCACCTTTCTGTTCTGAGGTGAGCAGTGTTACATCATTAAAAGGAGTGGGAGGGGGATACTTTATTAGTACAACTATGACAGCACAGTTCATGGCCTAAATACTATAAAGATTAATTGGAGCTGCTTTTATTGTGAAACACTACTATCCCTTTAAACTGCTAAGGCAATGTACAATGTAATATTTGGTTCTAGGCTAAACATATTTCATATTGTACTAACGGTAGAGCTGATGCCTTGTCTCATCAACAGTGTGATTTCTTTTGCTGTCTGGCACAGCAAGCAGATGATCAGGGTATCAGCTGTCTGGATTACACGTGGGAGTTAATTTTGTCTGTGTAATTAAGATAATCCAACAGTTTGTTTCTGCATCTACTTGGCAGACAAATCAGTCTGAACGGAATGAATGGCTGATTTTTAGAAAGGGTAAGAGTTCACTAATAGCAGGGACTGATAGGATCTTACTTATCTGTTATTTGCTGGAGTGTCCTCATGCTCAGCTAATTGTTTAAGCTATTAGAAAGAATACCTGGTATTTTTTACAAGTTTAATAACATTGACAATGGCACAAAAACGTTATGGTTAAACAGTTTTTCAAAGGGTTAAAGGGATAGTAATGTTTCACAAAAAAAAGCAGCTCCGATTAATCTTCATAGTATTTGGGTCCTGGAGGGCATTATTTCAATACTGTCAGAGTTGTGGTCCAAGAGTAATTGAATGATAAAATATCCCCCTCCTGCCCCTTTTACTGATGTAACACTGCTCACCTCAGAGCAGCAAGACTGTCTGGATGGATCACAGAGAGTGACAATCTTCAGTGAGCATAAGGAAAAACCTGAAAAACCTGTCAAGGGGCAGGGTTTTCCTTATGATCACAGTAAGAAGATTGTCCCTTGCTGTGACCTGTCCGGTCAAGAGACCAGATCACATATCTAAGGGGAGGTGGCTTACACTAGGTAAAAGGGGCGGGAGGGGGATATTTTATCATTCAATTACTCTTGAACTACAGATCTGATAGTATTGAAATAACACTCTATGGCGTAAATACTATGAAGATTAATCAGAGTTGCTGTTTTTGTGAAACATTACTATCCCTTTAAGCAGAATACTAGAAGCGTGTATCTTTTCCTCACTCGAAGGCCATATTTTCCATTACTGTTTTGCTGCTGTAAGGATCAGTGAAGTGGAAGCAGGTGACTTGTTACATAGTTCAATAGCACCAAGTTCTGATTCTCTTAAGTTTCTGATCACTAAATCTAAAACAGACCAAAGTAGACGGCAGAAAAGGTAAACACCGTTTCCTTTGGCTGGGTGTTCCATATGCCCAGTAGATATTATAACCACAACACTTATTCAACATGTTGTGGCTGATGGCCCATTTTTCATTCATGAAGATAAATACTTTTTGTCCAAATTCCAATTTACTAAGGTTTTTTTTACCTGTTTCTTGTATACTCTGGTATTCCTTCTGACTCCATTTTTTCACATTCATTAAGAATAGGCTTATGGCATGAAAAAGGTGTCATAGGTCTGGATGATGCTGTGATTCAATTTATATTTTCACCCTTTAATTTAATTTTGTTTTTGTTTAGTCTAGTGAGTGCCACTGTCAATGTTCTTTGTTTATATATATAGTGTGTTTATAAATATAAAAGAAATATGTACTATTCGTGAGTGTGTACTTCTTTTGTATTTATATGTTTTTTGGTAAAACACCCGGAGGGTCAGTAGTAGTCTCAAGTTGGGGTAATTACATGAGTGCCAATGGCTTATCTTTATATATATATATATATATATATATATATATATATATATATAAATGTTGAAAATAAAGAATGCACTCACAGGACTTCTTAAAGGGATAGTAACACTTCGTTTTAACTTTATTTTATTTTGTAGGCATTAAAAAAACATGAAGAATGATATAAGTCTTATCTCTCAAACCTTTATGGTTTATGAGATATTCACAAGCAAAGTTCCCCTCCCCGCCCCTTTTTCCTAGTGTAAGCCATCTCTTCTCAGATGTGGATCAGGTTGTATGACAGTACAGATAACAGAAGGGGACAATTTTCTTTGTATGAAAACAATGAAAGCCCTTCCCCCCTTGAAAAGTTTTTCAGCTTTTTCCATTATCTTAATTGAAGATTGTCCCTCTCTGCAGTCTACCTGGGCATCTCCCTTCTTATCTGGTTGAACAGGGGGGGGATACTTTATTTGTGAATATCTCTTAAACCATAAAGGTTTCAGAGATAAGACTTATATCATTCTTCATGTTTTTTTAATGCCTACAAAATAAAATAAAGTTAAAATGAAGTATTACTATCCCTTTAATGGTGATGAGCAGTTGTGAAGTTTATTCCATCAACGTTTGTCAAGATGCTTACCAAAGGCCCAAAGCAGGGCCGAGAGTGCACAGCGAGGAAAAAAAAACACACTCCCTACAAGTGCAACTGCTTCTGATCCTCTTTGCCTGTTCCTAGTGTCTAGTAGATTTCAGCAGCTGCTTTCTCTCTCTCTCAATGTCACTGCAGTCATAATTTTTTATAAACTCTCAATGTTAGTGGTTGGGGGAAACAGATACTAAAACTCAACTCGTAAGGCTTGCAGATAAATTATTTTATTCTACATTTGTATTTGAAGAGCCAACAAGTCTTTTAGAAACAGTGTAAACTTCTAAATGCGTCAACGCTATTTTGGCTTATTCATTTTTGTTACACAATTGTATTTATCATATTAAACATTTTTAACTGGTTATTTGAATAATACTTTTGCAGCAGTTTTTTCTTCTTCCAACTTCTGCCCCGTGTTCCGCCATTTGTTCCTAATACCCTGAGAAGAGACAGGATATAATTTCTCTGCAAGCCTTACGAGTTGGGTTTTAGTATATGCTCTCTCCCAACCACTAACATTGTGAGTATATAAGACATTACTTTCATATATATCAGTTAACTACTGATCAGGTACTATTGGGCACCCCTGTTATCCTTGTGGATGATTTTGAGAGCGGCCCTTCTGGAGCGCTTGGATCTAAGAGAATAACTGTTACGGTTGGCAAGTAAAACCAGGAGTCAGATGGTATAGTTAATAGAACCTTTATTATGAGAATAATTACAGTAATGCAATATATAAATATACACACAGTGGGTGATTGAAACGGCGAGCACTGTATCAGGAATAGCAGTCTCCCAATCTCTGCACTACACTGTCTGAGACTAGGCCTCAGCCCACTGGAGTCTCGTGGTAAGGTAACGCCCAAGAGATACTGACTCAGCCTGCAGTCAATAGCTAGGAGTCTGCTAGAGCCCCAGGTCAGTACTAGGAAGGATGTCTGAATAACAGAACCAACAAACTGAGCGAACAGACAAAGCCTTCTAGTAAGCACCAGATAGGAAAGTCAGACGAGCCAAAGTCATACACGGAGCGGGTAGTCAGCCAGAGCCACAGGTTTGCACCAGAAAGGATATCTGAGCCAAATCGGAATGCCTAGGAGAATAGTCAGACAGAGCTGAAAGGATATCCACTGAAGCGATGGAATGCTGGATGCGTAGTGGATAGAGCCCCAGGTCAACACCAGAGTGGGTAGTCAGACAAGCCTAGGTCATACACGGAGCGGGTAGTCAGCCAGAGCCACAGATTTGCACCAGATAGGATATCCACTGGAGCGTATGTATGCTGGATGCGCAGTGGATAGAGCCCCAGGTCCACACCAGAGTGGGTAGTCAGACAAACCTAGGTCATACACAGAGCAGGTAGTCAGCCAGAGCCACAGGTTTGCACCAGAAAGGATATCTGAGCCAAATCGGAATGCCTAGGAGAATAGTCAGACAGAGCCACAGGTCAGCACCAGAATGGATGGACAGACAAGCCGGATCATACACAGGAACCAGAAATACTAGAAAATGAACTGCTCGCAACAACAATGTAAGGGTGACTGAGTCAGGACTCAGTCTGCCCTTTAAACTCCTCCACAGGAAGTAGGTAGGAGGAGCAGCTAGAGGGAGGAAGTAGGTAGGAGGAGACTACAGGAAGCGAACACATAAAACAGAGGCTTGCAGCATGCTTGAAGCCTCTTGCCTGCAGATGACGCGTGGAAAGATGCCGAGCATCACTGGAAACAAGGTACTGTGACAATAACTGAGTGATACTGTTGTTGGGACAGTTAATATCCATCCTGCATTAATATCCAATAAACATATAAGTGTTTGGACACATCTTTTGTGTTTACCATTCCATTGGTGAGGGGTATTGGTGTATCTAATATATCTATACAGTGTTACACTAGGAGCACCTTCTGTCTGTTTTCTTCTTCTAAACATCAAAAATGAAAAATTCTTGTTGCATGGATACAGGAGAACCATTGCAGCCCAGGAGTAATCACTGCAGCCCTGCACCCAGGGACGTTATAATGCACAGCAGACACGAGCGTTCTCTGGGGACCTCCGGTCTCAGAGAAGCCTCTTCCTGGTTTCCCTAAGTGCCATTTTTACAGAAAGAAACTAATTTAATCATTTTGTCAGATGATCAGTTATCATTGAGACACAAAATAGGAACAAAGAAAGGCTAAAACGAAATATAAGAATCCTAAATGTTAACCTATATTTAGGGACCTCTATTCTCAATTCCACCCGGGATCTCAAGGGTTCTTAAAACTGCCCTGCCTGCACCAGGAATAATTCATAGGTGTCCAGTTTTGAATGGATGATCCTGCAACATCAGTTAGTTTGCCCTAGAAGTCAGTGCTAGGATAGGTGTTTAATGCATTGCTGAACAGTGTCAGAGAGTGGAGGGTGGGGGTAATGTAAGGATAAAACATAAAGTTAGTACCAGGAGAGGTGTGCAGTGCATTGCTGAGCAGTGTCAGAAAGTGGGGGAGGTAATGTAAGGATAAGACAGGAAGTCAGTGCTAGGGGAGGTGAACAATGCATTGCTGAGCAGTGTCAGTGAGTGGGGAGGTAATGTCGGAATAATGCACACCTAACTCTAAAACTAATTTTAAAATTAGAATTTTAAAACTTTCAAAATATATATGATTTGTGGATGTTCAGCACTATTGATTTTACTTGATAGTGTCCCTTTAGGGATTAAACCCTTTTTATTTACTTTCCAAGACAGGGAGGAAACTAAGCAGAGGACATTACTGAGATTATAGTACCCAGGTGTAGATTATCAATAGTCTCATAAACAGGCTCTCTTATGCTTTTAACCAATATGCTCCAAAGCCTTTTTATGTTTGTATTGATGCAAATGTATATGGTATATAGGACTGGATTTAGGAAAATGACTGAATGGAGTTGATGGTAAGTTGCTTTCTTCTGCTGTTGGGTATTCTAATTGTGAGAGGATCCAGAGCTGTGCTGGTCATGCCTACTGTGCTGATTTGTGTCTGTGGCTAGCAAACCCCACTGCCGTTGTTCCTGGATAATGGTAAACTTTTTCTTTTATCATTTTATTGGTGTAAAAGCCCATGTACATGGGCCAAAACCTGTGCATTCGGGAGGTGTCTACTGCGCATGACTGCATAGGACAAACATACATCTGGCCTCCATTTGGGCAGTCTCTACTGCGCATGACTGCATCGGACAAACATACATCTGGCCTTTTATTATTAGTGACGATGATGTGTTGTGGCTGCAGGGTTGCCCAGGCATCAGTTAAACCATGCATTGTGTATTTTCCAAAAGTTCCTGCATATAAAGAAATATCTGGCCATCTTATTATAGACCAAAAGCAGTGGTTGTCAATTGTTGAACCTCCAGTTGCAGATCCCATCAACCCCAACCAGCAACTGGTTACCCCTGGGATAAGAATGTGTTCTGAGTCCAGCAACAGTGAGCAAGACTGTACATGGAGTCAAGTGAGGTGTGGTGGAGTGATCATGGACGGGGCTAATGGTGCATTGATATTTGAGACCTTATCCATTTGTGTTGATATAAAATTAAAGGGATAGTAATACTTCGTTTTAACTTTATTTTATTTTGTAGGTATTAAAAAAACATGAAGAATGATATAAGTCTTATCTCTCAAACCTTTATGGTTTATGAGATATTCACCAGCAAAGTTTCCCCCTCCCGCCCCTTTTACCTAGTGTAAGCCATCTCTTCTCAGATGTGGAATGCAGTCCATAGACTGGACAGATAACATAAGGGGACACTCTTATTCCTATGAAAACAATGAAATCCCTGCCCCCCTTGACAAGCTTTTCAGGTTTTTCTGTTATCTTAATTGAAGATTGTCCCTCTCTGCAGTCTACCTGGGCAGCTCCCTTCTGCCCTGGCTGAAAAGTGTTACATCAGTAAAAGGGGCGGGAGGGGGACACTTTGCTTGTGAATATCTCTTAAACCATAAAGGTTTGAGAGATAAGACTTATATCATTCTTCATGTTTTTTTAATACCTACAAAATAAAGATAAAATGAAGTATTACTATCCCTTTAAGCAAGAAAGCATTAAAATACTCCCTAAATGTTGTATTTATCAGTGCCATTAACATGGTACTGAATAACACTGAATAGGCCAGCAGTATCTACCTGTCACATATAGTTAGTTGAAATGTAAAGCTGGAAATTACTAAAGAGATAACACTAAAAGAGCCAAAGGAAAAAGAGGATTAAAACAAAGAGGTATCAAATTGTTGTGAGCATTGAGATGAGGCTGTATCTGTATAATTAGGTTAACGAGCAGAGCAAATCTGAGTTGTGATTGGCTGGTGGCTGGAATTCCATACAATGGATAAGAAATTTGGCTATATGCACATATTTTACATTTTTCAGTGTTTATGAGAATAACAAAGGCATATTACAAATGAGCCAACCCAAAGGGCCGGGACATAGTACACAGTGCAATAAGGCCTCCTAGACAAGCAAAAAGAATATATGCAATAGAAAAGGTCAATATCATATACATAGAAAACTGATGAGCTTCCCATAAGGCATGCAAGATTATCTAAAGAATAGGGATTGGTGAACATTTTCGCCTCAAACTGAAATCGGTGAAAAATGTAACTTTCTGCTTGTGAAAAATTTCCTGTGAAAAATGCTGTTTATCCTGCTTTTTCACGCTTTTTTCACCTAGCTCATTGCATTGAAATCAAGGGGTAGAAACATTTTTCTCCACCACACAGAAGTTTTCTACAGCCATATAAAAGGGTGTCAGGCTCTCACAGCAGCCATTTTGTGTTTGTGAGAGGAGAGAGCAGCATGTTTTTTAGCTAGAGGAGATAGGCAAATAAAGGGGAACTGAGGCTTATTTTAGGGAGTCATTTAGATAGGACATTTGTTCTCTGTATTAGGGGAGTCTGGGGGCACAATGGGGGAGAAGAAGGGAGGATGTTGACCCTAAATAGCTCAAAATTTGGTGTGACTGACTTGCAAGACACAGGCAGCTGGGGTCCAAATTGCTTGCTGATTTTATTTTTATTGTCTGTGCTGGGAAGTTTGGGGAAATAAGTTGTTGATTTTGTTTTTAGTTATATATATATATATATATGATAATATATAGTGGAAAAATTAAATAATAATAATAATAAAAAAAACACAAATAATTAAACAAATAAATATATTAAACAGCTGATTGGGAGCTCTGTGACTGAGGCAGACTTGATAGACAGCAGATGACATTGAGAATTTTGTTGAGGGATAAGGCAAGACATCACACTCCATCAGTTGTGTATTGTAGAGAGTAAAAACCACACAATAGGTGAATAATGTCCAGCAAATACACAAGTGGGAGGGGGGAAAGGTGGAGCAGTGCAGGGACGTGTGAGTAAAGTGGTAGTATAAAAACTGACTGTAGCAATGGTTGCTGCAGCATGTGCAATAAATGATTATGATCCCTCTCCTTCCGGGGTGGATGCAGTCTGTCAAGGTCCCACCAATCACAACACGCCAGCCCCCCGCACACACACACACTACCATACACATCTGCCACATGTAGGTTGTACTTTATTTTTATATCACTTGACATCATCATGAATATGTACCAGTGTCACGTAAGCAGGAAGTAAGTGTTGAGGGTAAAGGACAAATGCACTCTGCATGCTAACACATTTTTCAAGGTATATGTTGCTGTAGGACTCACAACTTTGACTTCCAGCTACTTATTTCTCAACTACAGCCCTCAGAAGAATTAATATTGTGATGGGAAATGTTGCACCGTTTTAAACATAGGAAAGAATGTGTTGGAATAGGAGAAATATGTGCTAGAATGTGTTAGAATAGGAGAAAGATGTGCTGAATAGGTGAAAAATATGTTAGAATATGCCAAAAATGTGTTCAAATTGGAGAATAATGTGTTGGAATAGGCAAAAAATTTGCTGGAGTAGGTAAAAAGGAGGAAAATTTTGCATTGGAGAAAAAGAAAAATCTTTCACGAAAAAAAGCAAAAAATCGGCCGTAATTCGCAAAAAGTCATGCAGGACATTTTTCTCATTTTTCGCCCACCCCTACTAAAGAACAGCCTGATAGGTGGACGAATTAACTGGCTAATTGAAAACAGTAAGGAAGCCATAATGCTGCATATGGAGAGGCCTGACAGGAATCAAGGGGGAAAGGGAAATTAATGGAAAGGGGAGAGAGGGGGAGGAGGGAGAAAAAAATGGGGGGTGTAGAGGCAAGAGAAAAAGAGGGAAAAGGGAGAAGGAGGGAGAGAATGGAAAAGACCTTCTGTGGTGAGAAACCGGCAAATTCCTTGTTGGTAGGTGCTGAAAGGAAAGAGTAAGGGAAGTGGGAGCATGATCTCTGATTGTGATGTAGCCAATGTTGACCCAGGATGAGGACTAATTAATCAATTCTGGAATATGTCTTGTGGGGGTGGGAGTAAAATGTAAATTCACTATGAGTGAGGTGAAGTGTCCTTTAAGCAGTTCAGCAATGCTTCTGGCATGTATCCAAGAGTGCTGGTTTCTGGGTGAGGAGCAGTCTAAAGAGCTATTGAGGGGAAGTTGAAGTCCCCATCAATCACCAAGAGGCTGGATTGGAGAGAGTCCAAGGACCTTTAAGTGCTGTCAAAGAAGAAGCAGGCACAAGCCAAATAAGATGCCCTTTAGAAAGAGGTACAGGCTTTGGGGGTCCAGTGAAACGTCTGTAGTGGTCCATTGGAGAGACTGGTATAGCAAAATGGCAACCTCAGTTTTCTTGACCAATGAGGAGGCCAACCACACATTAGGGTGTTTAGATTTAAGTGAAAGTTGTGATGTCACGCTGGAGTGGGTTTCCTGCAGAACGACATTCATCCTGATTAATTGCCTAACAACCATAGACCGCTTGATTGGACTATATAGACCATTAACATTATTAGAGGTTACTTTAACTCGCATGGTGACCATAACGGGGGATGTAGGGTGACATCAGGGACATCAGGAACCCCAACAGGTATCTGCAGAGGGGAGGAGAAGAAGGGGGCAAGGGAAAAAGAAAGGGAAGGAAGAAGAGAGCGAGAAAAAGAAAAAAGGGAAGGGGGGGGAGAGGGGAAAAAAAGGGGAAAAACAGGAGAAGGAAGAAATAGCACTCTAATTCCTGTTTGCATCTGTTGGTGAAAGCTTAGTGCCAAAGGTTGTTGCATGGCTTGAAGGTCTCTGGGGTATAAAGGGTGAAAGCGTTAAGTTTCTAACCAGAGTGGGAGAGTCCATCCTGGTCTTAGTCTTAGGTAGAAACCGGGTGGGCAGTGCAGCAAAAATGATCCCAGTTAGGTAATGGGGAGGGTTAAGACCCAACCAGTATAGGTACAAGGAGCACTAAAAACACTCATATAAAGAGGGTCTGTATATGTAGCAGTAAGCACATAACAATTATCAACATCCCATAAAATGGGGAATAGGGTAAGGCCTTAGGGGTGTCCACATGCTTAAGAAGGTAAGCGAATGTATAGATCTTTCCTCCGCAGGGGTCTGGAGTGGGCAGTTTTTATAGACTGAGTCAGCAAGTGCTAAAGGCAGTAGTGAGGGTGCCAAACATGAATCATGGGACAAAAACCAGGTCCAATGATAAGGAATAGTCAGAAGCCAGTGGCAGGGCGAACCAAGCCCCAGAGGACAAAGGGCATGACATGAGGGATATTTAGGTAAAGGTAACTCAGAGGTGGCAATAGCTGGAAGGAAGAGGTGGAAAAGAGGTAGCGACCTTCAAAAGGGTACAGGTCAGATTAAGTCCCCGACAGAGAAAGACATGTGGGCTCACTACAGAACTAGTACAGCCATATGGCTCTACCTGGGGGGACCAAAAAAGGCAAAAAATACACAAAGAACCTTCAGAATAATGAGGAAAAAAAAATTATTGAACATTGAACTTAGAATACAGGCCCACAGTGGGTGACGCAGGGGTGGACGGAGTCATGAGTGTGCAGATTTGGGTAGAGGTAAAGTAAGTAGCCAGACAGGCAGTGAAATTTGGTGAATGAGGTATGTTGAGTGAGGCGGTTATGGCCTCCTGCTGCTTTATATATATATAAAACCGATAATTAGAGTCCCGGCTGAGAGTGGACATGAGCAAGGGAAGCCTAAAGTGGTAAAAAGCCAAGAGGACAAACAAACTTTGGTACAGAGTCCCATATGTGAGAAGTAACTGATAGGCATATCAAGAAGAGCCAAATGGTTCCTCCACTTGAGTCTTGGGATGTTTCCGAGCAGGACACCATGTGCCATTTTAAACGGTGGATCTTTTCCAGGGATAGGCCAGAAGGACGTTTCGTGTCAACTGAGTTGGGTTGTAGGGAGATCGCCAAAGTGTTGCAGAATATGCTGATTACCTTTGGATCTTTGAGAGAGGCAGACTAGGTGTTGTACTGGCTTGTGAGGCTAAATGGAAAGCCACATTTATACTTAATGCCCAGCAAGCAGATATGGTCAGTCAGGCCTTTCAGATGGCATCACAGGAATAGAGTATGGGGTGATAGGTCATGGAACAACTGCAGATTGAGACCTAGATATTATACATAGTTCATGGAGCAGGATTTGGATATAATGTGCACTCTTCAGATGATATCCCTCAGTCTGTCACCCATAGGCCTCTATGTACTCTGTTGATGAGAATCGGGCCTCCGTCCAGGAGCTGAAGGATGTGGGCGAATAGGGACTGAAGGAAAGGGATGCAATCTTTTCCTGGGGTGGATTCTGGTACATTATGGATTCTGATTTGGAATGGTCTACAACGTGTGCCTGGTTTGCAAGCACACGTTGTAGACCATTCTGATGAAGTATTTATAGTTAGATGTCTTGATGTCAGCGCTCCTGAAGAACCGCCGTCTGGTCCCAGAAGCAGGATCTCATGCCATCAGCTTTACAGCTGACACATGAGAAGGGGGAGGGAACGGAGGACTTTATTTTCTTATATCTCTCAAACCGTAAAGGTTTGAGAGATAGGAATCAGGGTATTATGTATTTTTTAATTGTACCTATCATTTTGCCAACACTTTTTATGGACTTTACTATCCCTTTAAGGGCGATGTGTGTGGTGTTGAAAAAACTGATCATCTTAATTTTAAATGTCTTTCTCTCATGTGTATTTTTGAAGTTCTCTCTGAGTATTTAGATGTTCTAAGGTTATGGATGGAAGCTGATGGTTGTGTACTTTCCGCAGAGGTATAGCTTCTTCACCTGTCCTTCACACATGTAATTATTATGACCATTAAGTTAGACATGTTGTTTGAAAAAGAAAATTAATAGTTTGTGGTTGGTGCTTTTGGGACTCCCAAAGGCATACCTCCCAACATTTCAAATGGCCAAAGAGGGACACTTCTGTTTGAGGTTGAGTTTATGGGGGAGTGGCTGGTAGGTAGGGCATTTCCAAGAATTTTTAGGTTATTTCTTGACCCATCTGCACCTCTTTGTGTAACTGATAAATTATTTAGAGCAAGATCAAAGTATTTTAATTACCCAGATTAATGTATAAAAACATACCCTGACAATTAACAACACATTTATGTATGTTTTATTGCTGTGGAGCAATGTAATACACACCATTCATTCTGATGTCCTAAAAAGAGGGCCAAAAGGGTAGATAAGAGGGACAGAGGGATTTGGGTCTCAAAGAGGGACACTTGGAAGGTATGCCAAAGGTAACCCACACCATGGAGTGCATTTGTCAAGGAAAGATATTATCTGTTGAATACAGCTGGAAATCCTATGATTTTCAAAGATTTTTTATATATCACTAAAGTGGTGGAAATGTAAAAAGATACCTACAGAGCAGTCCATAAGTATTCAGACAGTGACATAAATGTTGTTGTTTTGGCTCTGTACTCCAGCACATCGGATTTAAAATAAAACAATCACTAAGAGGATAAAGTGCACACTTTCATCTTTAATTTGAGAGTATTTATGTTCATAAAACTCACAGCTCATCTCTATGCAGTACATCAGCCTCATCAATAATTTTAGTTCTGAAAAAAGTGAGTCTTTTTCAGTACACCACCATGTGCTCATTATACTCTATGTTGAAGAGAGCTCATTAGCATAAATAAGCAAATGATACAACACTCAGATGTAAGAGCTGGGGAATCAGATAGCTGGGTGGTGCTAGGGCCACTGCTGCAGGGACTTTCCATGTACTCCTGCCTGTCTCCTTCCCTGGGTATGCCCCTCTTGCACTGCATCTCATACACCACATAGACAAGCTTGTCCCTCCAAGTGGTATGTCTGGAACAGTGCACATGCACAAGGCCTATATGCACTTAAGTTTGAACAGTAATTACATTTTTTATTTTTTTAAGCTAACACACACTTAGTAACAGAAGTAGTCACCGGAGACAAGAGGTGGAGTGTCTGGAACACTGCCTTTATGCATTTAAATAAGTTTTAACAGTAATTTTTTTTTTTTTAAATTAACAGACTCAAGAAAAGAAATAGCTGTTGGTGGAGACAGTAGTGGCATGTCTGGAACAATGGGCGGAATGCAGGAAACATGCACAATCTCTATTTCCAGTGTGAAAACCACTAGCGAATAGGTTTGCTCATGATTTTGTTAAATTGCTCATGAAAATCAAGATTAGCAAACAGCTGTGCATGTTTTTTGTGGCTAAGGTCAGAATTAACTAATCTGTCTGAGTGGAATCATGAATGCGCCTAATGCAGGAAGTGCTTTTGTGAACAATTTTAAACTTCTGTGTAGTTTTGTCGTAAAAGGTAATTTTTTTCGTGCACAATTCAAGTATTCCTGCATTAGAACATGCACAATATCTATCTGTGCATGAAAAATGCCTTCAGCGCATGCACACATTTCATGCATTACACCCAGTGTGTTTTCTCACAGCCTATGTGTGCTTAATTTGAACAGTAGTTAGTTTTTTAATTTTTTTAAATTAACACACACTCAGGTACAGGCATCGTTGCTGGAAACAGCAGTGGCATGTCTGGAACACCGTGCATGCATACTGCCTACATGCATTAAAGTTTGAAAAGTAAAAAAGGTACTTTTAATTTTTTGGAATTAAAACACTCAGGAACAGGAGCAGTTGCTGGATTTTTTGGAATTAAAACACTCAGGAACAGGAGCAGTTGCTGGATTTTTTGGAATTAAAACACTCAGGAACAGGAGCAGTTGCTGGAGAAGGAAGTGGCATGTCTGGAACATTGCACATGCACACTGCCTATATGCACATAACTTTCAACAGTAATTAACATTTTTATTGTTTTAAATTATCACACTCAGGAACAGGGACAGTTGCTGGATACAGCAGTGGAGTGTGTGGAACACTGAGAATGCACAATGCCTATATACAGTTAAGTTTGAACAGTAATCCAATTTATAAATGTATTTAAATTAACACACAGGAGTAGGTATGGTTGTTGCTGGAGATAGCAGTGACATGTCTGGAACACTATGGGGCAGATTCACTAAGCGGTGATAAAGAGGTGATAAAGTGGAGATGACTTCTCCAGTTTATCACTTCTACAATTCCTATGTTATTCCACATGGAGCCTGTGTACTAAGATTTCTTCAGCTTTGGAGATCTTAGTGCATTGGCTCTATAGAATAACACAGGAACTGGAGAAGGGATAAACTAGAGAAATATCTCCACTTATTCACCTCATTATCACCGCTTAGTGAATCTCCCCCTATGGGTGTACACTGCCTATATGCATTAAGTTTGAAAAATAATAATAATTTTTTTTTCATTAACACACACTCAGGAACAGGAGTAGTTGTTGGAGACAGCAGTGGTATGTCTGGAACACTGCACATGCACACTGCCTATATGCACTTCAGTTTGAACAGTAAATACATTTTTTTTTATTTTTTTAAATTAGGACACACTCAGGAACAAACAAAGTTGTTGCTGGAGATGACAGATACATGTCTGGAAGACTGCATGTGCACACTGTCTATGTACAAATAAATATTGAACAGTAATTCAATATTTACTTTTTAAAGTTAAAACACTCAGGAACAGCCTCAGTTGATGGAGGCAGCAGTAGCATGTCTGGAACACTGCTCGTGCACACTGCTCATATGAACTTAAGTTTGAAGAGTAATTCAATTTTGTTTTTTGTTGTTGTAAAAAAAAATAACACTCAAGAACAGGTGTAGTTGCTGAAGACAGCAGTGGCATGTCTGGAACTCTGAATGTGCACACTGCCTATGTGCGCTTATGTTTGAAAAATAATTAATTAAAAAATAGCACTCAGGAACAGGTTTAGTTGCTGGAGACAGCACTGGTGAGTCTATAAAATTGAGTGTGCACATTACTTATACGTCCTTCAGTTTGAACAGTTAAAAACAATGACTTCTAATTTTTTTTTCAGGAACAGGGATAGTTACTCACTGCACAGGACACTCACTCAGCTCTAGACTGGATAGACAGCAATTCTTCTTTGGGTACTGCACTAATCCCTGACTCCCACTCCCTAGCTATTAATTTATTTATTTACTAGTAGTGTTGAGCGAGCATGCTCGGCCGAAGCTCGGTTCGGCTCGAGCATCGCTCTTCTCGGCACATGGCGGTACTCGTACTCGAGTACTCGTACTCGTACTCGAGTACCGCATGTGCTCGCCCGCCATGTTCGGGTCTCCTCCCCGCACGTTTCGCGGCTGCTGCGCAGCCAATAAACGTGCAGGAAGGCTCTGACATCAGTGTTGGCTGCTGGCATTACACTGATTGGCTGGCCAGAACCCGTGATCGGGTGCTGTATAGCACCTGACCAGCGAGTTCGGCTCAGTCTTAGCCAGGGAGAGATGAGGATACGAAGGGAAAGTCAGTGCAGGGAGAAGAAAAGCAATTGTGAAAAAAAAAAAAGACCCAAAAGTCCTTTTTAGGACTACTGTGTGTGGGGGCAGCAGTTTATTTTGTGTGGGGGGGCAGAGAAAAAAAAAAAAAAATCTTCATATATTCTGTTCACTGTGCCTAGCCGCAGATTAGCAGCACATTCTGTTTAGTGTGCAAAGTTGCAGATTAGAGCACATTCTGTTCAGTGTGCAAAGTTGCAGATTAGCAGCACATTCTGTTTACTGTGCAAAGTTTCAGAATAGGAGAACATTCTGTTAAGTGTTCAAACTGTAAAATATTAAAGTCACATATTCCATTCACTGTGCGTAGCCGCAGTTAAGAAGCAAATTCTGTTTACTGTGCAAAGTTTCAGAATAGGAAAACATTCTGTTAAGTGTTCAAACTGTAAAATATCAAAGTCACATATTCCATTCACTGTGCGTAGCCGCAGTTAAGAAGCACATTCTGTTTACTGTGCAAAGTTGCAGATTTGCAGCACATATTCCGTGTAATATGAAGAAGGCGGGTAAAAAGGGACGGGGAAGTGGACGTGATCCTGATAGTTCAGGGCGCGGGTCAGGACGCGTAGAAACTGCGCCTGGTGCCAGAGCACAAGACAGAAAGACATCCACCATACCTAGCTTCATGTCTCATTTTACAGGGCGTCGCAGGACATCACTCTCGAGGTCCGACCACTGCGAACAGGTGGTCGGTTGGATGTCAGCTGATACTGCTTCCAGTCGGTTAAGCACCACCCTGTCTTCCACCAAGTCCACTCTCAGTAGCCAAGAGTCTGGTCAACATAATCCTCACTCTGATCATCCTTCCTCCCACCATAGAGGATCTGGTCAAAGAAGTGATCCCACACTGGGATATAGTGAGGAGCTCGTCTCATCACCAATCCTTAATTTGAACCTCTCTCCAAGCACGCTTGCAGAGGAACATGACATCTTGTGCCCTGATTCACAACCTCTAGAGGGTACCCAATCACAAGAAGATGACAGAGGTGAACGGCATTTAAGGTCAAAGGAAGTGGATGATGATGATGATGAGACACAGTTGCCATTAAATCAACCACTATTACTGTCTCAAGACCTTGATGAGGAGGATGATATACAGTTGTCAATGACTGAGTATGTAGTGGGATCAAGACATGAGGAGGATGATCAGAGTGAGGAAGTGGAGGAGGACTTGGTGGACGATGAGGTGACTGACCCCACCTGGGAAGGTGTAGAGCCGAGCGATGACAGCAGTCCTGAGGGTGAGCCATCTGCAGCACCGCAACAGGCTGGAAGAGGCAGTGGTGTGGCTACAGAAAGAAGGCGGACCGCACCAAACTGGCCCGCAAATGTTCCACGGAGCACCCCCTTGCGTAAATCTCCCTTGCCAAGGGCTAGGTGTTCCGCGGTATGGCGTTTTTTTAAGGAAAGTGCGGACGACAAAAGAATTGTAGTTTGCAACCTGTGCCACACCAGAATGAGCCGAGGCATGAACACTAGAAACCTCACCACCACCAGCATGATCCGACACATGGCATCCAAGCACCGTAATAAGTGGGAGGAACGCCTGGATCGCCCATCTGTGTCTGCAGGCCACACCACTGCCTCCTCTTCCCCTGTTTTCGGTGCCGGCCAATCGCCTGTCGAAGGCGCAGGCCCGCATACCTCCCGCCCTGCACCTGTACCATCTGAAGCACCATCAGCGACCACATCCACTTCCCTGTCCCAGCACAGCGTCCAAATGTCGTTACCCCAGGCATTTGAGCGCAAGCGAAAATACCCAGCCACCCACCCACAGGCCATAGCACTAACCTCACACCTTTCCAAATTACTGGCCATCGAAATGCTGCCATTTAGGCTTGTGGAGACTGAGTCCTTCCACAGCCTG
Source organism: Rhinophrynus dorsalis (assembly GCA_037306005.1). Classification (NCBI taxonomy): domain Eukaryota; kingdom Metazoa; phylum Chordata; class Amphibia; order Anura; family Rhinophrynidae; genus Rhinophrynus; species Rhinophrynus dorsalis. The sequence continues at coordinate 40,199,796 of CM074723.1, read as the reverse complement.
ATGGCAGCAGCTGTCCCTCGGTACGCAGTCCCCAGCCGCCACTACTTTTCCCGGTGTGCCGTCCCCGCCTTACACCACCATGTGTCCCGTAACATCACCCGTGCCCTGACCAACGCAGTTACTGGGAAGGTCCACTTAACGACTGACACATGGACAAGTGCTTGTGGCCAGGGACGCTACATTTCCCTGACGGCACACTGGGTGAATGTCGTGGAGGCTGGGAGCGACTCGGACCCTGGGATGGCACAGGTGCTACCCACGCCGAGGATTGCGGGCCCTACCTCCATCAGGGTTTCCGCCAGCACCTACGTTATTGGCTCCTCCTCCTCCGTTTCCACCTCCGAATTCTCTGCGCGCAGCGCCACTCACCCATCAGCCGGTAGCTGGAAGCAGTGTAGCACTGCAGTGGGGAAGCGTCAACAGGCCGTGCTGAAGCTGATCTGCCTTGGGGACAAACAGCACACGGCCTCAGAGCTGTTGCAGGGGATTAGTCACCAGACCGAGCAGTGGCTCTCGCCACTCAACCTGCAACCAGGCATGGTTGTGTGTGATAATGGGCGTAACTTGGTGGCGGCTTTGGAGCTCGGCAAGCTCACACACGTACCATGCCTAGCGCATGTATTTAATTTAGTGGTTCAGCGATTTCTAAAAACCTACCCCAATTTGCATGATCTCTTGACCAAGGTGCGCCGCATGTGTGCACATTTCCGTAAGTCATCTACAGCTTCAGCCGGCCTGTTGAAGCTGCAGCAGCGCTTACAATTGCCAGCTCACCGGCTGCTGTGTGACGTGAGCACGCGCTGGAACTCCACCTTCCACATGTTGGCCCGGCTTTGTGAGCAGCAGAGGGCAGTAGTGGAGTACCAGCTGTTACACGGTCGTCGCCTCTCCGTTCAACTTCCTCTAATCAGAAGTGAGGAGTGGGAATGGATGTCAGACCTCTGTGAGGTTTTACGCAATTTTGAGGAATCGACACAGATGGTGAGCGGCGATAACGCTATTATCAGTGTAACCATCCCACTTCTGTGTCTACTGAAACGCTCGCTGCTCACAATTAAAACCGACGCTTTGCATGTGGAAGAGGTGGAAATGGGGGAGGAAGAGCTTACACAAGGTGATAGCCAGAGCACCCTCACTTCGTCTTCTCAGCGACAATTGGAGGAGGCGGAGGAGGAGGAGGAGGAGGAGGAAGACACGGTTGCCTCCGCTACAGAGGGTAGCCATGGAACTTTATTTCCATCTCTTCAGCGTGGGTGGGCAGAAGAGGAGGAAGAGGATGAGGAGATTGAGAGTCATCCTCCTGGTGAGGACAGCGAAATCTTGCCTGTTGGTACTCTGGCACACATGGCTGACTTTATGTTAGGCTGCCTTTCCCGTGACCCACGCATTATACGCATTTTAGACAACACGGATTACTGGGTGTTCACCCTTCTGGACCCCCGCTACAAAGAGAATTTCTCATCTCTCATTCCTCCGGTGGAGAGGACAAGCAAAATGGTGCAATACCAGAAGGTTCTTGTTGAAAAATTGCTCCAAAATTTTCCATCTGACATCGCTGGCGGCAGAGTACGTGCTACCTTGGCCAACAGAGAAGGGGAGAAAAGGGGAGCACACAGCAGTTCCGACAAAGGCAGGGCAACACTCTCCAAGGCGTGGGACACCTTCATGACACCCCGCCAGCACCCTCACCCTGATGCGCAGCCTAGTGTCACAAGGAGGGAAAAGTTTTGGAAGATGGTGAAGGAGTACGTAGCAGACCGTGTCAGCGTCCTCAATGATCCCTCTGTGCCTTACAACTACTGGGTGTCCAAGCTGGACACGTGGTATGAACTGGCACTCTACGCCTTGGAGGTGCTGGCCTGCCCTGCCGCCAGCGTTCTGTCTGAGCGGGTTTAGTGCTGCTGGTGGCATCATAACAGATAAGCGTATCCACCTTTCCACCGAAAATGCTGATAGGTTGACACTTATAAAAATGAACAAGGCCTGGATTTCCCCTGACTTCTCCACTCCACTGGAGGAAAGCCCCGGAGGAACATAAAGTGACTTTATATATGTTATTTACAATGATGGGAATACTCTGTATTCCCATTCACCCCTTCCACCCAAAAAACGGGTATATGGTTGACTCTCTTCCATATACCCTGGGATATAATTTTTATATAGGGCCAGCTCACCAGCGGGCCCTGTGATATAATTTTTATATAGGGCCAGCTCACCAGCGGGCCCTGTTTGACAATTTTTGTATAGGTCAGCTCACCAGCGGGCCTTCTCATATAATGTTTTATTGGGTCAGCTCTCTAGCGGGCCCTCTCATATAATGTTTTATAGCGTCAGCTCACTAGCGGGCCTTCGCATATAATGTTTAGGATGGTCAGCTCCGCAGCAGACCCTCACCCATAATGTTTTGGATGGTCGGCTCAGCGCACGTTTCCCTCTTAATCATGGCCCCAGTTCAGAAAAATCGAGGAAATTTTTGGGAGAATTTGCCTTTGCGCACTTTTCCCTCTTAATCATGGCCTCAGTTCAGAAAAATCAAGGAAATTTTTGGGAGAATTTTCCTCTGCGCACGTTTCCCTCTTAATCATGGCCTCAGTTCAGAAAAATCAAGGAAATTTTTGGGAGAATTTTCCTCTGCGCACGTTTCCCTCTTAATCATGGCCTCAGTTCAGAAAAATCAAGGAAATTTTTGGGAGAATTTGCCTCTGCGCACATTTCCCTCTTAATCATGGCCTCAGTTCAGAAAAATCGAGGAAATTTTTGGGAGAATTTGCAGATGATATACAAGTAAATATACAGCAAATACTGTTTGGTAACAATTTTTCGCCTAAAGTTGTTTTTATCTTCCTTTTTGTGTGTTTTACGGTCAGTCTGTAAAAATGGCGTACTACGGGCGAAAGATCGTTCCCAGCAGCGATGTTGGAGTCCAAGATGCATCCAGACATCCTCCCTATGCTGTCCCTGAACCATTTCTGTGGTATTTCCATCATTTTCTGCCCTTTTCCTATGGACCAGGCACCCTCCCCTCATCAGAGCAGGGGGTGCCTGGTGTAGTGCTCGAGTCCTCCCATTGACTTCAATGGGGCTCGGGTGCTCGGCCGAGCACTCGAGCCTCCGGGGGCGCTCGGTCAGAGCACCCGAACACCCGAGCATTGGGGTGCTCGCTCATCACTATTTACTAGCTAATCTACAGTAGTGGCCAAAAGTCTTGAGAATGACACAAATATTAATTTTCACAACGTCTGCTGCATCAGGTTAGATGATGGCAATTTGCATATACTCCAGAATGTGTGATCAGATGAATTGCAATCAATTGCAAAGTCCCTCTTAGCCATGAAAATGAACTTAATCCCAAAAAAACATTTCCACTGCATTTCAGCCCTGACCCAAAAGGACCTGCTGACATCATGTCAGTGATTCTCTCGTTAACACAGGTGAGAGTGTTGATGTGGACAAGGCTGGAGATCACTCTGTTATGCAGATTGAGTTAGAATAACAGACCGTAAGCTTTAAAAGGAGGGTGGTGCTTGAAATCATTGTTATTCCTCTGTTAACCATGGTTACCTGCAAGGAAATACGTGCTGTTATCATTGCTTTGCACAAAAAGGGCTTCACAGGCAAGGATATTGCTGCTAGTAAGATTGCACCTAAATCAACCATTTATCAGATCATCAAGAAAATCAAGGAGAGAGGTACAATTGTTGTGAAGAATGCATCAGAGCGCCCAAGAAAGCCCAGCAAGCGGCAGGACCATCTCCTAAAGTTGATTCAGCTGCGGGATCAGGGCACCACCGGTGCAGAGCTTGCTCAGGAATGGCAGCAGGCAGGTGTGAGTGCATCTGCACGCACAGTGAGGGGAAGACTTTTGGAGGGTGGCCTGGTGTCAAGAAGGGCAGCAAACAAGCCACTTCTCTCCAGGAAAAATATCAGGGACAGACTGATATTCTGCAAAAGGTACAGGGATTGGACTGCTGAGGACTGGGATAAAGTCATTTTCTCTGATGAATCCACTTTCCGATTGTTTGGGGCATCCATAAAAAGGATTATCTGGAGAAGACAAGGTGATCTCTACCATCAGTCCTGTGTCATGCCAACAGTAAAGAGTTCTGAGACCATTCATGTGTGGAGTTGCTTCTCATCCAAGGGAGTGGGTCACTCACAATTTTTCCTAAGAACACAGCCATGAATAAAGAATGGTACCAACACATCCTTCAACAGCAACTTCTCCCAACCATCCAAGAACAGTTTGGTGACGAACAATGCCTTTTTCCAGCATGATGGAGCACCTTACCATAAGGCAAAAGTGATAACTAAGTGGCTTGGGGAGCAAAACATAAAAGTTTTGGGTCCATAGCCAGGAAACTCCCGAGACCTTAATCTCATTGAGAACTTGTGGTCAATCCTCAAGAGGCAGGTGTTCAAACAGAAACCCACAAATTCTGACAATCTCCAAGCATTGACTATGTAGGAGTGGGCTGCCATCAGTCAGGATGTGGCCCAGAAGTTAATTGACTTCATGCCAGGGCGGATTGCAGAGGTCTTGAAAAAGAAGGGTCAGCACAAATTTTGTGAAGACCAATACTTGTGTCATTCTCAAAGCTTTTGGCCACTACTGTAACTGTAGATTCTACTAGCTCGGATATCTTTAGATGGAGTCCAGGAGAAATGGGATTATCTGAAATGTGTTTTATTAAATGCAACAGAGCATAGCATTAGCAAGGGTAAAAGAAAAAGAAAACCACTGTGTACTCTGCAGAAGTAGCAAATATAGTAAAGGAGAAAAAAGACGCATTTAGAAAATATAAGCAGACGCAGAAGGAGGAAGATAGGATAGGATAAAGGAGGCCAAATGCATTAGATGTGCCAAAGCACACACAGAGGAAAAAATTGTCCAGTCAATAAAAAAAGTAGTACCACTTCACAAAAAAGGTAGCAGGGAAGAGTCTGGTAACTACAGACCAGTAAGTTGTATGTCAGAAGTTGGAAAATTAATGGAAACTATGTTAAAGGAAATAATTGTTAACTATCTGAATTTAAATAGCTTGCAAGATACCAAACAGCATGGGTTTTCAGCGGGGATATCTTGTCTGACTAACCTCATAGCTTTTTTTGACTGGGTAACTAATATATTAGACCAAGGGGAAGCAATAGATATATCTTATCTAGATTTCAATAAAGCACTTTTTGCAGATTATAGACATTCCTGGATGAATAAGCCAAATGGAAAATGATTTAGATAAATTAGAAGAATGGGCAAGAATCTGGGAGCTGCAGTTTAATGTTGATGAATGTAAAATAATGCACTTGGGATGTAAAAATCCAAATGAAAAATATACTATTAAGGGTACTGTGCTGTTAGAGACAACAGAAGAAAGAGATTTGGGATTAATTATTTGTAATGATTTGAAGTTAGGCAGGCAATGTAACAAAGTGGTGGGGAATGCAAGCAGAGTACTGTGTTGTATAGCTAGGGGCATTAGTAGCAGAAAAAGGGAAGTGATCATGCCACTTTACAGATCTCTAGTTAGACCTCACCTGGACTATTGTATATAGTACTGGACACCCCATCTGAAGAAGGATGTAGATGCTCTAGAGAACATTCAGAGAAGGGCTACTAAAATGGTGACTGGTTTACAGGAAAATAAATAACAGGATAGACTAAAGGATCTGAACATGTATAGCTTGGAGGAGAGAAAAGAGAGAAGATATGATAGAAACATTCAAATACATGAAGGGATTCAATAAAGTGCAGCATGGAAGTACATTTTAAAGGAGTGAAAATGTTAGTACAAGAGGCCATAGTCTAAAACTAGAGGGACACAGGTTTAGATGTCATGTAAGAAAGTTTTATTTCACTGAAAGGGTAGTAGATAAGTGGAATAGCCTACTTTCAGAAGTGGTAATAGTTAATACAGTGACAGGGTCAGTATCCAGGTGGCCAAATGTCCAGACCTTAATGTAGCTGGATAGCGGCACTGGGCAGTTTAGTTCTGGAATGTTGATGGTGGCATCAATCCCTCGCTGTGGCCAAAGCCAGATAAAGGTGCTGGCCATGAAGCCAAATGTCTGATCTTGGTTGAGCTGGGACCCTGATCAGGATAGGAGCAGATGCACACCGGTGTTGGTCTCGGACAAAGGGCCTAATAAGGACTCCAGATGCAGACCTAACCGCACACTCAACAGAAAAGGATCTGCCCAAGATAGCAGGCTGAGACTGCTTAAGGTTCGACTGTAGAGAATAGCCCTTTAAATGTAGCAGGGTGGGACTGCTTTAAGTTCAACCGTATGGTAATAGGGACTAGCCCTTTAAATGTAGTAGGCTGGGACTGCTTAAGGTTTGACTATAGGGAAATAGGGATTAGCCCTTTAAATGTAGGGACTGCTTAAGGTTCACCCAAAACATGTAAGGACTATCTCTCACCATACAATGGTGAAGGAGATGAAGTCGGACAGCAATGACAAGTGTGAAGGAAATCTGGCCATGGTTTGGACAGAATAAACTAGGATCGACAAAACTCTAATAATCTCAGGGTAAAGCGGGGCAATAACTCCACCAAGTGATCTACTAATACTCATGACACCTACACCACATGTATCCAAAGGAATATAGAGCAAACAAAGTCAAGGTGACATATAGGCCAGGACCACAGTTATTAGTTGAGCACCCCCGAACTCTAAGAGAGGGGACTGCTGAACGATGCAGCACACCTGGCTTGGCTTGCCCTGCAGTAGAAACACACTGTAGAGCTGAGCTGGCCAGGGGCCACCTAAGCAGTTGTGGAGGCCCAAGTCGAAGGTAACTATAGGGGTGTATGTAGGAGAATACAATAATAGCTCCTGTCACTTGGGTCAGAGGAAATACAGGTTATATAGTGAGTACGATAAATTCCTCCCGGGCCCTGAGGCTCAAGATACGAACGTGCCTGATGGTGTTGATGGAATCAAGTAGAAGATTAATCAAAACAAGCCGAGGTCACCGAGAGCATATGGGGTATAAGAGATAAGCAAAATCCATAACCAGTAAAGGTAATCCAGGGAGTAAACAACCAGGAGAACAATCCAAATACACAAGGCAAGGTCAAAGATACAAATAAAGTCAGGTCAATCCACAAACAAACTTGAATAAATGGGCCAGGAGGGTACAGAGGCCTAAGGCTATAAACCCTAGCTGACTGATAGTATCCCAGGAGGAGGAGGAGGTGGATGCAAGGGGAGACAGACAAAAATAGGTGCAAATGGAAAAAACAGACAGAGAAAGGCCAGAAGGATGAACAGGAGAAACCTGACATAAGGTTTCCAAAATATTGTCAGATTTGTATATATGTTCACTAGATACATCTATTCTGAGATCTATGTAAGATTGTGCATTTTATCTGGAGAGCAAAAGGGTCAGACTGGATGGCCCAGTTGGTTCTTAACTGTTGTCAAAATCTATGTTTTGAAATCTATGTTTTTATTGTAAATTCACAACAGCAGAACAGAACTTTCCTGTAGTCATGTAGTTATAACAGTACATCTGGGAGGCTGATTCTGTATGAAGAAGTGGGGTAATTCCCGAAACACCAGCTTCTCTATAGGTGGAAATACAAGAAATGTCATTTGCCCTCTATGGTAAGAATTAATCCAGTCTAACTTTGTATATCAGCCAGAGCTGATTTTAAGACAGGTCATGCCAGATCAATAAAATGTTATATTTTGTTTTATCTGGTATTACAAGAGATCAGCAGAGCACCCCACCATTACATGCCAACAGCAGGCCAATACATCATTAAAGACTGAAGGACTTAGTACTTTTCTTTTTGGAAAGCCACCTCTGACATCAGCCTGTGGAACACTCAGAGTGTAATTATCCTTTGCCTATTGCACAGATCAATATAGACACAGTGGTACTGTAGCCAGCACGGATAGCTAAAGGCAAGGTGATTCAAAGGCTTTACAATTAAATGCAACCGTATGCTGAGCAATGTTCATAATAAATAACAGACAAACTAAGCCAATCCATTTCAGAGTAAGAGCAGTTCATTTTTAATAACACACTTTGCTAGTCTGGGTTGAATATTTATAATGAGGTTAATGAGATATGAAACTATCGAAATGTGTTTCATCTATGGCTATGGTAATAGGAAATTACAGTAAATGGGAAGCAGATGTTGGAAAATGCAGCAGAGGATTTGATCTGTGGAACCTGGTTATCTATTAATGAAATGTTTTACTTGTGCATTCTGGTGTAAAGGGAAACAAACTCGAGACCAATTTAAACAAGACATCAATGGCAAACAGCAAGTATTTGGATTAGTTTATTGATGTACAAAATCGCCAGGCATATTTTTGTCCATGCCCTGTGGCTTTCATGCGTCAATTTTTTTTAACCTGCTAATAAAAAGGCATGTTGCTGCTTTCTATGTCTTATGGAGAGCAGCATTTAACTAATTTCTCTTCTTAAACTTGAATTGTAATGCGTGGGAGATCTGTCTGGCACTCAAAAGGTTAATATGCTTACAGGAGGCTATTGCATTTTCAGAAGATATTAATTATCTTCAAGCATCCATTTAAATCTACTTTATTATTATTTTTATGGGAAAACTAATTTGTAAATCAAAGTTTGAAAGTAATTGAAACATTAAAGTGATGGTAATGTTTCATAATAAAAGCAGCTCTAATTAATCATCATAGTATTTGGATTTTGTAGAGTATTATTTCAATTCTGTCAGAGTTGTAGTTCAAGAGTAATTCAATGACAAATTATCCCCCACCCCCCTTTTATTGATGTGACACTGTTCAGCCAGATCAGAAGGGAGGTGCCAGGTAGACTGCAGAGAGGGACAATCTTTAATTAAGATAAGGGAAAAACCAGAAAAACTTGTCAAGGGGGCAGGGTTTTCATTGTTCTCATAGGAAGAAGATTGTCCCTTCTGTTATCTGTCTGGTCTATGGACTGCATTCCACATCTGAGAAGAGACAGCTTACACTAGGTAAAAGGGGTGGGAGGGGAACTTTGCTTGTGAATATCTCTCAAACCATAAAGTTTTGAGAGATAAGATTTATATCGTTCTTCATGTGTTTTTAATACCTACAAAATAAAATAAAGATAAAATGAAGTATTACTATCCCTTTAACTGTATATACTAACACCTGGATATTAGAGAACTATCACATTCTTTCTGAAGGATGTGATTCCATGCAACACAGCCATTGTTCCTACTGAACATAAAGCAGGTATACTTTGGACGTTGCTATTGCTAAAAGACTATTAAAATATTGATACAAAGAGGTGGTGCCTGCAGGATACAAACAAATCTAAATAAATGCAGCATTGGGGAGCTTATCCCTCACTTTCCTAAGTGGTCCCATAAATTAAAACAAAATTTTTTTTTGATATTTCACCATTATCTGTTTTTTTTTCTCTCTAAATTTATCCGGTCCTCTTTCTTTTTTTGCTTTGATCATGTGAGTGGCAGAGGGTCACCCACTGTATTGCAGAGCATTGCACTGGGTGCCCCACTAGCACTCAAAGGGCTAAACCTCCAACTGATGATATCAGACAAGTCCACTGAAGGATATGTGAAGGAGCAGTGGGAGTTGAGAGGGCTGATTGGGATGTGGGCAGTCAACAACACCAAGATAAAAGTTATTGAGAGCAGCTACTATATCTCTTGTCTTAGCAACACAAGAAGCTTGTAAACCCTGAACCTGCTTCTGTGAGTGTCACCAGATGCACCACCCGTACATACATCACACTCATCTACACCTCTTCCAGCAAGGGAGGATGAGGCTGGCACTGGGTGTAAATGTGATTTAGAGACTACAATGAAGGCTTTTCTAGCTCAGACCAACTAAAAGTGGGAATGTAAGATATGTGTATCGCCAACAGTTAAAACATTGTGTTGTTTGCTGATATAGTATTTCCTGCTGCTGAAAATAGTCTGAGTCCCAGTCTTAGCATAAGAAAATTTAATCACTGCAAGATCAGGTTGGTGTGACCACCAGTAGTGGTGGTGGTGGTGTGAGTGGGATCATCATCCTGTAGTCAGACCGTGGTGGCCAAAGGACCAGGCCCAGCAGTGATAAGGGACAGATGTTGATCCTACTACTAGTATTGAGGCAGCAGCAACAGCAGCACCAGAAGCCACTTCAGATGCATCTGGGGAGAAGTAGTATTGATTTGTATATAACAGCGCTCTTAGTATTTTGAGTAGTTTTGTCTATTTCAAAATAATGTATGATGTATGTCTCTGTCTCTAGTACCTGCCACTCTCAGTCTCAGGTGAATGATCTCTTGTCTGTCTCTTTCACATATTGTTTTTTTTTTTTGTTTTATATTTACTTTTTGCCTGTCTGTCTCTACGTGAAACTAGAGTCAAACTTTTAGCACCCGCTTTCCCTTTCTTTTTTATCTACAGTGTTAATGTTTATAGTACATTACAGGATTCAAATACCTTCTTGCAATAAATAATAAAGTGCACTGCACAGCAGCTGCTACAGGCAATGTACCTGAATGCTGGATGTCTGTGTGCATAGTATCTGTCACTCTCACAGTCTCATTAATTTCATGCCCAGCCCTCCCAGGCAGGAACTTGGATCGCATGTATGTCTGACTGTGACTTATTAGTCAAAATGTGTTATTTAGTTAGTTAATTAGTTAGTGTTTTCACTTTCCTTTCTCCCTTCACATCCACAACCAGAGTACCATTGGCTACCTCCAATGATACAATCAAGCAACTCTAGCACCCTCTCTTTCCCTGTCTGCTTACCCTAGCTAGAATTAAAAAACAAACAAATCAGCAGCTTTCTCTCTCTCTCTCCCTCTCTCTCTCTCTCTCTCCCAAACACAGACAGACAATGGGGGTTATGTATTAAGGTGTGATAAAGAGATGATAAAGTGGAAATGATTTCTCCAGTGATAGCACTTCTCAAATTCCTATGTTATTCTATGGTGCCAAATCACTAACATTTTGTAAGGTTTGGAGATCTTAGTGATAGGCTCTATAGAATAACACAGGAATTGGAGAAGTAATATCACTGGCAAAGTCATCTCCGCTTTATCACGCCTTGTGAATAACCCCCAACATGAGGCAAACTGACCACCCCTTTTATAGTTGTCATGGTTAGAATACATGAGAAATCTTTCCACCTAGGAGAAAAACAAAATTATCACTGAGTGCAATACAAAGAAGAAAAGAAATGGAAAAATGTAACTTTTCATAGGAATTTCCACTGAAGGCGGGAAGTGCCATTTTTCGCTTGTTTTCACATTTGAGCTGCAAACTTTTTTCCAGTCCCATGTGAAAATGACATGTGAGGACAGAAATAAAGACACAGATCTGATGTATTACCTCCCCTTAATGTACAGTACTTGTCTCGGTTTTGTTCTAGGAGGTACTGCAACTTTAAAAAAATCAGCTGTACTATTGAAGAAAAACATAGTATTATTCTCCTATACAAATTCCTCAACTTCATATTTAATGACCAAAATGTAGTGTATCTGTTTTCTGCTTGCAGCTAATGCAAACAAGGTAGCTGAGAGTGTGGTTTCTGTGGTTATTGTTTTACATCCGGAAGTCCTCATGGACCAGAAGTAAAATCAACATATGAGAGAACCATTCACTGTCTGACTCACAGAATAGTTTGAAGACATGTCTGACTAATTTATAAAACATACAGGTTCCTGGGGAGCTCAAAATAGCTTTTTATAGTAGGAATCACTGTTTTAACTGCATTATACGAAATGCATGTTCACGTATTGGAGGCAGATAGGGACATGCCTTAATTTGGGGTGCTTTGAAGCGGCAGGCAAGCTTTTCATGCCTTTGGCCAAAAACATGACACTAAGCCCCACTATTTTATTTGTAGCAAGGCATAAGTTGCTTGTTTATAAAACTCAGAGTTTGATGCAGGGGCAGACTGACAGGACCCAGGGCCTCCACAATGCCCCCTTCATCTCCACGATGCCCATTTCATCTCCACATTGCACCTTCCACAATGCCCCCTTCTTCTCCATAATGCCCCTTCCACAATGCCCCTTTCATCTCCACAATGCCCCTATCTCCACATTGCCCCCTTCATCTCCACAATGCCCCTATATCCACATTGCCCCCTTCATCTCCACAATGCCCCTATCTCCACATTGCCCCCTTCATCTCCACATTGCCCCCTTCATCTCCACGATGCCCACTTCATCTCCACATTGCCCCTTCCACAATGCCCCCTTCATCTCCATAATGCCCCTTCCACAATGCCCCCTTCATCTCCACAATGCCCCTATCTCCACATCGCCCCCTTCATCTCCACAATGCCCCTATATCCACATTGCCCCCTTCATCTCCACAATGCCCCTATCTCCACATTGCCCCCTTCATCTCCACATTGCCCCCTTCATCTCCACAATGCCCCCTTCATCTCCACAATGCCCCTATCTCCACAATGCCCCCTTCATCTCCACAATGCCCCTATCTCCACAATACCCCCTTCATCTCCACAATGCCCCCTTCATCTCCACATTGCCCCCTTCATCTCCACAATGCCCCTATCTCCACATTGCCCCTTCATCTCCACATTGCCCCCTTCATCTCCACATTGCCCCCTTCATCTCCACAATGCCCCTATCTCCACAATGCCCCCTTCATCTCCACAATGCCACTATCTCCACAATGCCCCCTTCATCTCCACAATGCCCCTATCTCCACAATACCCCCTTCATCTCCACAATGCCCCTATCGCCACATTGCCCCTTCATCTCCACAATGCCCCATCTCCACATTGACCCCTTCATCTCCACAATGCCCCCATCTCCACATTGCCCCTATCTCCACATTGCCCCTTCCACAATGCTCCATTCATCTCCACAATGCCCCCTTCCACAATGCCCCCTTCATCTCCAAAATGCCCCCTTCCACAATGCCCCCTTCATCTTCAAAATGCCCCCATCTCCACATTGCCCCTTCCTCAATGCCCCCATCTCCACATTGCACCTTCCACAATGCCCCCTTCATCTCCACAATGCCCCTTCCATCTCCACAATGCCCCTTCCACAATGCCCCCTTCATCTCCACAATGCACCTTCCACAATGCCCCCGTCTCCACATTGCTCCTTCATCTCCACAATGCCCCTTCCACAGTGCCCCCTTCATCTCCACAATGCCCCTTGCACAATGCCCCCATCTCCACATTGCCCCTTCCACCACCATGCCCCTTCATCTCCACAATGCCCCTACCTCCAGTCCCTGGTGGTCTAGCGGTGTGGCGAAGTCCTGCGCGCCTCTAGTAATGCAGAGGCTGGGAGATTATGTCATCTCCAAGCGCTCTGTATTACTAGAACGGCACGCCTATCTCCACATTGCCCCCTTCATCTCCACATTGCCCCCTTCATCTCCACGATGCCCACTTCATCTCCACATTGCCCCTTCCACAATGCCCCCTTCATCTCCATAATGCCCCTTCCACAATGCCCCCTTCATCTCCACAATGCCCCTATCTCCACATCGCCCCCTTCATCTCCACAATGCCCCTATATCCACATTGCCCCCTTCATCTCCACAATGCCCCTATCTCCACATTGCCCCCTTCATCTCCACATTGCCCCCTTCATCTCCACAATGCCCCCTTCATCTCCACAATGCCCCTATCTCCACAATGCCCCCTTCATCTCCACAATGCCCCTATCTCCACAATACCCCCTTCATCTCCACAATGCCCCCTTCATCTCCACATTGCCCCCTTCATCTCCACAATGCCCCTATCTCCACATTGCCCCTTCATCTCCACATTGCCCCCTTCATCTCCACATTGCCCCCTTCATCTCCACAATGCCCCCTTCATCTCCACAATGCCACTATCTCCACAATGCCCCCTTCATCTCCACAATGCCCCTATCTCCACAATACCCCCTTCATCTCCACAATGCCCCTATCGCCACATTGCCCCTTCATCTCCACAATGCCCCATCTCCACATTGACCCCTTCATCTCCACAATGCCCCCATCTCCACATTGCCCCTATCTCCACATTGCCCCTTCCACAATGCTCCATTCATCTCCACAATGCCCCCTTCCACAATGCCCCCTTCATCTCCAAAATGCCCCCTTCCACAATGCCCCCTTCATCTTCAAAATGCCCCCATCTCCACATTGCCCCTTCCTCAATGCCCCCATCTCCACATTGCACCTTCCACAATGCCCCCTTCATCTCCACAATGCCCCTTCCATCTCCACAATGCCCCTTCCACAATGCCCCCTTCATCTCCACAATGCACCTTCCACAATGCCCCCGTCTCCACATTGCTCCTTCATCTCCACAATGCCCCTTCCACAATGCCCCCTTCATCTCCACAATGCCCCTTGCACAATGCCCCCATCTCCACATTGCCCCTTCCACCACCATGCCCCTTCATCTCCACAATGCCCCTACCTCCAGTCCCTGGTGGTCTAGCGGCGTGGCGAAGTCCTGCGCGCCTCTAGTAATGCAGAGGCTGGGAGATTATGTCATCTCCCAGCGCTCTGTATTACTAGAACGGCACGCCGGCGGCCAGCAGCTCTGGAAGCTCTGGAAGCGGCGGCGGGCCCCCTTCGGTCACGGGGCCTCGGTCCGTGACCGAATGCCCATATGGTCAGTCCACCCCTGGTTTGATGCACAGACAGCCTCTTTTTGTTCACTTACTATAGTAGCCAAAATATTGTTCTTGCAGCTCCCCTGATTATACACATCCTATATAATAATCCTCTAGGATGTTTGTCAGAAGCCGAATCACTATTTTAACTGCATTATACGAAATGCATGTTCACGTATTGGAGGCAGATAGGGACATGCCTTAATTTGGGGTGCTTTGAAGCGGCAGGCAAGCTTTTCATGCCTTTGGCCAAAAACATGACACTAAGCCCCACTATTTTATTTGTAGCAAGGCATAAGTTGCTTGTTTATAAAACTCAGAGTTTGATGCAGGGGCAGACTGACAGGACCCAGGGCCTCCACAATGCCCCCTTCATCTCCACAATGCCCATTTCATCTCCACATTGCACCTTCCACAATGCCCCCTTCATCTCCATAATGCCCCTTCCACAATGCCCCTTTCATCTCCACAATGCCCCTATCTCCACATTGCCCCCTTCATCTCCACAATGCCCCTATATCCACATTGCCCCCTTGCACAATGCCCCCATCTCCACATTGCCCCTTCCACCACCATGCCCCTTCATCTCCACAATGCCCCTACCTCCAGTCCCTGGTGGTCTAGCGGCGTGGCGAAGTCCTGCGCGCCTCTAGTAATGCAGAGGCTGGGAGGCAAGCTTTTCATGCCTTTGGCCAAAAACATGACACTAAGCCCCACTATTTTATTTGTAGCAAGGCATAAGTTGCTTGTTTATAAAACTCAGAGTTTGATGCAGGGGCAGACTGACAGGACCCAGGGCCTCCACAATGCCCCCTTCATCTCCACGATGCCCATTTCATCTCCACATTGCACCTTCCACAATGCCCCCTTCATCTCCATAATGCCCCTTCCACAATGCCCCTTTCATCTCCACAATGCCCCTATCTCCACATTGCCCCCTTCATCTCCACAATGCCCCTATATCCACATTGCCCCCTTGCACAATGCCCCCATCTCCACATTGCCCCTTCCACCACCATGCCCCTTCATCTCCACAATGCCCCTACCTCCAGTCCCTGGTGGTCTAGCGGCGTGGCGAAGTCCTGCGCGCCTCTAGTAATGCAGAGGCTGGGAGGCAAGCTTTTCATGCCTTTGGCCAAAAACATGACACTAAGCCCCACTATTTTATTTGTAGCAAGGCATAAGTTGCTTGTTTATAAAACTCAGAGTTTGATGCAGGGGCAGACTGACAGGACCCAGGGCCTCCACAATGCCCCCTTCATCTCCACGATGCCCATTTCATCTCCACATTGCACCTTCCACAATGCCCCCTTCATCTCCATAATGCCCCTTCCACAATGCCCCTTTCATCTCCACAATGCCCCTATCTCCACATTGCCCCCTTCATCTCCACAATGCCCCTATATCCACATTGCCCCCTTCATCTCCACAATGCCCCTATCTCCACATTGCCCCCTTCATCTCCACATTGCCCCCTTCATCTCCACGATGCCCACTTCATCTCCACATTGCCCCTTCCACAATGCCCCCTTCATCTCCATAATGCCCCTTCCACAATGCCCCCTTCATCTCCACAATGCCCCTATCTCCACATCGCCCCCTTCATCTCCACAATGCCCCTATATCCACATTGCCCCCTTCATCTCCACAATGCCCCTATCTCCACATTGCCCCCTTCATCTCCACATTGCCCCCTTCATCTCCACAATGCCCCTATCTCCACAATGCCCCCTTCATCTCCACAATGCCCCTATCTCCACATCGCCCCCTTCATCTCCACAATGCCCCTATATCCACATTGCCCCCTTCATCTCCACAATGCCCCTATCTCCACATTGCCCCCTTCATCTCCACATTGCCCCCTTCATCTCCACAATGCCCCTATCTCCACAATACCCCCTTCATCTCCACAATGCCCCCTTCATCTCCACATTGCCCCCTTCATCTCCACAATGCCCCTATCTCCACATTGCCCCTTCATCTCCACATTGCCCCCTTCATCTCCACATTGCCCCCTTCATCTCCACAATGCCCCTATCTCCACAATGCCCCCTTGCACAATGCCCCCATCTCCACATTGCCCCTTCCACCACCATGCCCCTTCATCTCCACAATGCCCCTACCTCCAGTCCCTGGTGGTCTAGCGGCATGGCGAAGTCCTGCGCGCCTCTAGTAATGCAGAGGCTGGGAGGCAAGCTTTTCATGCCTTTGGCCAAAAACATGACACTAAGCCCCACTATTTTATTTGTAGCAAGGCATAAGTTGCTTGTTTATAAAACTCAGAGTTTGATGCAGGGGCAGACTGACAGGACCCAGGGCCTCCACAATGCCCCCTTCATCTCCACGATGCCCATTTCATCTCCACATTGCACCTTCCACAATGCCCCCTTCATCTCCATAATGCCCCTTCCACAATGCCCCTTTCATCTCCACAATGCCCCTATCTCCACATTGCCCCCTTCATCTCCACAATGCCCCTATATCCACATTGCCCCCTTCATCTCCACAATGCCCCTATCTCCACATTGCCCCCTTCGTGACCGAATGCCCATATGGTCAGTCCACCCCTGGTTTGATGCACAGACAGCCTCTTTTTGTTCACTTACTATAGTAGCCAAAATATTGTTCTTGCAGCTCCCCTGATTATACACATCCTATATAATAATCCTCTAGGATGTTTGTCAGAAGCCGTCATGCTCAGTAGAGACTGCTCGAACACACAGAATGCTGGGAGTTCTGTGCTGGGAGCGTGGAATGCTGGGAGCGTGGAATGCTGGGAGTTCTGTGCTGGGAGCACAGAATGCTGGGAGTTCTGTGCTGGGAGCATTACCTTACAGTGCATGACTGAGTCGGCGGCAGGACACAGAGCAGGACCGACCTCTTAACATCACCCGGACCTTGGCCCGTGTACATGGGCTTTTACACTAGTATGTAACTAATTGAACACTACTAATAAAAGAGCTCACCAGGCACCTGTATGTTTTATACTTTTTGTATATATTTTGGGAGGCTTTGGCTGCTCCTCTCTTGGTTGACAGCTCCCCAAACAACCAAGCTTCAGAACTTGGAAAACTAATTTGCTTTTTTACCATCATAATGTGCATATTCTACATCTAAATAACTCAAAAACTCGTTTTCTAAATAAAAATGGACAATACAATGTATAGGTAATTTTGAAACTCTTTCAAAATCACTAACAATTTTACTTAATAAGGTCCCTTTAATCATATTTAGCTATTTTTATTTCTTGCTTATCAATGTCTACGACTTGAGCAATGCTATGTTGTCCATAAATGGCCTGTAAAGGGTACTAGTATATGCAATTCAACAACACATGGGGAGATACACAAAGATGTGATACAGAGGTGTGGAGTGGAGATAACTTCTCCAGTATGATTCTCTAGATCCTGAAAGTCAGAAAGATGCTAGTAATGCATGGCCTCCACAGAATAACATAGGAATAGAGAGTTTAGCACACTACAGAAGTTATCACTGTTTTATTCCACTTTTAATTTATTTATTGCATAACTCCATGGAGTACAACAGTTGGCTCACACTTTGGTACCAATAGTGATCAAAATTAACCCCTTGCGCATAAGAGGTCAGAGGGACTAGAACACAGTCGCGTAAAATAAAGTCACTGGGATCTAGTACATATGCAAGTAGGTCAAGGTGCCTTCATAGACTACCAAACAGGCTCAAAGAGGACAATAAATATAAAAAATGCAGAAATTCAAGCAAAAATATACAATAAAGTCTATTGATAAAATACCAATAACTAGTATTTATATATACTTCTTTTCAATCAATCTCAGATGTAAAAATAATAATATATATATATATATATATATATATATATGTGTGTGTATATGTAGTAGTTCCTTCTGTTACAGTTCTTGACTCAAAGTAGGCCGCAGCTCCCTTGAACACCGGTGGATGATGGAGTCCCACACAAACTAGAATGAAAACAAAAAGAAAGAGGGACGCAGGCCCATCTAAGAGCAAATCTGTATATAGAAGGGTGGAGATATAATAGCCCCCCATCAATTGAATGCTCACCAGCCTTCACCACACAAATTGGCATTTAAATCCACTTAATATGGAGATGCTGGAATCCCACAAATTGAATCCTGGATGCTTCCTCAGAATCCAATAATACAGCAAATCACGGTTCTGAAACGTTTATTGAACAAATATTCTAAAATGGCATAAGCCAATAGAACAGTGATTCTCAACCAGGGTGCCGTGGCATTTTGGTGTGCCACAGACATCAGCTTAGGGTGCCCCGTGTTTTCTATGAAGACAAACAAAAATGGACTTTTAAATAAAGAGAAATTGTTATGCACATTATGTTTAATTTTGTTATTATGATTGTAAGACCTAATAATAACTGTATATTTTTGTATGGTACCTTCATTATGCCCTTGATAAAGTACAGTAAATATGTTAGGGGTCCCCCGTATGTTCTAGATTACGTGTTAGAGGTGCCCCAAACAAAAAAAGATTGAGAATCACTGCACTAGAAGGATACACCTGATACAATAGCACAATTGCCCTGTGCATCTAGCTGTTCAAGTACCCGAGTGCTGTTATTTAAGAGAATATCACTTCTGACTTTCTCTGCAGGAAGAAAGGAACATTGTACAAAACCTGCACAGCTGTTAGCATATGATCATAACGGAACAAGGAACATCCAGACTTAAACAAAGAAAAGGAAACAAAAAGAGGCACCAATATTGATTTCTCAAACAGAGGATCTGAATATCAAGCAGAATCTGGTAATGCACTCACATTTACAGAGGCTGAAAGACAGGCATATGCCTTCTGACAACAGAACCCAGCATGCAGAGATACTTAAGGCTGGATTCAAATGCAGGAGATAAATGTTACCTCAAGTTTTATAAAAAAATGTTCCTATTGAAGTTTATTGGGATACCTGGAGATAAAAGCAGAGATAAAATTAGCACCTGCATCTGAATCCAGCCCTTAACCCTTCTCTGCTTTAGATAAGTCCGGTTTGTTTCTTAACACTTTGAGTGCCAGAGGGTTACCGAACATGTTGCAAAGCAATGAGTTCCGTACCCCTCTGGCACTCAAAGGGTTAAAAAAAAATAACTGTTCCTACAAAAGTCCATATAAATATATTTATTAAAATATTTATTAAAATGTCATAAGAATACTATGCTTTGCTTTATCAATTGAATGGCTGGTAAATCAATAAAAGACAAAAGGAGGAAACAGCACCAAACATCAACTTTAAGTAAGTCCTCTTTTGAATATAAATGGAGCTTCTATGCTAATAATAAACATGTATTTCATTGATTTACTGGCCATTCACTTGATAAAGCCTCGTGATATCTAGTGATAGGATTTTAATTAGTTATTCTATTGCATTCAATGAGAGAAGTGAGTCACTGACAATCAGTTCTCCAAGGAATGTGACAGAAGCTGCACCTGTATGCTACATTTCTTTTCTCCAGACTAGTAAAATATCAACTAGGGGACTTTTCTAATTGCAGCTTTGAGCAATTACATTGCAGTGTACATCGGGTATATGTATGTATCTTTATTTATATAGCGACATACATGTACACAGCACTTAACAAAAGTTGAAATAATATAAAATACAGAACTGGGTTAAGAGCATTAAGCTTAAGTTCAAACATTACATTATTCGTGGGGGAAAGTGCAGCGAGGGAATCCTAGACTGGAAAAGGGACCCTGCCCCAAGGAGCTTACAATCTAAGCTGAATTCATAATGACAAACAGAGACAGTGGGAGGAGAATTATAAGTGCAGGTACAAGATGTGGTGAAAAGTGCAGAATGATTCTGCTGTGACTGTCAGTGTGCAAGAGGAGGACATTTCTATTGAGATGCCTCCCTGAGCAGGTGGGTTTTGAGGAGATACTTGAAAGTGATGAGTGTGTATGATTGGCAAATATAATTTCTGAATATTTGAACTTTCCCACTGTAACATACTCATTGGAACATCATTGGAACTCCTGAACAACTCTAACAGCAAATCCCAGAACTGCCTGCTCTTTCAGATTCCGTAGTTGTACTGGAATCTCAAACCCTATTGAAGTGAATCAGTAATGTACTGTGTTCTGTAACACTTTACATGATTGTGTGTCCATGAGTGCATGCAGTTATGTCACGGACTCAAGAAAGAGAACTGGACCAGTACTGTAGGTAACACAATCTTTATTAAGATATACAATGTACAGAATGAAACGCAACAGCAAGAACACAATACAATATAGAAGACGTCAGGAAGGATAGTGCTGCTGTAGTGGTACCAAACTGAGTCCCAGAAGGCAAACTGGAGATAAGCCGCCTCAGGTCCGCACCTGAGGATCTACTACAGGTCCACACCTGTACAGACAATATTCTTGAGAAAGACTACTGTGCTACAGGTCCGCATCTGTATAGACAAGGTTCCCGAGGAGGCTAACTGCGCTACAGGTCCACACCTGAACACCGCAGTATATGGACAGAGGCAAGGAGAAGTCGGCCAGAGCAACCAAGAGTACCCAACAAGTTATCCACTGGAGCATTGGTATGCTGGATGCGTAGTGGACAACCCCAGGTAACACCAAAGTGGGGAGTCAGAGAAGCTGGAATATACATGGAGCAAATCGTAAACCAGAGCCGTAGGTCTGCACCATATTGGTTATTGGACTAGCCAGGGTCATACACAGAGCGGGTAGTGGGACAGAGCCACAGGTCGCCACCAGGATGGATAGTCAGCCAGGCCAAAGGCTATACATGGAGGAGTTAGTCTACCAGAGCTGCAGGTCCACACCAGATGGAATGTCAGCCAAGCTGGGGTCATACACAGAGCGGGTAGTCAGACAAACCAAAGGTTGGCACCAGAACGGGTAGTCAGCTGAACCAAGTAATGCACAAACACAAGCCAACTGCACTGGATACCATGAAAGGGCAACTGAGTATAGTGTCCAGGCAGTTTTTAAAGTTTAGGAGCCAGGAAGAGGAGGAGTCAGAAAATGTGTTCTGTACCTTTAAATGGAGTTCACGTCCATGCCTTTGGACGTGCGCCCATTATCTGTACAGACCCGCGTCGGAACCCTGCTCCAGAGCGAGCCGCCAGTTCCGTGCAGCTGGAGCCGCCAAACAACAGTGCGGCTGAAGCTGCCGGGTCAAACTGCGGCTGGAGCAGTCACCGCAAGGTACGCTGACAAGTTAATGCTCAACTGTGCATGTGTATTGATATAAAGGTATAAATAGACAAGTGAAATGGGTGTTAACATATGATGAAGATAATTAATGGATGGTTATTAGTCACCATTGTATAAATGTGTATAACACACAAAGGCTTTGGGCTATGTGATAACGTAGCCATAATAAGTAAATACAACCAGGATTAGAGAAAACTGTGTAGTCTTTTATTATTCACTGAAATGTGAAGTGTAAGCCAAGGGAAGAGGCACAGGATTATCTGAATCAAAGATTAGGCACCAAAGGATGATTCTGTGCTACCAAGACCTTACCTGATGTTAAGTCAAAGTGAACCACTACTGCCTGGTTTGAATACCATTCTGACTCAGATCTCTTCAGGCTTGATTACCCCACCCAGTTTCCAGATGCCCTCCTCAACATAAACACCTCTTGTCCTTTTGCAAACTCACATTCAGGTGCCACCACTAGCGTCAACAGTGGCAATTTACATAATATCATAATGTATACATACATAAAACTTTATGTTATAAATGAATAATTCTATTTATTGAATAATTTTATTTATTTAAATAAATAAATAAATAAACAAAATAGTTAAACAAAATACATTAACAAATTAATTCAACCTGCAAATTGGGATCAACATTTCCTATCTGTCAGGGAACATTGTTAAAGGGATAGTAATACTTAAAATGTAAAAAAAAAATATGTTGTAGGGTTTATCCCCCTGAGTAAAACAAGAGTACTCCCACTGCTGAAAGGTGTTTCATTCAAAAGTTATTAATTTTCAAAGTTTAAATTTTTTAGGTGCAATATCACAGTGGCCTGAAGTTGTACAGTGGCGCTGTTGCTACATGATCCTATGGACATCTCTGGTCCCGGGACCATAAATCTCCATAGGATGATGTAGCAACAGCACCACTGTACAATTTCAGGCCACTGTTATATTGCACCTAAAAAATTCAACTTTGAAAATTAATAACTTTTGAATGTTCAGCAGTGGGAGTACTCTTGTTTTACTCAGGGGGATAAACCCTACAACATATTATTTTTTTACATTTTAAGTATTACTATCCCTTTAAAAGAAGCTCTGTGCTCTCTGCTAGGGCAATTAGGAGTTCCTTCAACCCCCTGTGGATGATGAAGCCTCTGCCTTAGAAAGCCATGTTTTCAGGTACCCAATATTCTGCTCATAGCCATTTTGGCTTCTTGTGTGAGTTTTACATTACTTTACATGACCTGAGGAGCCATGTTATCAGTACTTTGGCACATTACTGTAAAGTGTACAATATTATATACTGATGTTCCAATATGGCAGGAGCCTGTACAAATAAAAATTTCAGCCCCACTGATTCTTCTCTGCAGTGTAGACGGAGGTAACGTAGTAACATAGCTGAGGCTGAAAAAGACATTCGTCCATCAAGTCCAGTCCACATGAAATCACCCCTGTTGATCCAGAGGAAGGTAAAAAAAACATGGAAGCTATTTCAAATTAAGCTCGAGGTGGGTAAAAAAAATTCCTTGCTGATTCCCTATGGCATATGGATCAACATGTTATCTAGGTGCTCAAGTCATCTTGATAGAGCAGAGCAGGCTCTTTGTTGGAGATGACAGTGCAGCTCAGGGAAGAGCAGACGTACTGGAACATCTCAGTCTAGCGTTCTCAAAGAGGGACAAGTGAGCATGATTTCTGTATTTATATGTATTTATCTGCACCATCGGCATGTTAGAATTCTATTTATTTATTTATTTGGTAGGAACATGTGACTTCCTCTTGCACATTTAGATGAGTGCTACAACAGGAAGTAGAGGAACAAAGCCCCCACTCCCTGCATGATTGTTTCTTGTCTAAGGTGAGGTGGGCAAACTAGGGTGCTCCATCTTTTGTTAGATTATAGTTACTACTTACATCCTGTTATTTTCTGGAGAACATCTGCTGAGACCCAGTTCGCATATTTGACATATTTGCACAAGAACAAAGGTTCTCAAACCCATCGCAATTTGGGCCTGACCAAACTCCCAGCAATGTTACTAAAGGCCAGTGCCTCGGACACTACCCATCCCATTGCATCCCTGCTTAATGCCTCTTTGTCATACTGATATAGTCCTAAAGCCTAGAATGTAGCTAGCTTTGTGTCTGTCCACAAAAGTTGGGGTATAAATGTGGTATCAAATTACAGACCAATATCCTTACTCCTCACATTAACTAAAATCCTGGAAAAATGTATCCATGTGCAACTACTGCAAATATTACCAACTGTCCAACTGCTGCACTATCAATAAGTAAGCTAAAAACCAAAAATACACTGTCTATCACCACAATCTTGTTTCTTAGCCCACTAGCAGTCACATAATCATAGAAACATGCTGCAACCACAGTCTTGTTCCACAGTACACTGGTAATCATGAAACAACACATGTTCTATCTGATAAGCTTTTTTTTCCCACTGGCAGTCACACAACGATATATACACTACCTGACATCCCAGCCTTGTTCTACTCCCCACTGGTAGACAGAATTATGCATATACTGTCTGACATACCAGCCTCGGTTCACTGGAAGTCACAGAACCACACATACACTATCTGCTTTCTCAGCATTATTTTATTGTCCACTGGCAAACATAAAGTCTCATAAACATTAGCTGTTTCTCCTTTGTTCTACTGTCCACTCTTAGATGCAAAACCACACATTAAACATTTCGTCATTCCAGCCTTTCTCCTCTGTCTGCCAATTTTATGTAACAGAACTGCACATACCCTGTCTGCCACCCCAGCCTTGATCCACTGTCCACTGATAGTCAAAGAACTACATATACACTGGCACCCAGTCTTGTTACACTGTCTACTGGTATCTAAAAAAAATCCTCATATAGAGTGTGCCATTCCAACCTTGTTCTACTGTCTACAGCAGTGGTTCTCAATCTTTTTTTGTTCAGGGCACCCCTAACATTCGAGGCACCCCTGACATATTTAACATACTTTATCAAGGGCATAAGAAGGGTACAATATATAAATACACCATTATTATCAGGTCTTATAATCATAATAACAAAACTAAACAAATTCTGCATAACAATTTCTATAAATCTTTATTTAAAAGTCCATTTTTGTCAGTCTTCATAAAAATCATGGGGCACCCTAAGTTGATGTCCATGGCACACCAAAGTGCCACAGCACCATGGTTGAGAAGCACTGGTCTACTGGTAGCCACAGAACCACATGGATGCTGTCTGGCACCCAAGCATTGTTCTACTGTCTGCTGGTAGCCACAGACCCATATATACAGGACACCCCAACCTTTGGTCCACTGTTCATTGGTCTTACAACTATATGCCCTAGTTTTCTCCCCCTGTCCCCACATGTCTGTGCTAAGCTGATGTGCAACAACATGTAACTGTCAGGTTTAGGTTCCTATCATAACAAGTGATTGAACAGCAACTCAGAACAGACATGAGGGGACTGGTGAAGACAGCTCTGGCAGATAGTTGTGAGATCAATGAGGTTTTCGACAGAGCTAAAAGAAGCCTGCTACTTAGAACTGCCAGAGTGGTGTGCAGTGCATTGCAGACACTGAAAGGGTTAATGAGGATGGGGGAAAAAAGGAGCTGCATTTCCTGTCTGTTCCTAAACACTTTGGGAGCCATAGCATCTAGCACAACAGGCACTAATCTAGCACTCAAAGTACTACTATAATCTAACTGAGAAGGCAGCACTGAAGTGAATACAATTAATTTATTTCAGCAGATGAAATATCAGTGGAATGAACAATTACCCCCCTGCTACCTTGATGCCTCCATGATTCACTGAGGTATTAAATTCAAGGCAGCAGAGTCAGCTGTTCAAAGAGTTTCTCACTGATGTGTCTTCCGCTGATATAAATACACATTTTAATCAGTGCTGCCACCTCAGTTGTATTCTGTTAATCATTTATGTGACAGTGAAGAGTCCGGTGTGCTGGATTCCATTCTGTCAGTAAAAGGCTCTTTGGATTATTATTACTATTCATTATGATTATTCTTATTTTGTGTGGTGGGGTTGCCAGTGTCTCCCCTCCAGATAGCACCATATGCAGTCACACTTGTGGCACTGCCGCAGAAGGAGATCTAAGGAGAAGTAACCCTTTGTGTGCCAGAGAGTTATCCAATGCATTGCAATGCATTGGATGCCTCTCTGGCACTCACAGGGTTAAAGGAGAGACAAAAAAATCCTTTGAGTTTGCCCTCGTGTGTTTGTTCAAGGGATAGCAATGTGTTGCACACCTATCTGGCCTTTAAAGTGTTAAGATTACCATTAGGGATGTGAGAAAGTTTTCGCCTTGTAAGAGAAACAGACGAAAAATGTCATTTTTCACCAAGTGTTACATATTACTTGAAAAGTGATTTTGTTTTCATCTAGCTCATTGCATTCAAAACAGTGGGAAGGTAGAGAATATAGGCTAATAAAGTGGACTCCGCCC
The DNA here is from genome assembly GCA_037306005.1 of Rhinophrynus dorsalis. NCBI lineage: Eukaryota > Metazoa > Chordata > Amphibia > Anura > Rhinophrynidae > Rhinophrynus > Rhinophrynus dorsalis. The sequence continues at coordinate 40,173,537 of CM074723.1, read as the reverse complement.
TATCATTTATTCCTCACATCCAGTCAATCTCCAAATCATGCCGCCTCCACCTCCGCAACATCTCTAGAATCCGACCCTTCCTTAATGAAGATACCACTAAAATTCTAATCCAAACACTCATCATGTCCCGTCTTGACTACTGTAACTCACTACTAACTGGCCTTCCTCTTGCCCGCCTAACCCCACTATAGTCCATAATGAACTCAGCAGCACGACTAATCTACCTAACCAACCGCTTCTCCAACACCAGTCCCCTCTGCCAATCCCTACACTAGCTCCCATTAGCACACAGAATTAAATTCAAAATCCTGGTGCTCACCTACAGAGCCCTTACTAACACCTCACCCCCCTATATCTCAACTCTCATTTCCAAATACACTCCCACTCGCCATCTTTGTTCTGCACAGGACCTTCTCCTCTCCACATCTCTCATTACAACCTCCCACTCCCGCCTACAGGACTTCTCCCGTGCTGCACCCAAGCTCTGGAATTCCCTCCCCGCCCCATCAGACTCTCCCCCAGCCTTCAGATCTTCAGACGCTCCCTGAAAACTCACCTATTCAGGGAAGCCTATCAACTACCTCCATAAATATTATCACCAAGAACCAACCATTCCCTGGACCACTGCACTCACTAGCACTTCTCTCTCCCACCCACTGACTGGCAGCTCATGTGGCAGGAGGCACTTACACCCAATAGCACTTACCCCTTCTGTGTCCTACCCACCTTCCTTTAGACTGTAAGCTCTCACCAGGAGGGCCTCCTGATCCATCTGTTCTCCACATATGATTTGTACTATTTAATATCCCTGTATGTCTATCCCCTACTGTAAAGCGCTGCGGAATAAGTTGGCGCTATATAAATAAAGATTATTATTATTATTATTATTATTGAAGCTTAGTTGAGTGAGTCTTGTAGGCAGGACATCTGTTCTCTTTATTAGGGGAGTCTGGGGGACTCTGGGGAAAGGAAGGGACAAAGAGGCTTGGCCCTAAATACTCCAAAATTTGGCATGACTGACTGCAAAGACACGGGCAGCCGTGATCCAAGATTGCGCCTAATCTGGCTGTTATCTCTGTCCTAGAGCAGTTCAGGGACATGTTAGTAAAATGGTAGTACAAAAACTGACAATGACTTTGTGAATAATTTCCCAAGAAAAGTGCAGATTTTCCACTTTTTTGGCCTAGATCATTCCATTGAAATCAATGGGAACATTGAATTTACACACAACACACAGCAAATGTTATTTTACTTCCCAAAAGCATAGTATAAAAGGGGCATGAGGGTGCCTGTGTTGGCAGGGTGTGGGGAAAGAATCAGTTGAACAGGGAATTTTTTTTGGGGGGTTGTTTTCTGGGATTGGGGGCAGTTAAAAAAATAAATCCTAAATACAATAAAAAAAAAAATAAGACATGGTATAAAAGGGTCTGAGAAGGGTGTCTGTGTTGATGGGTAGAGTCTGGGGAATGAATCAGTTGAACAGTGAATTTGTTTTGGAGGGGTTCTTGACTGATATTGGGGATACAGTTAATAAAATAAATCAATAAGATAAAATAAGAAATTTGTATGTAAAGTCATAGAGACAGGAACCCCCTGACATAAGCTGCCACTGGGGTGGACTGATACTTGACCTGATAGAGTATTTTGTAGAGGATGATTTGTTAGATTTGTTGTTAGAGGCCAAAGTCCTGAGGAAACATTGATTTGTAGGACTTAGACTTATTAGAGGCACAAGCCCTGAAGAAACACTGATTTGTAGGACTTAGAATTATTAGAGGCACAAGCCCTGAAGAAACATTGATTTGTAGGACTTAGGCTTCTTGGAAACAAACCCACAAAAATAGTTTTTTTGTTTTGTAGGGCTATGATTTTTATTTTTTTATTTTTTAAAGAACAAGCCCTGAGAAAAAAAATGCCCTACTGGCCTAGTGCCAGCAGGTCATGTTGGCCAGTGGACACTGGCCATTGTCAAATGTCCTCCTGAGTCCATAATTGCGGAATTTGCAACTGCTGTTCTTGCTGCTGCTTCTGCTGAGATGTTTAAGCCGCAGGATGATTAGGCAGCTCAAAGGGAATGGGATCAACAACAGCAGTAACATGGTTGATGGATGATGAAGGTTGCACTTCCCACAACTAGCTCCAGTGATGCGCCTGGGAAAGTAGCAGCACCATAACTAGCCCCCACCATTTCTGGTATATGTGTTGCTGCTGCTGGCAACTGGAACCTGTCCTAGTAATCACACACCACTTGCTGACCCCATTCCAACTGTGTCCACTGTGGTCTGTGGCACACTAGCCTGCTCCTCAGCATCCTGCTGCCCTTTCAACTCAGCAGCAGCAGGACTTAGAGCAGTTGCAAATTCCACAAATTCTAAAAGCTCATTGCTGGTTGGAGGAGGTGACGAGCAATGTGACAGAGGGTCCCCTAATGTCACACTTGCCATTTCTTGTTGATGTGAAGAAGGCAGACTGTCAGCAGTAGCAGCAGGCACAGGCAGCTGATCTGTGCTGCTGGTGGTGGTGGTATTATTGCGGTGGTGACAGTTGTGCCTTCTTTAGGATCATGTTCCACATGGACAATGCCGTGGGGGGAAGGGGATTGCCAGGGGAATGGTGTGGGGTCCTTTGACCGCTAGTCTGGATGGTCTCAATTTCTTCCCCTACCATTCTCCTAACACTAGTCCCACCGGCTGCTTCACCGTCACTGTCACTACCACTGCTACTAGCATCAGCCATATCAGTTTCAGCCCCTGAGTCTTCCTCCCCACAGTCACTATTGATAGGAGGATATTGATTACCACCTCCTTCACTCGTAATGCTAACAAGCTGCTGGACCTTAAAGGGATAGTAATACTTTGTTTTAACTTTATTTTATTTTGTAGGCATTAAAAAAACATGAAGAATGATATGTCTTATCTCTCAAACCTTTATGGTTTATGAGATATTCACAAGCAAAGTTTCCCCTCCCGCCCCTTTTACCTAGTGTAAGCCATCTCTTCTCAGATGTGGAATCCAGTCCATAGACCAGACAGATAACAGAAGGGGACAATCTTCTTCCTATGAAAACAATGAAATCCCTGCCCCCCTTGACAAGCTTTTCAGGTTTTTCCCTTATCTTAATTAAAGATTGTCCCGCTCTGCAGTCTACCTGGGCACCTCCCTTCTGATCTGGCTGAACAGTGTTACATCAGTAAAAGGGGCGAGAGGGGATACTTTGTCATTGAATTACTCTTGTACTACAACTCTGACAGAATTGAAATAACACTCTCCAAAGTCCAAATACTATGGTGATTAATTAGAGCTGCTTTTATTATGAAACATTACTATCCCTTTAATAATGCTAGCACTGACAATATTGCTTGGGGATGGTAAGTGTGACTTAGCGACCCCTGCTGTCACACTTGATAACAACTTCTCCTTCCCCTCCTCCTGAGTATTACAAGGCACACTAGCATCAGCTGCAGCATGAGTGACAACAGGTTCAGCACTGGCAGCAGACACAGCACTGATGGCAGCAAGGGCAGTACTGGCAGCAGGCACAGCACTGGTGGTGACACTGGCAGCAGGGGCAGCACATCTGACAGCTGGCACCACACTGCTGGCAGCAGGGGCAGTACTAGCAGCAGGCACAGAACTGGTGGTGGCTCTGGAGCAGTGGCAGCACATCTGACGGCAGGCACAGGAAGCTGACCTGTCCTGCTCTCACTACTACTACCCTTATGTTCCTCCCATGACAGTAATTCCTTCAAAAAAACCCAGGGATGATTTAGGTGGACTGGCCAGCATTGCTTCTGTAGTGCTCACTTTCTCCTCAGTCAGCGGACACATAATGGTCCTTCCAGTTCCTCCTTTTATTATTTTTAATCCTGCTTGTAGCGATATCAGTCACTATGAGCCTCTCCTGCATCAATTTTGCCTCAAGATCACAGCAGAACAGCACAGCACATCTACCTTGCTCTGTAGCTGCTTCTATTGTGTTCCACTTCCTGGAATGCATCACTTTTTATAGCAATAAGGCGAAAAGCACTTAAATAAAGGGGCGGAAACTTTATAGCCATTGAAAGAATTGTGAAAAATTTTGGCCAATGGGCAAAAAATGTGAAGATATTAATCACAAGTTTCCCCACGAAATAGTGGACAACGTGGTTTTGGCAGACTTTCCTGCGGGAACACTGTGAGAGCTTTCACCCACCCATACTATTAATAAACAATATAAAAATAATAATAATAATAATAATAATAATAATAATAATATTGATGGCATTATTGGCATAGAACAAGAAGGTGTAGCAGTTTAACCAACTGCTGCATCTGACAGTAAGACAAACAAGTACAAAAACATGTCTTGAAAGTAGTAGTGAAAGTTGTGAAAAATCCCTCAAAGGGCAAAAGTAATAAGAAATTGGGGGAGATTCACTAAGCTGTGATAAAGAGGTGATAAAATGGAGATGACTTCTCCAGCAATATCACTTCTCCAATTCCTATGTTATTCTATGGAGCCTATGCACTAAGATGTCTTCAGATTTGGAGCTATTAGTACATAGGGTCTATAAAATAACATAGGAATTGGAGAAGCGATAAACTGGAGAAGTCATCTCCACTTAATCACCACTTTATCACCGCTTAGAGAATCTCCCCCATTGTTTGAAACCTCTAAATGCCTAGCAGAATATAAAAGGAGTTGGCAAGAAGTGGCAGGCTGAGGATGACCTGATGATGACTGATGATGATGATGATGATGTAGATCTAAAATATATCCCTCCAGCATTCTTCTCTTCTTCAGATACAGATAAAGCTGAGAGTGAAAGAGATGATGACATGCCCAGAAAGTTAGCTAAAAGGTAAAGGCTCAATCTTTTACCACTGAAAAGGAGCACTGTGTCTGTCTATAAATGGTATGAGAAAACAATTGGATTGTCTGACCCTGGACAAGCAAAGGCAAAAATATACAGTCATCCTGTCAGTCATCATCAGCATTGTCAAGTACCGCTCAGCCAAATATACTACTAGTGTTGAGTAACCAGCATAAACAGAGGCTAACAACATCCACAACATTACCTATTATGAAACCCTCTGCTGCTGTTGGAATTGCAGCACCTGTGACACCTAGTTGTAATACAGGTTCGGCAACATCTAGCCTCAGTAGTAATGGATGCTCCTCAGGAACCCCACAATCTATGCAGGGGTAAATCAGGATCGCACCTAGGCGCCTCCTCAATGAGATCCCAACTGAAGCACAACACAGGTTGGACTGTGAGACACAGCATCAACAGGTCAGAGGGGCCACAACTAGCAGCAGCTGAAGTGCACCTAAAAGTTCCCAATGATCTGCAGTAAATAATAGAAGTGTTGTTGATGTGTCAGAAAATGTGTCAGTATTTTATGTCATAGAGTTCCCACACATAACACCACCATCCCCACCACCTTCACAAGTGATGTTGTTAAAGCAATACAATTACACAGTTCTTCCACTATGTACTGCCATCCCACACAGTTTTAGAAAGAAGTCAAAACCTGCACAAAACTAATGCAAAAATATGCCTTTGGAAAAGTAAACATGGCAGAATATATGCTCTTTTCTTTTGTTGAAAACAGGGCATTTAAAGAACTGATGTCATGTGTTGAACCGTGCTGGGATATCCCAAGTCACAGTTATTTTTCAAGGATGGCTGTGTTAGTGTTAGTGTTGTGGGTAAAGGACAAAGACACTCAGCCTGCTAACAATTTTTGCAAGGCATAAGTTTCTGTAAGACTCATACCTTTTACTTTCAACCATTTATTTCTCAACTTCAACCTTCAAAAGAAGTAATATTGTGATGGGAAATATTGCAGTCATAGAAAACATAGGCGAAAAATAAAAAAGTTCTTGCAGAAAATGTATTTCCAATGATGAAAAGAAAGAAATGTTATATATTTTCTATGGATGGGAATTTTCTCAAAAACAGCTGAAAATTGTTTTTATGTGAAAATAACCATGGGAATTTTTTTCTGACTCTTCACCTATGCCTAATTACAATGTGCAGTGAGCAGAGTTTGAGGTCCTATGGTCCTTTTAGCATCTGTCATGTCTGCCTTTATATATATGGCATCCAGGACTAATTGAAGATGTTCTCTTTTGAGTCAAGGAGCAAGGCAAACATTAAAAGGGTCCTTTAGCATTTTCTAGAAAGGTAAGTGATAACTTATGATTAGGAGGTATTAGTTATCCTTTAAAGGATTATTATCACATTTTATGAAGTCTTCTCCATGTGTGTTGTGTGTGTGTCTTTCTTTTGACTCTGATACACCACCATGGTTGTCTGCAGGGGTGGGGGGCAAGGGGGGACACTTATCCCCCCTAAATTGTCCCCCCTCAGGAAAAACATAGAGGCTGGCTGGGGGCATATTATGGTATCCGCCCCCTCCGGCGGAAACATTTCTTAGGGCATCCATGCCCACCATACCATCAAAGACCAAGTATGAAAGAGACTGGGTGGGGACAGTTGAATTTTCCAACATGGGTCAATAAGCTGCAGAGTTTGAGATCTCCAGCTGTAGCACTGTTTGTGAGTATATTTTCATTCACTACAAAATAAGCACACCATCTATATCTGTTCCACTGTATCACGTGATAGTTGCCTTGTAAGATCTACCTGATTGATTCCTAGTTATGTTATGTCTACTTATTTGAAATTATCTTTGTTAAGATTTCATCCCATGTTTGTATGGAAACATGTTCATTTTACCTCATATTTCCTCTGATCTGTGCTTTCTCGAAACTGTGTATTTTATTTCTAAGAAAATAAAATGTAACACCAAAAGAATTGCCTTGCTAGCCTACCCTCATTAGTGATACTGGGTAACTTCAAAGAATCTTATGCGAGAAGATTTAGTACAACTTTAATAAGAAGAAGTATGATGTGCTAAAAAAGAGAACTGCATTAATTCTGGTGCCAAACGACTGCACTATACGAGGGGAAAAAATCCTCATTGATTTTAATGGGACTTTTAACCCCATGAAAATGTGGCTGTAATTTAACCCTTTGAATGCCACTCAAAGGGTTAACCTTTTGAGTGCTAGAGGGGTACGCAATGCATTGCTTTGCAATGCATTGTGTACCCCTATGGCATTCAAAGAGTTATTCTAGGCCTTAAATTAAAATGTCAGAATTCAACATACGCACTGAGAAATTCTGACACAAACCAACTACACCAAAGGGGACAAATGAATACTCCTTTGATTGAATTTGGGCTTTTAACCCCTTGACAGCTAGAGTGGTCTCCAATACCTCGTGTGGCAAGGCGTTGGAGACCACTCTAACATTTAAGGGGTTAAAAAGCCCGCTGTGAATAAATGGAAATTGTCATAGTTTTTATACACCCGCCTATGACACGTTTTTTTTTTTTTTTCCAGAATTATTTCAGATTTGTTTCAGTCTGCAAGTATGAACATTTTGGATTTACTTTGTGTAATGATATGTATATAAGCTTTATGTTATATGGTTATGTTGCTTTAAGAAGCTGAGCATGCTCAGTAGTGTATTCATGCTCAGTGGTGTCATGTGACAAAACTAAGTTTGAATGGTTGTTCAGAGTTGTCTAGAAGTTGCATACAAGTAATGGCTGAAATAAGAAGACTTGTGTGACTGTCTTTATTATTATATTAGAACCCACAAAGCACAACACTTTTCTAGGTAGAAAATGTGATATGCTCTGGTCAGAAACGTCCATGTTTTTTTTATCCTGTGTCACATGGTCAGAAAGCCATAAGTGTGACTGCCGCATTCCTTTTTTTTATTGATAACGATGATGATTTGTCTGCTATTCAAAAATATGGATTTGTTTATTTATTGATCAAGGTTATTGATAAGGTTGATTTAACAGACATTTATTCTTGAACAATTCAGTACTGGCTGGTAGGGGTTAAAGGGAGATTAATACTTTGTTTTATCTTTATTTTATTTTGTAGGCATTAAAAAAACATGACGAACGATATAAGTCTTATCTCTCAAACCTTTATGGTTTGAGAGATATTCACGAGCAAAGTTTCCCCTCCCGCCCCTTTTACCTAGTGTAAGCCATCTCTTCTCAGATGTGGAATGCAGTCCATAGACCAGACAGATAACTGCAGGGGACAATCTTCTTCCTATGAGAACAATGAAAGTCCTGCCCCCCTTGACAAGTTTTTCATGTTTTTCCCTTATCTTAATTGAAGATTGTCCCTCTCTGCAGTCTACCTGGGCACCTCCCTTCTGATCTGGCTGAGCAGTGTTACATCAGTAAAAGGGGCGGGAGGAGTATACTTTGCCATTGAATTACTCTTGAACTACAACTCTGACAGAACTGAAATAACACTCTCCAAAGTCCAGATACTATGATGATTAATTAGAGCTGCTTTTATTATGAAACATTACTATCACTTTAAGTCTTACTAGCCTACCAGTTCATGTGTGCTAGTTAGTTAGGTAAAAAATGTGCTCACATCTTGGGGTCTGGCGGGCCACACGTTGGATCCTTAGATGCCCTTGCTTTAGGCCAAGGGAGCTCACACCTGTCCTCATGATCCCCCCAGCCATGCATGTTTTCAGGATCTCCTCAGTTAAAGGGATAGTAATGTTTCTAAATAAAAGCACCTACAATTAATCTTCATAGTATTTGGGCCATGGAGAGTGTTATTTCAGTACTATCAGAGTTGTAGTTCAAGAGTAATTGAATGATAAAGTATCCCTCTCCAGCCCCTTTTACTGATGTAACACTGCTCACCTCAGAGCAGCAAGACTGTCTGGATGGATCACAGAGAGGGACAATCTTCAGTGAAGATAAGGAAAATCCTGAAAAACATGTCAAGGGGGGCAGGGTTTTCCTTATGTTCACAGTAAGAAGATTGTCCCTTGCTGTGAGCTGTCTGGTCTTAAGACCAGATTCCACATCTGAGGTGAGCAGTGTTACACTAGGTAAAAGGGGAGGGAGAGGGATACTTTATCATTCAATTACTCTGGAACTATAACTCTGACAGTATTGAAATAACACTCTCCATGGCCCAAATTCCAAATCTGCCACATAATGTCCTACAGGGGTAAGAAACCTGACACCCTTGACTGGAATGTAAACTGAAGTCTACAGTTCTCAGCCACAGCATGTGCATTTCTCCAAACACTCGCTGAGTTTGGGTTTTCAAGCCAGATACAGCAAGTCCATGGGGAGTTGCCTCATGCAGGACAGAAAACTGTTCCACCTGATACACTACAGATATACAGAAGGAGCACCAGAGGTCTGTTTTCAGAATCCTGTTCTTGTCACAGCTTACCTAGATCCAGCGCCACCACTTTCGGCTGGTGCTGGAGTTGTATCGATATAAATGACGCTTCAGCTTCATCCCATACATCGCTTCTGGAACTGGGTCTGGGCGCACCTGAAGTCAGTACCAGATGCATGTGTCCTCTGGCTAGATGATTCATGGGCTCCAAATGATGCAGCGGTGGTTCAGGCGTACAATGCATCTCAGTGAGATGCGTCAATTACGGGCACAAGGAGGCATATTTGAAGCAGGCTACCTTCTTATACTTTGGGTTCTGGCCTGGCTCCTCCTATCTATTTCCTGCCTCCTTGTATTTAAAAGGAACTGGATTTCCATCCAGTTACCCTTACATTGGTGTTCAGTGCAGTTCAATCTCTTTGCTCCTTATCTTAGTGTATGACCCTGACTTGTCTGACCATCCATCCTGGTACTGACCTGTGGCTCTGTCTGTCTACACTCTTGTGTTAGCCCTTGTAGTGGACACCCAATCTGGTGCAGACCTGTGGCTCTGGCTGACTACCCACTCCTTGTATGACCTGGCATGTCTGACCATTCATCCTTGTACTGACCTGGCTTGTCTGACCATCCGTCCTAGTGCTGACCTGTGGCTCTGTCTGACTACTCTCTTGTATTACCTCTTGTAGTGGACACTCAATCTGGTGCAGGCCTGTGGCTCTGGCTGACTACCTGCTCCGTGTATGACCTAGGCTTGTCTGACCATCCATCCTGGTACTGACCTGTGGCTCTGTCTGACTACTCCCTTGTGTTGCCCCTTGTAATGGATACTCAGTCTAGTGCATTCCTGTGGCTCTGGCTGACTAATCGCTCCGTGTATGACCTGGCTTGTCTGACCATCCAATCTGGTGCTGACCTGTGGCTCTGTCTGATTACTCTCTTGTGTTCCCCATTGTAGTGGACACCCAATCTGGTGTAGACCTGTGGCTTTGGCTGACTAATCACTCCATGTATGACCTGGCTTGAGTCAGGTATCCTTCCTCCAGCTAGTCTGACTGCAGGCATGAGTCAGGAAGCTGCTTCCAGCTTACCGACTTTAGGCATGAGTCTGGTTTCTCCTTGTTCTTCCTGGTCGGAGTTTGCTAGTTCCATTTACTGTTTCTGTTTCCAGCGGAGACTACCAGTGGCTTAGGCTTAGTCTCTAGCAGTTGTGGTAGTCTGTTGGCGGCTCCTATTTCTCATAGAATCTTGCCTCTCTTTCACCCGCTGCTTGTTTTTCCTTATATTTTATCTGTCTAATACAGATGATTTTACTATACTGTCTGGCTTCTAGTCCTTGCTCGCTACCGTGACAGTTCTGCTACTCTGTTGGCACAATGGAGCTCACAATGCAACCCTAGCTTAAGTGCCAGGTCTGCTTCCAGGGCTGTAGATCTGCAAAAATGCCAGCTGTCATTTGGTAGTCCAAATCCAAAAAATGTCAAAAAGTTGAATTTAATAAATAATAAAATGTGCAATACAATAAAAATGCCCCTCGACCTTAACACATTTCTATACCTTCTGATGTTTCAGAACAATAAGCAACTCTTTATATTGTTTTGGATTTGGACCATGTTTTTTATAGATGTTTCAAATGAAGGTGAGATAATTACCCCGCTATGTGATTTCACTAGTTAGTGATTTTCACTACTTACCGACCAATGCTAAGTCTGAGTACCAAATTATATAACAATATATACGTGATAAAGCTTAATTTTTTATTATATAACAGCAAAGGTGAAGAAGCGTGTTAATTTATTTGGGATACAGGTACGTAGGCTCCTAACTGTTCTTCTGTTCCTGTCTAGAGGTAACATTTTCTTAGAGTGAAGCAGCAGTGGGTATGTGCATGGAGACTAATTTCCTGCACTTACACATCAAGGTTCACTTCTAAATATGGTCCACAAGACCTGTAAGTAGGGATGTGCGAAAAGCCCCATTTTGTTCTTCTGGAAATGTCTTCATAAAAAGCATGATTGTCTGCTTTACCACAAGAAGTTCCGCCAACAAAGAAAATTATAGATTTTCTGCCATTTTTCTGACACAACAGAATTCTCCTCGTGAACACTTCCATTTCCTGCATATGCTTTTTTTTAATGGAGGTGAAATGTCCTGCCTCCATACTATGCAAACCCCAAACTTCCCAGTACGGTTCATGTTATAGAATAGTACAGAAAGAGAGTGGAAGCAGACAGGAAAAGAGAGAGAGCGAGGTAGAAGATAAAAATTAAGTGGTTTTCAGTGCTGGCTAGCACAATGAGCAGCAGAAGAAGCTGGAGTAACAGTGATGATGCTGTTGGGTCAGATGTGGAGGAAGAAAGCAGCACCAGTAGTAAAAGGAGCCACTTTCCTTTTCCCAAATCACCACACCTTCCCAAACACTTTTCTAGGAATTTGGGGAAGTGTAATTAACAAGGGGTCACTGTTTAGCCCAAGTTATTTGCTTGTGCCTGATGCTACTGCTGTCAGCGTACCTCCATCTGAGGTGATGGCAACTGTGACAGCAGGAGACCCTCTGTCACATTTGTCATCGCCAACCAGTCTCACAGAGCAGAAAGAGACTGGTAGTGATGATGAGAGTGAGGGTGATGGTGGAGTAGCTGGTGTGAGGAGCGTATGAAGACACATTTGGCATTAAGCAATAAGGAATATGAGAAAGATGCAATTCAGGATAGGTATCACAACCACCACTCCCACCAGCAGTGGCATTCTGGAGTTTGCTTCTGCTGTAATTCCTGCTGCTGAGTCATCGGATGTAGATGTGTATCTATCTCAGCAGAAGGATGATAATGAGCAGTCTAGTATGCTAGAGACCACCGTCACACATGGGACTGGATACAGAAAGCAGTGATATGGGACTAGGACAGGCTTCACTTGCCGCCACCACTACTCTTGGTCTTAGATCTAGTACCAGTGCTGATGTTGAAGCAGCAGCAGCCCCTGCCCCACAAAAATCTGTGGTTCTGTGTTTATTTTTCCCTTGGGACAGGGGCAGCACAGTCATTAATAGTAAAAATGAGGAGAGGATGGGACACATCTTGACACATCTGCCCTCATAAAAGGATGCCCCTTGTCCCACCCCATGGGCACAAAGCACAGTGGTGAAAATCCCAGAGGAAGACAAGAGAAACCCGACTTGGAAGTTCAATGATGAACGTAACACCTGCTTCATCACTGTCTTCTTATGCTATGGTCCAAGTTTGAGAAAATGAACCCATTGTCCCTTCCCCAGCCTATATTCTGTTCTAATTACTGCATAATATTACACTATAGAGGTATCCAGAACACTGGAGCAGTTCTGGGGCAAACCAGGTTCAGAGAGAAGACACAAAAAATTCCCAAGTTTCAATTGATTTAAAAGCACAATTCAATTAAATGGACATTTTTATCTATCACCTATGTTAAAGCTGGTTTGCCCCAGAACACTCCAGTTCTTGCAACATCAACCTCATAGTCTAAATTCTCTAAGCATTTCAATGCCAATACATTGCATACATTGTAGGGTAGAATCTAAAATCCTGCCTTGCAGGGATACAAGCTCTAAATCAGACTGCACAAACACAGTCCAATACACTCATTATAATTCTGTAAACGCTATCTCCTACAGACACACGCATATCAATGTGTGCATCATAAGGCTTAACATGGAATGTTTTAACTCATTTGGATGTGCAAAGGGTCACACAGTATTCCCAGTCCTGATTTTAATTCTTTGACTTACTTATTCTGTAAAGCTTACATTTCCCAAGGGAGAGTTGAACAGCCGTAGAATCACCAAGTTGTATCCATTAATATTTTTACATCAGTATGTCTCAGAGTGTGTCAGCTCAAAAGAAAACTACATGGAATTAAATTATGTTTTTCTTTATACACAACATTCACTTGTCCTAATCACCAGTCCTTGTATGTTTAGGAGCTGTTTGTCTAAAAAAATAAACTCTTGTTGACTTGTGTTTTTTATTATTGAATGTTGTAGTTGACGTGCGATATTCTCAGTTTTCTCATTTCAAAGGTTCTTCTTAAATTTTAATGAGTGATCTGCTGTTTTGGTCTACTAGGTTGACAGCAGAAGGGGGATCACTGTAACCTTTTTCATAAGATATAACCAGTGCTTTGAAATCAAGTCAGTATTAAATATAGTTCTGTGCCAAGCTAATTTGTCCTTATTTCTTTGCTGTGGAATACAAATTATTTATAATCTTTTCATGAGTAAAGTATTTGAGAAACTGTCAAGTAAAAAAAAATAATATTTCTTAATTTGTTAGCTTTGAATTGATGGATATATCCAGACTTTGAATTTGATTGCAGATCATTTTGCTGCTTTGAGAACTTTCCAAAAAACACACATTGAAAAAATGTAATTTGTTCCAACTCAGCTGATCTCTGTCATGTTCACTGCCAATAACACTGGTGTAATGAGTTAGTTTTATGACATCTACATATGAATATATTATACGTTTTGGCTGAAATATTGTGCATTTGCTTCTAAAAGCTGAATTTTCTCAGCACATTTATCTACTGTGAACAAAGTCTGCATTGGTGTTAACATTACTTCCAGTAAATATGCAATAGCAAACAAGACACTGAATTATTGAGGGGCAATAGAACACACACCCAACACACACAATCAGATTAACAAAAATGTGCATATTGTGCAAATTTTCATAGAAATACAGCAGTCACATTTTTGTCAAAGTCTTTTTAAAAAAAAGTGACAACATAAGGAAGTGTTTTGGGTACACCAAAATGCCATGAGAGCCACTGGATTAATAAGTTATAGTCTACTGAATTTGACAGTAGGTTGAGATTTTATAAAGTCTCACAACGGGCAGATGCAGAAACAGCACAAGTTGGGTGGTACGAATGTTCACAGGCAAGCCAGTAGTCTATTGAATAATAATCATATGTATGCAAGATCCCACTCATGGATACACTGTAGGTCAGGGGGTAGACAACATGCTTTCTCCACATATTATTGGAATACAACTCCTATTATCCCCAGCCAGCCAACAACTGATGATGGGGAGTGTGGTCCAAGAGGCTCATGATATAGATCTTTGAATACAGTATTCAGAAACAAGTGCTAAGTATTGCAATTATATTTTTTAATTGTTTTAATTAAAATAATTACTTGTTTTTAATTTTCAAAGAAACAAATGCTTCCCTCTTGTGTTAGTTTAGAATACATCTGGGGATTCGTTAATATTTATTTACAGATACAGCTGCATAGAAAGAAAATGTGTCCTGATCATAAGATAACGTGAGGTTTTGTAGACAAAATGATCATAGAAAAGCAGTCTAATGGTTAGTACAAACCCACCCAAAATATGTTAGTGATAAGAAATGATTTTAGAACAACAAGAAATTATTTTGGAACAGCAAGCCAGTTTAAACCAGATTTGTTATTTCTTTTATGTCCCATATAGAACACAGGTATCATGGGGTTGAGCCCCTCCTCCTGGAAGGCAGGACACATCTCAACCAACAGAGTCTTTGGGATGGAGACTCCCTCCTCCTCCTCCAGATCAAACCCCTCACCTACTAACTCCAAGAAGTCATGTGTCCTGCTGGAAGGTGGATGGGCAAAACACAGGCTCTTAGTTTTTCTTTAGGTTTTTCTTATTTTCTTCTTAGATATGGGGCTGTATAATCCCAATTGGGCAGGTTACCATCATTGGGCTTCCCTGGAGTTGACTGACCCATTCACAGGTTTTTGTGGATCCTTTCAAACATGTGGAGGGAATCTTGCTGCCAAGTTCTCCCTTATGACAGGGTTTTTTGAGACTCTGCCTTCTCTCTAAGATGGTAACCTGAAGACAGAAGACTGGTAAGTATCCCTTTAAGTAACTTGGACCACTTTTGTCTTAAACTGTGTTGCCTCTCCTTACAGATGATGTTGTGAGCCTTGGTAGGCTCTGGCACTCACTGTAGGTATCTTTATTAGACATACATTCTCTCAGACTGCTTTCAAGTAAGGATGGCTACTGTAGTCTATGGGATCAATCCTTTCTCTACGTAGCTTGTCTGTTTTCTATACTTTGGTGCTTTTGGGGGATTGTTTTCACTCCCCCACTATTTGCCCCTTAGCTTTATGTTCTTTTCAGATGTTCCCTGAGGGTTTGGGGTCTCTTGGCTACTTTTTTACTTTAGACAGATTTTACTGCGATGGCCCCTGTAAGAACAAGAGGTCTCCCGCCCCATCGTTGCTCCATTGACTTCTATGGGGAAAAAATCTATGATAGGTATCTTTGCAACCATTTAAGATGCAATGGTCAGAGAGGGTTCTCTCTTCTTGTCTCCTCATGCCCTATCATCTGGTCCAGGAGACTTGTGGAGAATTGTAAGCGTTGCTAGGCAATAGACATGTGCGAATTCATTCGGAGACATTTGGATTTTGTCGAAAATGGGGTCATTCGGAGACATTCGGCCAATCCGAAACTCAAGGGTCATTCGGAAAAAATGATCCGACTCCGAACAGCCCAGGTCCGAAATTCGTCGAAACTTTCGGAAGTTTCGGCAATCGACACATTTCCAAAAGTTTTGACTACTTTTGACCAGGATATTTTGTACTTCCGGTGCGCGCTCAATTACTTTCCCTCCATAATTTTCCCTCCATGTCTCTAGTCCAATTCCATTCTCCGTTTCATGCACTACTTCCCTCTTTTGTCTGTATTCGAATAGCCTTCTTCGTTTCATGATGGGGGTTGGACTAATGACACAGTCACACAGACAGACAGCCTGCATTTCCTCATTGGGTTGTTGGAGCTCAGAGAGAGAAGAGATTAGAGAGTGTACAGTTGTTGTGTAGGCAGGCAGGTAGCATTAGGCTAGGCATAGGTAGGCAGCCAGCATTAGTTCCAGTTATTGCCACTGCAAGAACAAGTAATATTTGTTCCTGTGCAAAATATAAAAAAAATATTAGGTATTTGTTCGAATACAGGGCCGGCCCTTACATGGGTCCCTGTGGGTCCATGGACCCAGACGGCACTTTGACAGGGGCGGCAATTTGCCGTCCCATAGCATGTTTATTTTGTGCTCTTCCGCCATTTCTGTGTTGCAGGGTGTCCCATCAGTGTGACTGTCAGCAGCCGGGCAGCCCTATGCTCACTCAGTGGTGATGCCTGCTGGCTGCTTCAGTGACGTGAATTATGTGATAGTGAAACATTATGCCTATTTTGTATTGTTTATCGCCCACCTAAAGTCAAGACTTGAGTAAATAGGTCTACCATCCCAGATTTGCTAGAGAGGTTTTACAAATACAGGAGGGTGCCCCCTGTACAAAATGAGTCTAAACATTGGAAATCCCTAGTATGAGTGCACAACAGTGCATGATGTGTCCTGAACAGGATTGCTGTGAGGTGTCTCCACCCAGAAGGTGCTGGCCGGGCTGAGCTTCAACATTGCGACAAGTGACCAACTAAGAGCACCGTGCCGTGCAGCCATAGCATCACCCCCTCCTACTCTCCGGGCCCCGCTGACTGGCAATAACAGGTGAGTCACTAAGAGATCTGAAGCCTTTCTGGAAGTCCTTTCACTTGGAAAGGGGCTAGGTATTACTTGGGGGAGTTGCCTCGTGTGTAAATAACTTCTAGGTGGGAGATGAATGTGCATCACTTATGTGTTTCCTAACAGTAGTTAGAATACAACTCCCATCATCCCCTGATTATGACATTGGGAAATGCCCAGCAATTACCGTAGAGCCCTGTATTGCACACTCACGGAAAACGGTGATATTGCTATACTAAGACAATGCTGTGGACCCCTCTTCAGTATAGATGTCAAGCATTTTTTTTATTTCTCTCCTGTGTTGCAGTTTGTTCACAACAGAATGTCTCAATTTTTCTTTTTAACCCTTTGAATGCCAGAGTGGTATGCAACGTATTGCTTTGCAATGCATTGCGTACCACTCTGGCACTCAAAAGGTTAACACATTACATCTATCACATTACAATCATTGATGTTTATTCTTGATGTAGTATGAAACTCTACAATGTATATACACATAGAGTTATCTGATATGAGGGGAAATCAGGATAGGAAAACGAGAGAGAGGAATTTGGGTACTAAAGAGGGACAGTAGGGTAGGAGGCTGGTACCAGAAAATGAAACCTTAATCTTTACTAGTGTTGAGCGAGCATGCTCGGCCGATGCTCGGATCGGCTTGAGCATCGCTCTGCTCGGCACATGGCGGTACTCGTCGAGTACCGCCATGTGCTCGCCCGCCATGTTCGGGTGGCGGGGATCTGTGCCGGAAGAGGCACAGATCCGAAGACGCTCCGCTGGACCACCAGGGAATGGAGGTACGGGGGCATTGCGGAGATGAAGGGGGCATTGCGGAGATGAAGGGGGACATTGTGGAAGAGGGGCATAGACTCTATGCCCCTCTTCCACAATGTCCCCCTTCATCTCCGCTATGCCCGTCTTCCACAATGTGCCCCTTCATCTCCGCTATGCCCCTCTTCCACAATGTCCCCCTTCATCTCCTATGCCATAGAGGAGATGAAGGGGGACATTGTGGAAGAGGGGCATAGCGGAGATGAAGGGGGACATTGTGGAAGAGGGGCATAGACTCTATGCCCCTCTTCCACAATGTCCCCCTTCATCTCCGCTATGCCCCTCTTCCACAATGTCCCCCTTCATCTCCGCTATGGCATAGGAGATGAAGGGGGACATTGTGGAAGAGGGGCATAGCGGAGATGAAGGGGGACATTGACCAGGCACCCTCCGCTCATCAGAGCAGGGGGTGCCTGGTTTAATGCTCGAGTGCTCCCATTCATTTGAATGGGGCTCGGGTGCTCGGCCGAGCACTCGAGCATCAGGGGGTGCTCGGTCAGAGCACCCGAGCACCCGAGCATCGGGGTGCTCGCTCAACCCTAATCATAACAGATAAGCGTATCCGCCTTTCCACCGACAATGCTGATAGGTTGACACTTATAAAAATGAACAAGGCCTGGATTTCCCCTGACTTCTCCACTCCACTGGAGGAAAGCCCCGGGGGAACATAAACTCACTTTATATATGTTATTTACAATGATGTGAATACTCTGTATTCCCATTCACCCCTTCCACCCAGAAAACGGGTATATGGTTGACTCTTAATCTTCTCATCCTCCTCCTCCTCTTCCATATGCCCTGGGATATAATTTTTATATAGGGCCAGCTCACCAGCGGGCCCTGTGCTATAATTTTTATATAGGGCCAGCTCACCAGCGGGCCCTGTGATATAATTTTTATATAGGGCCAGCTCACCAGCGGGCCCTGTTTGACAATTTTTATATAGGTCAGCTCACCAGCGGGCCTTCTCATATAATGTTTTATTGGGTCAGCTCTCTAGCGGGCCCTCTCATATAATGTTTTATAGCGTCAGCTCACTAGCGGGCCTTCGCATATAATGTTTAGGATGGTCAGCTCTGCAGCAGACCCTTACCTATAATGTTTTAGATGGTCAGCTCAGCGCACGTTTCCCTCTTAATCATGGCCTCAGTTCAATAAAATCAAGGAAATTTTTGGGAGAATTTGCCTCTGCGCACGTTTCCCTCTTAATCATGGCCTCAGTTCTGAAAATCAAGGAAATTTTTGGGAGAATTTGCCTCTGCGCACGTTTCCCTCTTAATCATGGCCTCAGTTCTGAAAATCAAGGAAATTTTTGGGAGAATTTGCCTCTGTGCACGTTTCCCTCTTAATCATGGCCTCAGTTCTGAAAATCAAGGAAATTTTTGGGAGAATTTGCCTCTGCGCACGTTTCCCTCTTAATCATGGCCTCAGTTCAGAAAAATCGAGGAAATTTTTGGGAGAATTTGCAGATGATATACAAGTAAATATACAGCAAATACTGTTTGGTAACAATTTTTCGCCTAAAGTCGTTTTTATTTTCCTTTTTGTGTGTTTTACGGTCAGTCTGTAAAAATGGCGTACTACGGGCGAAAGATCGTTCCCAGCAGCGATGTTGGAGTCCAAGATGCATCCAGACATCCTCCCTATGCTGTCCCTGAACCATTTCTGTGGTGTTTCCATCCTTTTCTGCCTTTTTCCTATGGACCAGGCACCCTCCCCTCATCAGAGCAGGGGGTGCCTGGTGTAATGCTCGAGTCCTCCCATTGACTTCAATGGGGCTCGGGTGCTCGGCCGAGCACTCGAGCCTCAGGGGGTGCTCGGTCAGAGCACCCGAACACCCGAGCATTGGGGTGCTCGCTCATCACTAAACATTACAATCCCTTTAACCACTGAATGGTAGTACTAAACAGCAGGGAGGGGCAGGTGAAAGAAAGTCCAGTGTGGAATGTTGACCCTTTGAGTGCTGGTGATGTACGCAACGCATTGCAATG
This sequence comes from Rhinophrynus dorsalis, assembly GCA_037306005.1. NCBI lineage: Eukaryota > Metazoa > Chordata > Amphibia > Anura > Rhinophrynidae > Rhinophrynus > Rhinophrynus dorsalis. The sequence continues at coordinate 40,153,941 of CM074723.1, read as the reverse complement.
CAGTGCGCTGGGTAGCTCTCTGGCACTTAAAGGGTTACTATCTGGCTGGTATGGAGTGGCAGTTGAGCATAGAAGTATATGATATTAGTATCTGACTTTTAGGGAGAGGCAGGTTGGAGAGAAAGCAGTGTGGAATTTTGGTATCTTACTGTGCTGCGCACCCCTGTGGCACTAAAAGGATTAACATAGAATTTGACATCAGTTAAGAACCATTTGGTCCATCTAGTCTGACCATTTTTCTACTGTAAAAACCTCAGTCCTTATTTGGTCCTTGGTCTTGTCTTATGTTAACTTACGCCTATCTCATGCATGTTTACATTCTGTCACTGTATTAACTTCTACCACTTATGCTCATTGGCTATTCCACTTATCTACTACCCTCTCAGCGAAATAATAATTTCTTACATTACATCTAAACCTGTGTCCCTCTAGTTTTAACTATGGCCTCTTGTTCTAAAATGTTTATATATAATAAATTTAATGATTCATATGATCTAAAAAAGATCTTAAATCTGGGGGTTTTGTACATAAGATGGCCAAATTATGGTTAAGCTCGCTGACCAACGCCAAGGTACCCCAATTTCAGCGAGTCCCTAACAAAAGCTCCATCTTTTCTGATTTTGAAAGTCTCCAAAAAATGTGGACCAGAGCTGCGAAACGTCACTTTAATTGGATTGTTCATCTCTAAAAACTTGATAGCCTTATAGCTAGGATATCCCTTTAAGAAAAAATGCATGTGGCTTGCCTGGGTGGGGGGAGCACATATTTATAGATGGACTGGATAACCAGGTCCTGTGTTTGTGTGCTCTTCCCGCCCACTGCAGCCTCTTTGAGCATGTAAGTCAGCATGTGTCCTTCCATTGTGAGTTATAGAGGGGGGGTTTAGGGGTTTTTTAACTAGATTAGAGTTTGAGGTTTTATCCTAATTTTCTAGCCAATTGAGTGATGTTTCGCAGCAATTTTATGTTTTTAGAGATGAACAATCCAATTAAAGTAATGTTTCGCAGCTCTGGTCCCCATATTTTGGAGACTTTCAAAATCAGAAAAGATGGAGTTTTTGTTAGGGAATGAACAATCCAATTAAAGTGACGTTTCGCAGCTCTGGTCCCCATTTTTTGGAGACTTTCAAAATCAGACAAGATGGAGTTTTTGTTAGGGACTCGCTGAAATTGGGGTACCTTGGCGTTGGTCAGCGAGCTTAACCATAATTTGGCCATCTTATGTACGAAACCCCCAGATTTAAGGTCTTTTTTAGATCATATGAATCATTAAATTTATTATATATGCTAATTACAGGGCAGCTGTGTACGTTTAGGTTTTAGGTGTTAGAATAGATAAGCGCAGGATGTTTTCTTTTTCTTCTTTGGCACTGGGCTAGCCCTGTTTAGGGACTGAGAGGGTTCCTTCTGTCCTTGCTGCTCTTCTTTTCCTATACACTTTTTACATTAATATTCATAATTAAAATATTTTCACAATAAATGGAGAGTTTAGCGCTTTGAGTTTTTCTTTTTCTTTTCTCTCCTCCAAGCTATACATGTTCAGATCCTTTAGTCTATCCTGATATGTCTTTTCCTGTAAACCAGTCACCATTTTAGTAGCCGTTCTCTGAATTTTCTCTAGAGTATCAATATCCTTCTGGAGATGGGGTCTCCAGTACTGTACACAATACTCTAGGTGAGGTCTAACTAGAGATCTGCAATTAATTTCGGTGCTGGGTCACTATTGCCACACAGTGTGTCATGAATGAATAGGGCTTGTACCCTTCCGGCAAACCTAAAAGTACAAAAAGCAGTACATTTGGCATGAAACAGAACTAATTAGCATGTTGTGCCATGAATCAGTGTGATGTGCCTCACTCTGCCACCAAAATACAAATGTTGATTTCTCAAAATCAAATTATTGTACAGAAAATTGGCAAATGCTTTATAAAGGTAGATTTTAATTATTTGTAAAATAAACAAAATTTGTCTTTAGGTGACAAGTTACTGGTACTAATACTAAGTTACATAGTGATACCGAGTTAACTCTCTGTGTGCTAGAGAGATCTCCAAATAATGAACAAGACATACACTGGAGATCTTTTCTAGCACCCAAGGGGTTAGTGTTTGATTATTTGGGCTTCATGGTGATTTAATTTAACCTTCTGAGGTCCAGAAAGGTAATGTGTTGGGTACCTCAAAGGGTTAAAGGGATAGTAATGTTTCATAATAAAAGCAGTCCTAATTAATCATCATAGTATTTGGACTTTGGAGAGTGTTATTTCAATTCTGTCAGAGTTGTAGTTCTAGAGTAATTCAATGACAAAGTGTCCCCCTCCCGCCCCTTTTACTGATGTAACACTGCTCAGCCAGAGCAGAAGGGAGGTGCCCAGGTAGACTGCAGAGAGGGAAAATCTTCAATTAAGATAAGGGAAAAACCTGAAAAACTTGTCAAGGGGGGCAGGACTTTAATTGTTCTCATAGGAAGAAGATTGTCCCCTGCTGTTATCTGTCTGGTCTATGGACTGCATTCCACATCTGAGAAGAGATAGCTTACACTAGGTAAAAGGGGTGGGAGGGGAAATTTTGCTTGTGAATATCTCTCAAACCATAAAGGTTTGAGAGATAAGACTTATCGTTCTTCATGTTTTTTTTTAATGCCTACAAAATAAAATAAAGATAAAACAAAGTATTACTATTAGTGTTGAGCGAGCATGCTCGGCCGATGCTCGGATCGGCTCGAGCATCGCTCTGCTCGGCACATGGCGGTACTCGTACGAGTACCGCATGTGCTCGCCCGCCATGTTCGGGTCTCCTCCCCGCACGTTTTGCGGCTGCTGCGCAGCCAATAAACGTTCAGGGAGGCTCTGACATCGGTGTAATGCCAGCAGCAATGTTGGCTGCTGGCATTACACTGATTGGCTGGCCAGAACCCGTGGTCGGGTGCTGTGTAGCACCTGACCATCGAGTTCGGCTCAGTCTGAGCCAGGGAGAGCTGAGGATAGGAAGGGAAAGGCAGTGTAGGGAGGAAAAAAACAAAAATTGTGAAAAAAAAGAACCAAAAGTCCTTTTTAGGACTACTGTGTGTGGGGGCAGCAGGTTATTTTGTGTGGGGGGAAAAAAACAAAAAAAATAAAAAAAAAAATATTCTGTTTAGTGTGAAAAGTTGCAGATTAGAGCACATTCTGTTTAGTGTGCACAGTTGCAGATTAGAGCACATTCTGTTTAGTGTGCAAAGTTGCAGATTAGAGCACATTCTGTTTAGTGTGCAAAGTTGCAGATTAGAGCACATTCTGTTTAGTGTGCAAAGTTGCAGATTAGAGCACATTCTGTTAAGTCTTCAAACTAAAATATCAAAGTCACATATTCCATTCAGTGTGCGTCGCGGCAGTTTAGCAGCACATTCTGTGTACTGTGCAGAGTTGCAGAATAGGAAGAAATACTGTTAAGTCTTCAAACTAAAATATCAAAGTCACATATTCCATTCAGTGTGCTTCGCCGCAGTTTAGCAGCACATTCTGTGTACTGTGCAGAGTTGCAGAATAGTAAGAAATAGTGTTAAGTTTTCAAACTCAAATATCAAAGTCACATATTCCATTCAGTGTGTATCACCGCCGTTTAGCAGCCTATTCTGTGTACTCTGCAGAGTTGCAGAATAGTAAGAAATAGTGTTAAGTTTTCAAACTCAAATATTAAAGTCACATATTCCATTCAGTGTGTATCACCGCCGTTTAGCAGCCTATTCTGTGTACTCTGCACAGTTGCAGAATAGGAAGAAATACTGTTAAGTTTTCAAACTCAAATATTAAAGTCACTTATTCCATTCAGTGTGTGTCACCGCAGTTTAGCAGCCTATTCTGTGTACTCTGCAGAGTTGCAGAATAGTAAGAAATAGTGTTAAGTTTTCAAACTCAAATATCAAAGTCACATATTCCATTCAGTGTGTATCACCGCCGTTTAGCAGCCTATTCTGTGTACTCTGCACAGTTGCAGAATAGTAAGAAATACTGTTAAGTTTTCAAACTCAAATATTAAAGTCACATATTCCATTCAGTGTGTTTCACCGCCGTTTAGCAGCCTATTCTGTGTACTCTGCAGAGTTGCAGAATAGGAAGAAATAGTGTTAAGTTTTCAAACTCAAATATTAAAGTCACATATTCCATTCAGTGTGTTTCACCGCCGTTTAGCAGCCTATTCTGTGTACTCTGCACAGTTGCAGAATAGGAAGAAATACTGTTAAGTTTTCAAACTCAAATATTAAAGTCACATATTCCATTCAGTGTGTTTCACCGCCGTTTAGCAGCCTATTCTGTGTACTCTGCAGAGTTGCAGAATAGTAAGAAATACTGTTAAGTTTTCAAACTCAAATATTAAAGTCACATATTCCATTCAGTGTGTTTCACCGCCGTTTAGCAGCCTATTCGGTGTACTCTGCAGAGTTGCAGAATAGTAAGAAATACTGTTAAGTTTTCAAACTCAAATATTAAAGTCACATATTCCATTCAGTGTGTTTCACCGCCGTTTAGCAGCCTATTCTGTGTACTCTGCAGAGTTGCAGAATAGTAAGAAATACTGTTAAGTTTTCAAACTCAAATATTAAAGTCACATATTCCATTCAGTGTGTTTCACCGCCGTTTAGCAGCCTATTCTGTGTACTCTGCAGAGTTGCAGAATAGTAAGAAATACTGTTAAGTTTTCAAACTCAAATATTAAAGTCACATATTCCATTCAGTGTGTTTCACCGCCGTTTAGCAGCCTATTCTGTGTACTCTGCAGAGTTGCAGAATAGTAAGAAATACTGTTAAGTTTTCAAACTCAAATATTAAAGTCACATATTCCATTCAGTGTGTTTCACCGCCGTTTAGCAGCCTATTCTGTGTACTCTGCACAGTTGCAGAATAGTAAGAAATACTGTTAAGTTTTCAAACTCAAATATTAAAGTCACATATTCCATTCAGTGTGTTTCACCGCCGTTTAGCAGCCTATTCTGTGTACTCTGCACAGTTGCAGAATAGTAAGAAATACTGTTAAGTTTTCAAACTCAAATATTAAAGTCACATATTCCATTCAGTGTGTTTCACCGCCGTTTAGCAGCCTATTCTGTGTACTCTGCAGAGTTGCAGAATAGTAAGAAATACTGTTAAGTTTTCCAACTCAAATATTAAAGTCACATATTCCATTCAGTGTGTTTCACCGCCATTTAGCAGCCTATTCTGTGTACTCTGCACAGTTGCAGAATAGTAAGAAATACTGTTAAGTTTTCAAACTCAAATATTAAAGTCACATATTCCATTCAGTGTGTTTCACCGCCGTTTAGCAGCCTATTCTGTGTACTCTGCAGAGTTGCAGAATAGGAAGAAATACTGTTAAGTTTTCAAACTCAAATATTAAAGTCACATATTCCATTCAGTGTGTTTCACCGCCGTTTAGCAGCCTATTCTGTGTACTCTGCAGAGTTGCAGAATAGGAAGAAATACTGTTAAGTTTTCAAACTCAAATATTAAAGTCACATATTCCATTCAGTGTGTTTCACCGCCGTTTAGCAGCCTATTCTGTGTACTCTGCACAGTAGCAGAATAGTAAGAAATACTGTTAAGTTTTCAAACTCAAATATTAAAGTCACATATTCCATTCAGTGTGTTTCACCGCCGTTTAGCAGCCTATTCTGTGTACTCTGCAGAGTTGCAGAATAGTAAGAAATACTGTTAAGTTTTCAAACTCAAATATTAAAGTCACATATTCCATTCAGTGTGTTTCACCGCCGTTTAGCAGCCTATTCGGTGTACTCTGCAGAGTTGCAGAATAGTAAGAAATACTGTTAAGTTTTCAAACTCAAATATTAAAGTCACATATTCCATTCAGTGTGTTTCACCGCCGTTTAGCAGCCTATTCTGTGTACTCTGCAGAGTTGCAGAATAGTAAGAAATACTGTTAAGTTTTCAAACTCAAATATTAAAGTCACATATTCCATTCAGTGTGTTTCACCGCCGTTTAGCAGCCTATTCTGTGTACTCTGCAGAGTTGCAGAATAGTAAGAAATACTGTTAAGTTTTCAAACTCAAATATTAAAGTCACATATTCCATTCAGTGTGTTTCACCGCCGTTTAGCAGCCTATTCTGTGTACTCTGCACAGTTGCAGAATAGTAAGAAATACTGTTAAGTTTTCAAACTCAAATATTAAAGTCACATATTCCATTCAGTGTGTTTCACCGCCGTTTAGCAGCCTATTCTGTGTACTCTGCACAGTTGCAGAATAGTAAGAAATACTGTTAAGTTTTCAAACTCAAATATTAAAGTCACATATTCCATTCAGTGTGTTTCACCGCCGTTTAGCAGCCTATTCTGTGTACTCTGCAGAGTTGCAGAATAGTAAGAAATACTGTTAAGTTTTCAAACTCAAATATTAAAGTCACATATTCCATTCAGTGTGTTTCACCGCCGTTTAGCAGCCTATTCTGTGTACTCTGCAGAGTTGCAGAATAGTAAGAAATACTGTTAAGTTTTCAAACTCAAATATTAAAGTCACATATTCCATTCAGTGTGTTTCACCGCCGTTTAGCAGCCTATTCTGTGTACTCTGCAGAGTTGCAGAATAGGAAGAAATACTGTTAAGTTTTCAAACTCAAATATTAAAGTCACATATTCCATTCAGTGTGTTTCACCGCCGTTTAGCAGCCTATTCTGTGTACTCTGCAGAGTTGCAGAATAGGAAGAAATACTGTTAAGTTTTCAAACTCAAATATTAAAGTCACATATTCCATTCAGTGTGTTTCACCGCCGTTTAGCAGCCTATTCTGTGTACTCTGCAGAGTTGCAGAATAGGAAGAAATACTGTTAAGTTTTCAAACTCAAATATTAAAGTCACATATTCCATTCAGTGTGTTTCACCGCCGTTTAGCAGCCTATTCTGTGTACTCTGCAGAGTTGCAGAATAGTAAGAAATACTGTTAAGTTTTCAAACTCAAATATTAAAGTCACATATTCCATTCAGTGTGTTTCACCGCCGTTTAGCAGCCTATTCTGTGTACTCTGCACAGTTGCAGAATAGTAAGAAATACTGTTAAGTTTTCAAACTCAAATATTAAAGTCACATATTCCATTCAGTGTCTTTCACCGCCGTTTAGCAGCCTATTCTGTGTACTCTGCAGAGTTGCAGAATAGTAAGAAATACTGTTACGTTTTCAAACTCAAATATTAAAGTCACATATTCCATTCAGTGTGTATCACCGCCGTTTAGCAGCCTATTCTGTGTACTCTGCACAGTTGCAGAATAGTAAGAAATACTGTTAAGTTTTCAAACTCAAATATTAAAGTCACATATTCCATTCAGTGTGTTTCACCGCCGTTTAGCAGCCTATTCTGTGTACTCTGCAGAGTTGCAGAATAGGAAGAAATAGTGTTAAGTTTTCAAACTCAAATATTAAAGTCACATATTCCATTCAGTGTGTTTCACCGCCGTTTAGCAGCCTATTCTGTGTACTCTGCACAGTTGCAGAATAGGAAGAAATACTGTTAAGTTTTCAAACTCAAATATTAAAGTCACATATTCTGTGTAAGATGAAGAAGGCGGGTAAAAAGGGACGGGGAAGTGGACGTGATCCTGAAAGTTCAGGGCGCGGGTCAGGACGCGGAGAAACTGTGCCTGGTGCCAGAGCACAAGAAAGAAAGACATCCACCATACCTAGCTTCATGTGTAATTTTACAGGGCGTCGCAGGACATCACTCTCGAGGTCCGACCACTGCGAACAGGTGGTCGGTTGGATGACAGCTGATACTGCTTCCAGTCGGTTAAGCACCACCCTGTCTTCCACCAAGTCCACTCTCAGTAGCCAAGAGTCTGGTCAAAATAATCCTCACTCTGATCATCCTTCCTCCCACCATACACGGTCTGGTCAAAGAAGTGATCCCACACTGGGATATAGTGAGGAGCTCGTCTCATCACCAATCCTTCATTTGACCCTCTCTCCAAGCACGCTTGCAGAGGAACATGACATCTTGTGCCCTGATTCACAACCTCTAGAGGCTACCCAATCACAAGAAGATGACAGATGTGAACGGCATTTAAGGTCAAAGGAAGTAGTGGATGATGATGATGATGATGAGACACAGTTGCCATTAAATCAACCACTATTTCCGTCTCAAGACCTTGTTGAGGAGAATGTTATACAGTTGTCAATGACTGAGTATGTGGTGGGATCAAGACTTGAGGAGGATGATCAGAGTGAGGAAGTGGAGGAGGACTTGGTGGACGATGAGGTGACTGACCCCACCTGGGAAGGTGTAGAGCCGAGCGATGTCAGCAGTCCTGAGGGTGAGCCATCTGCAGCACCGCAACAGGCTGGAAGAGGCAGTGGTGTGGCTACAGAAAGAAGGCGGACCGCACCAAACCGGCCCGCAAATGTTCCACGGAGCACCCCCTTGTGTAAATCTCCCTTGCCAAGGGCTAGGTGTTCCGCGGTATGGCGTTTTTTTAAGGAAAGTGCGGACGACAAAAGAATTGTAGTTTGCAACCTGTGCCACACCAGAATGAGCCGAGGCATGAACACTAGAAACCTCACCACCACCAGCATGATCCGACACATGGCATCCAAGCACCGTAGTAAGTGGGAGGAACGCCTGGATCGCCCATCTGTGTCTGCAGGCCACACCACTGCCTCCTCTTCCCCTGTTTTCGGTGCCGGCCAATCGCCTGTCGAAGGCGCAGGCCCGCATACCTCCCGCCCTGCACCTGTACCATCTGAAGCACCATCAGCGACCACATCCACTTCCCTGTCCCAGCACAGCGTCCAAATGTCGTTACCCCAGGCATTTGAGCGCAAGCGAAAATACCCAGCCACCCACCCACAGGCCATAGCACTAACCTCACACCTTTCAAAATTACTGGCCATCGAAATGCTGCCATTTAGGCTTGTGGACACTGAGTCCTTCCGCAGCCTGATGGCAGCAGCTGTCCCTCGGTACGCGGTCCCCAGCCGCCACTACTTTTCCCGGTGTGCCATCCCCGCATTACACCACCATGTGTCCCGTAACATCACCCGTGCCCTGACCAACGCAGTTACTGGGAAGGTCCACTTAACGACTGACACATGGACAAGTGCTTGTGGCCAGGGACGCTACATTTCCCTGACGGCACACTGGGTGAATGTCGTGGAGGCTGGGAGCGACTCGGACCCTGGGATGGCACGGGTGCCTCCCACGCCGAGGATTGCGGGCCCTACCTCCATCAGGGTTTCCACCAGCACCTACGTTATTGGCTCCTCCTCCTCCATTTCCACCTCCGAATTCTCTACACGCAGCGCCACTCCCCCATCAGCCAGTAGCTGGAAGCAGTGTAGCACTGCAGTGGGGAAGCGTCAACAGGCCGTGCTGAAGCTGATCTGCCTTGGGGACAAACAGCACACAGCCTCAGAGCTGTTGCAGGGGATTAGTCACCAGACCGAGCAGTGGCTCTCGCCACTCAACCTGCAACCAGGCATGGTTGTGTGTGATAATGGGCGTAACTTGGTGGCGGCTTTGGAGCTCGGCAAGCTCACACACGTACCATGTCTAGCGCATGTATTTAATTTAGTGGTGCAGCGATTTCTAAAAACCTACCCCAATGTGCATGATCTCTTGACCAAGGTGCGCCGCGTGTGTGCACATTTCCGTAAGTCATCAACAGCTTCAGCCGGCCTGTTGAAGCTGCAGCAGCGCTTACAATTGCAAGTTCACCGGCTGCTGTGTGACGTGAGCACGCGCTGGAACTCCACCTTCCACATGTTGGCCCGGCTTTGTGAGCAGCAGAGGGCAGTAGTGGAGTACCAGCTGTTACACGGTCGTCGCCTCTCCGTTCAACTTCCTGTAATCAGAAGTGAGGAGTGGGAATGGATGTCAGACCTCTGTGAGGTTTTACGCAATTTTGAGGAATCGACACAGATGGTGAGCGGCGATAACGCTATTATCAGTGTAACCATCCCACTTCTGTGTCTACTGAAACGCTCGCTGCTCACAATTAAAACCGACGCTTTGCATGTGGAAGAGGTGGAAATGGGGAGGAAGAGCTTACACAAGGTGATAGCCAGAGCACCCTCACTTCGTCTTCTCAGCGACAATTGGAGGAGGCGGAGGAGGAGGAGGAGGAGGAAGACACGGTTGCCTCCGCTACAGAGGGTAGCCATGGAACTTTAGTTCCATCTCTTCAGCGTGGGTGGGCAGAAGAGGAGGAAGAGGATGAGGATATTGAGAGTCATCCTCCTGGTGAGGACAGCGAAATCTTGACTGTTGGTACTCTGGCACACATGGCTGACTTTATGTTAGGCTGCCTTTCCCGTGACCCACGCGTTATACGCATTTTAAACAACACGGATTACTGGGTGTTCACCCTTCTGGACCCCCGCTACAAAGAGAATTTCTCATCTCTCATTCCTCCGGTGGAGAGGACAAGCAAAATGGTGCAATACCAGAAGGTTCTTGTTGAAAAATTGCTCCAAAATTTTCCATCTGACAACGCTGGCGGCAGAGTACGTGCTACCTTGGCCAACCGAGAAGGGGAGAAAAGGGGAGCACACAGCAGTTCCGAGAAAGGCAGGGCAACACTCTCCAAGGCGTGGGACACCTTCATGACACCCCGCCAGCACCCTCACCCTGATGCGCAGCCTAGTGTCACAAGGAGGGAAAAGTTTTGGAAGATGGTGAAGGAGTACGTAGCAGACCGTGTCAGCGTCCTCAATGATCCCTCTGTGCCTTACAACTACTGGGTGTCCAAGCTGGACACGTGGTATGAACTGGCACTCTACGCCTTGGAGGTGCTGGCCTGCCCTGCCGCCAGCGTTCTGTCTGAGCGGGTATTTAGTGCTGCTGGTGGCATCATAACAGATAAGCGTATCCGCCTTTCCACCGACAATGCTGATAGGTTGACACTTATAAAAATGAACAAGGCCTGGATTTCCCCTGACTTCTCCACTCCACTGGAGGAAAGCCCCGGGGGAACATAAACTCACTTTATATATGTTATTTACAATGATGGGAATACTCTGTATTCCCATTCACCCCTTCCACCCAAAAAACGGGTATATGGTTGACTCTTAATCTTCTCATCCTCCTCCTCCTCTTCCATATGCCCTGTGCTATAATTTTTATATAGGGCCAGCTCACCAGCGGGCCCTGTGATATAATTTTTATATAGGGCCAGCTCACCAGCGGGCCCTGTTTGACAATTTTTATATAGGTCAGCTCACCAGCGGGCCTTCTCATATAATGTTTTATTGGGTCAGCTCTCTAGCGGGCCCTCTCATATAATGTTTTATAGCGTCAGCTCACTAGCGGGCCTTCGCATATAATGTTTAGGATGGTCAGCTCTGCAGCAGACCCTCACCCATAATGTTTTAGATGGTCAGCTCAGCGCACGTTTCCCTCTTAATCATGGCCTCAGTTCAATAAAATCAAGGAAATTTTTGGGAGAATTTGCCTCTGTGCACGTTTCCCTCTTAATCATGGCCTCAGTTCTGAAAATCAAGGAAATTTTTGGGAGAATTTGCCTCTGCGCACGTTTCCCTCTTAATCATGGCCTCAGTTCAGAAAAATCGAGGACATTTTTGGGAGAATTTGCAGATGATATACAAGTAAATATACAGCAAATATTGTTTGGTAACAATTTTTCGCCTAAAGTCGTTTTTATTTTCCTTTTTGTGTGTTTTATGGTCAGTCTGTAAAAATGGCGTACTACGGGCGAAAGATCGTTCCCAGCAGCGATGTTGGAGTCCAAGATGCATCCAGACATCCTCCCTATGCTGTCCCTGAACCATTTCTGTAGTGTTTCCATCTTTTTCTGCCCTTTTCCTATGGACCAGGCACCCTCCCCTCATCAGAGCAGGGGGTGCCTGGTGTAATGCTCGAGTCCTCCCATTGACTTCAATGGGGCTCGGGTGCTCGGCCGAGCACTCGAGCCTCAGGGGGTGCTCGGTCAGAGCACCCGAACACCCGAGCATTGGGGTGCTCGCTCATCACTAATTACTATCCCTTTAAAGGTGTATTCTGTCACCGTAAAAAGTTTGCGAATCACTGCAGCAACAGATGAAAGGGAGGATTAATTTTAAGCTTATAAACTGCTGCAGCAGATGTTTTACTGATCAGGATATTTCATATAAAGTGTCTAGTTCAAAGTAGAAAATTTCAATTGCAAAACTAGAGAATCCTTATGTGAATTGGGTGAGACTAAGAACAGATTCATTGTTGGCAGAACAGTGTTCAGTGTACTCTCTTATGAACAGACTTGGCGATATGGAATCACAAACCAAGTAAAAATCCTTACTCAGGAGGTATTTGCAGGTACAATACTGAAAGGAACATTAAACCTTAAAAATGATCAGGGACTATATAAATCGGCACTCAAAGGGTTAAACATGAAATGTCACCTTTCCAAATCCTCTCTTAGATGGAAACCTTCATCTTGAAAGAAGGTGCACTTCCCAGTATCTTTGAAGATGCCACTGAGGTCCTATCAACGTAAGAAGGTGGAGAGAGAGGGGATTTTGTGGACATGTGAGATTACATTCCCCATCTACTAAATAAACATTTTCTGAAAGTATTGATGGCATAGTGATGCTTAAAGGAATATTAATGTTTCACAATAAAAGCAACTCCAATTAATCTTCATAGTATTTTAGCCATGGAGAGTGTTATTTCATTACTGTCTGAGTTGTAGTACAAGAGTAATTTAATGATAAAGTATCCCCCTCCCGTCCCTTTTACCTAGTATAAGCCACCTCCCCTCAGATGTGGAATCTGGTCACTTGACCGGACAGCTCACAGCAAGGCAAAATCTTCTTACTGTGATCATAATAAAAACCCTGAAAACAAAGCAAAAAGAGAAACAGTGCAAAAGGTCCCCTCTAAGTGTAGTATACTGATGTTCTTGATCCTCCACCTTCACCACGTGCTCGTTATAAATAGTACTCACTTGTCTGAGAGGTTATTACTGCCTCTCAGTGAAATCAGCGTGCCTGGTTTAAACCCCAGGTCAGTTCTCACCCAGGGTTCTTCCACGGATATCTCCCTCACTGGCCAATATCTTTGTAGTGGAATCCTTTCTCCTCTTCCAGGGTACAACCTCCTCCACTAATATTCCATGGGCTTTAGATGTACTAAATTCTTAAATACTATTTATTATACTAAGCACAAATTAGTGGATCAATGTTTAAATTTATTGTAAACAAACATAATATGATAAAATAGCAGTACTAATATTTATCAGAAATAACAATCAGATATCACTTTAACAGAATTACCAATCTTCGCTTTTCGTAGGACCTGCCTATAGAAGCTCTTGAGGAAATAAGCAGGTCCTACAAAACACGTAGAATGGTAATTCTGTTAAAGTGATATTATTACCCATTACCCTTAGGTAGGTACCCTAAGAGTTTAACAAAAAACAAGCCAAAGGATGTGAGATGCCCTAAGTAAGAACAAAAGCAATGTTGCCTGTTCTGCGCCTAGTCACCACTCAAGAGCATCACATTTTAGCTGTCTAGCGCCATTACAGAGGAGACATTTCCACATACATATTAGACTAATCCTTAGGGGTGGGCGAAAAGTGTGAAAAATTTCCCACGAAATATTTAGCAAAAAGGTGCAGATTTTTCACTTTTCCCACAAAAAATGACACCTTTCCGTCTATGCAAAAATGTCCTCCTTTTTGCCTATTTTAACACATTTTCCCCTTATGTAACACATTTTTCACCAATTTTAACACATTTTTTGCCTATATTTCCTATAGGTGCGACATTTCCCACTGTAATATTACTTCTTCTGAGGGCTGAAGTTTAGAAATAAGTGGCTGAAAGTCAAAGTTGTGAGTCCTACAGCAAAATATGGATTGAAAAATGTGTTAGTGTGCAGAATGCATTTGTCCTTTGCCCACAACACTTTCTTGCTTAAGTGACACTGGCACATATTCAGGATGTTATCAAATAATAAAAAAATAAAGTACAACCTACTATGTAGTAGATATGTATTGTACTGGTGGTGGTGGGAGACTGCCATGTTGTGATTTGTGTATTTATTTTTAGCATTGTCATACTCTATACTCCTTCTCTGATTATTGACACACATTACTTATCGGTCATAGCAGTGGTGCCAAGTGGGGTAGATGGTGGCAACCCTTCTTCACATCCGTCCTCCACATCCTCATCTGTGCTGCTGTTAATATATTTGTCCTGGCTTTGACTGTCATGTGTGGTTTCTGCTACTACTACTACTGGGGCTAGATGTTGATGTAATTCTACTGCCACTACTACTAGGTATCAAGGGTGCAGCACTTACAGCAGCAGCACCAGAGGTACTCGTCATATCTAACACTGTGGATGTTAACCTGTGTTGCTGTTGCTGGGTACTCAAAACAGGTGTGTGTGGCTGAGTGGGACTTGCACTTTGAAGAGGCAATGATGCTGATGATGACTGATAGGGTGACTGTGTGCTTTTTGACATCTGTGCTTGTCCAGGGTCAGACTTTCCAATGGCTTTCTCAAACAGTTTATAGGCAGGCACAGTGCTCTTTAAAAGTGGTGGAAGATTCAGCCTTTGACTTTCTGCTAATCTTATAGTCCTGTCATCATCCTCACTCTCGAATTCATCAGTCATTATTAGGTCACCCTTAGCATCGCATGCCACTTCCTGTTCACTACTTTTATATTCTTCTGGGCATTCAGAGATCTCAAACAATTTCTTTTTATGTCTCCCCTTTGAAGGATTGTTATAACATCCACTAATACTTTCAGTGCAAGTGTTTTGTGCTAGTTTGTCTGACTGTCAGAAGCAGCAGTTGGTTGAGCTGCTACACCTTCTTGCACTATGAGATCAACACTGGAATGCAACTAATTGTTGTTTTCAATATTTTTAGATGGTTTATTAATACTGGTGCTGGTGATGGAACTTTTGGTGAGAATTTGATAAACCAGATCTTCCTCGGGAGTAATCACCATAATTTAGTCCACACATTGCAGCAACCATGCCTACAGTCAATTTTTGGACTACCACTTTTCTCACAAGTCCCCGAACTGCTCCTAATTCTTTCACCCCTTGTATATTTGATGGACAATACTCAACTACTGTGTGTGCTTTTACTGTAATGTACTCAATAGAACTGATTATGTGTGATGTCTAGCCTTGGCCCTCAACAAAAAATACTCTATCTAGTATCAGTCTGCCTCATCAACAGCTCATGTCCAAGTCCCTGTCTCTGTCACCTATCATTTTTTTTAATTAATTGTCCACTCGCTATCCCTATCACTCTCAACAAAAACACACCTCCTTTTCCATGCTTCTTTTACAGACTCTCATACAACAGCCAGATCAGAGGGAAGGTTTGATCACCTCGGCCTGTGTGTCCCCAGTCAGTAATACAGAATTCAGGTGTATCTGGGGTAATTCACCTTTGCTCCCTTCTAATACCCCCAGACTCCCCTGACTCATAGATAACAGAAAAATATAGGAAGGAACTTGGATCACAACTGTCTGTGTCTAATCAGTCGCACAAAATTGGGATATTTGGGGTAAACCTCCTTTTCTCCCTTCTCACAACACCAGACTCCCCTAGCACAGAGAAGATCAGAAGGAAACTTGACTCACCTCTGCCTGTATCTTCACAGACAGTCACACTGAATTTTGGGGTATTTGGGATCAACCTCCTTTCTACTTTCCTGTCTCCCGAGTTCTATAACTCCCCTAATAGAGAAAACAGATTTACAGCCTACAAGACTCCCTAAACTAAGCTTCAGCTGTACTTTATTAGTCTGTCTTCTTTAGCTGAAAATTAAGCTGCTTTCTCTTCCTCTGACAAACACAGAATGGCATGGTGTGGGATCCTGACACCCTTTTATACTGTGCTTGAGGGAAAATAAGGGAAATTTGCCACGTGGTGCGGGTGAAATCTTTCCATTGATTTCAATGCAATGAGCAAGGTAAAAAAGTGAAGAAAAAAACAACACTTTTCGTGAAAAATGTACCATTCAGCTGTGTCATTTTTCTTCTGTTTCCCTTTTGAGGCTAAAACTTTCACCCATCCCTAATTGAAATGCAGCTTAGCGAGCCATTGTTGTATTCCTATGGGTGTGTTTATATGTAATTATGTTGTTTCGCCAGATACACGAAGCTCCGATTGCTGTCTATGCTGTTGGAACTTTGCGAAACTGAGATGACAAAGTCAGGATTTTCCCATAGATTTCAACAATCAGAGGATGGTGAGCTGTCTCTATTGGAGAACAGAGGCAGCAGTTGCATTGCACAACCTGTGGCATTGAAAGAGTTACAACATTTGGTAGCCCCTTCCCAGCTTCACATTTCATTCAGAAAATCGGCAAAGCAGCTGTTACATATTACAGTTTCTTTGCTGGTTCTGTCTTTATATGAACTGGCTGGTCAGCTGTTTCTTGTTCACAGCAAACTATCAGCTGACTCATGTAAACAGAGGACTCGCAAGGCTCGCTGTTTGCTTCTGCAACAATCACAGCTCATGTCGCATGGGTGAAATTTTTCAGAATTCAAGCAGTTTTTCATGTGTTGCTGATGCTGCAACAACATTTCCAACGATAAATGGACACAGCTACATTTATTTAGAATTATTTTAACCCTTAGAGTGTCAGAGGTGTATGCAATGCATTGCAAAGCAATGCATTCTGTACTCTCCTGACACTCAAAAGGTTAATCATTTTCCACTAGAGGAAAATTTGCTAACTAGGAGCATATCATATATGAATGGATATGAACCATTTCCACTTTTTGATGATAATGTTCTTTTAACCCTTAATGGACCAGAGGGGTGCTTATTGCATTGTGAAGCAAGAGCTGAATTTGCTGTATATGGAGTCGCTGATTGTAGTTCTTCATATATTGCCAGTAAGTGTGAAAACTGGTAATCAGTGTTACAAATATATATTTCGCTCAGGCTAACAGAAAATTTGCAGTAATGCAGAAAAAAGTTGGGTTAGTTGGGATAGTAATGTTTCATAATAAAAGCAGCTCTTATTAATCATCATAGTATTTGGACTTTGGAGAGTGTTATTTCAATTCTGTCAGAGTTGTAGTACAAGAGTAATTGAATGACAAAGTATCCCCCTCCCGCCCCATTTACTGATGTAACACTGCTCAGCTTAGAGCAGCAGGGAGTGTCCAGGTAGATTGCAGAGAGGGACAATCTTCAGTTAAGATAAGGGAAAAAGCTGAAAAATCAGTCAAGGGGGGCAGGGCTTTAATTGTTCTCTTAGGAAGAAGATTGTCCCCTGCTGATATCTGTCTGGTCTATGGACTGCATTCCACGTCTGAGAAGTGATGGCTTACACTAGGTAAAAAAGGGCGGGAGGGGAAACTTTTCTTGTGAATATCTCTCAAACTATAAAGGTTTGAGAGATAACACTTATATCGTTCTTCATGTTTTTTTAATACCTACAAAATAAAATAACGATAAAATGAAGTATTACTATTCCTTTAAAGGAGCTGTACTTTTTTTCGTGAAAAATATATGTTATTGAGCTTTTCCTGCTATGTTAAATAAGGCTTCTACTTCCACCGCTATGACGTTTTTAATTGAAAAGTTATCATAGCTCAGATAGAACCAGCTGGTGTCTAAAAAGCATTTTTTTATAATTCGCTCTGTGGGAGAGTCAGTGATTTCTACTTTCCACAGTTAGTGATAGAAACAGCAACAAAGCACAAAGGGGTGAAGCTATGGCGAATTGTGTCTGGCAATTTGTGGAGATCAATTTGCTTTAAAGGGATAGTAATACTTTGTTTTAACTTTATTTTATTTTGTAGACATTAAAAAAACATGAAGAATGATATGTCTTATCTCTCAAACCTTTATGGTTTAAGAGATATTCACAAGCAAAGTTTCCCCTCCCGCCCCTTTTACCTAATGTAAGCCATCTCTTCTCAGATGTGGAATCCAGTCTATAGACCAGACAGATAACAGCAGGGGACATTCTTCTTCCTTTGAAAACAATGAAAGTCCTTCCCCCCTTGACAAGTTTTTCAGCTTTTTCCCTTATCTTAATTGAAGATTGTCCCTCTCTGCAATTTACCTGGGCACCTCCCTTCTGCTCTGGCTGAACAGTGTTACATCAGTAAAAGGGGCGGGAGGGGGATACTTTGTCATTGAATTACTCTTGAACTACAACTCTGATAGTATTGAAATAACACTCTCCAAAGTCCAAATACTATGAGGATTAATTAGAGCTGCATTTATTATGAAACATTACTATCCCTTTAATGAATACAATACACTTTCTCTTATGTACTAAGAATTTGACATGCAAGGGGAGGTGGAAAAAAATTACTCATTAGGATTCTGACTGCATAGTCTGGTACCGGAGCTAAGTGCACGTGGCAAAGTGGCACATTAACATATAATACATCCACAGGAATGTGACAATGGCTCATTAAATGACATATGAATAAGCAAATAAGCCATCGTCAAAGTAGTCACTGCAAAACAGTAAACCTAGAGAAGGAATGGTGGATTCATAGCAATGTTGGTGTATTTACTTGTGGAAGAGTCCCAGGGATGTGTGACTGAAGATTTGCCCAGAGGAAGTTTATTTTAAGCTTCTCTTCTTTTGCCTACAGTACAGCGGGGACCTCATTGGAGCACAGTAAGCATCATTATGACAGCGGATAGCGCCGGGGGAGGGAGGGAAGGGATTGCCAACATTACAATTTTTTTTAGCAAGGGGGAAAACAAGGGTGCGTATTATACATAGGCACTCTTGTTTTCCCCTAAATCGTGGGTATAATATACACCTGCGTATTATACACAGGTGCGTATTATACCTGAGATTTTACGGTATATTTGGCCTTAAACAGAACCAATTAGCATACTGTTCAGAGAATTAACATAAAGTGCCACTGTAAAGACAAAACATAAAGATTCATTTCTCAAGAACTGTTTTTTTCTTGACCGGGGGGAATGACTAGTTCAACATATAGACAGATACTTGTCTAAATTAAAAAATTCACAAATAAGGGAATTTACATAAAGTGCCACTTTTTTCTTATAGGAAAAGCATCTCTGAAGGTTTCACTAATTGTAGGTTTGCTATGAAAATATAAGAGACTGTGTGAAGTAAGCAGAGGAGATGTAGGTAGATCCTGAAGTCCTCTAGCTGTTGAGCACTACAATTGCTTTTGTCCCTTGGATGAGAGTTGTAATCCTCAACTGGAGGACCTCAATTTGCCATGCCCTATCCTAGAGTTTTGGCAACAGTACATCATTGCAGAATGGCACGGAATAATATCTAGGTCATTGCAATACTGTATTAGCATTGTGGTTTATTTAAGGAAATATAAAAATGTCAGACAATTCCACATAGAGTAAGCTTTGCCATAACTTTTCAAAAGACAGTCTGAAATAATGTTTTACTGTCACACTTTATTGGGTAATACCACAAGAGACAAATGCTAACAAATCACTGTATTGAAATACAAATAAATTGTCTGTCAGAATTAAATTAACTGCCAAATCTTTGTATTGAAGGGATAGTAATGTTTCACAAAAACAGCAGCTCCAATTAATCTTCATAATATTTGGGCCATGGAGAGTGTTATTTCAATACTGTCAGAGTTGTAGTTCAAGATTAATTGAATGATAAAGTATTCTTCTCCTGCCCCTTTTACCTAGTGTAAGCTGCCTTCCCTCAGATGTGGAATCTGGTCTTAAGACCAGACAGCTCACAGCAAGGGACAATCTTCTTACTGTGATCCTAAGGAAAACCCTGCCCCTCCCTTGACAAATTTCTCAGGTTTTTCCTTATGCTCACTGAAGATTGTCCCACTCTACAATTCATCCGGACAGTCTTGCTGCTCTGAGGTGAGCAGTGTTACATCAGTAAAAGGGGCGGGAGGGAGATGCTTTATCATTCAATTACTCTTGAGCTACAACTCTGACAGTATTGAAATAACACTCTCCATGGCCCAAATACTATGAAGATTAATTGGAGCTGCTTTTATTGTGAAATAATGCTATCCCTTTAAGCAATATTATAGCTCAGAGGTGGGAAATGTGAGGCCCTCAAGCTATTGCTGGACTACAAATCCCATCATCCCCCATCAATGGAGGTGGGGAAAAATATATAAAATTTCTTCCTTTTCACCAATGTCAATAGATTTTCCTCAATACCCTTTCTATGACTGCAAGATTTCTCTCATCAATACTACTACTGCTTCTGAGAGATGAAGTGGAGAAATCAAGTGCTGATAGTAAACACTGTGAGCAGGCAGAGTCCTACACTGGATATGACTCCAAAAAATTATTACCAGGCTGAGTCCCTTTGTCTATTGCCCAAAACACTAACCACTTGCTTGTGCAACACTGGCACAGCCATCCTTGAAAACTAACTGTGGCTTGGTGGAACACATAAATATTTTTTTAAATTCTCTGTTTTCAGCAAAAGAAAAGGACAGCATGTCAACCGCTAACATTTTGGCAAGTTTACTATTCTACAGGTATACTTTGGATTATTTTTGTGCAGGTTTTGACTCCTTTCTAAGAACTCAGTAAGGGCAGTATGCAGAACATTGTGGAAGAACAGTGTAACTGTATTGCTTTAACAATATGACTTGTGGCAGTGGAGGTGGTGGATGTCAGCAGCAGGTGTGTGCACTCAATGACTCTAGTCAGCTCCTCCATCAAACTCAGTCATACTCCACTATGTTTTGCATTTGCAGAACAGTAGCAG
This sequence comes from Rhinophrynus dorsalis, assembly GCA_037306005.1. Taxonomy (NCBI): domain Eukaryota; kingdom Metazoa; phylum Chordata; class Amphibia; order Anura; family Rhinophrynidae; genus Rhinophrynus; species Rhinophrynus dorsalis. The sequence continues at coordinate 40,133,260 of CM074723.1, read as the reverse complement.
GAGCAGTGGGTGTTAGTGTAAATGAATAAAAACTTGGCACACTACTATTTTGTGCCTCATGTCCAAGTGAACTTTTAGGGGTGATTCTACTGCTGCCAATGGTAGTACCTCTGATATGTTGATGGTGTGTCTCCCAATCAGACCTGTGGTTTTGTTTCAGGTGTGATCTCAGTTAGGATGTGCTTAGATATGATCCTGCTTTCCCTCTTTCTCACATATTTCTTGCACAGACAACCGGCAGCAAAAAGTTTAGGTTTTGAGTGAAGTATCTCCATACTGTAGACTTGATAGACTGAGGGAATCATGAGGGCTACTACTACTACTACTACTATGGCTAGGTGTTGCAATTGTACTACCTGTAAGTGTCAAGGGTACAACACTTCCAACAGCATTCATCATAGCCAGTGCTGTAGATATTGATGACCTGTGTTACAGATTGTTCAACAATAGTTTGTGTGACTGGGTGAGGACTGGACTTAGAAGTGATGTTGATGATGACTGACAGGAAGATTGTGTATTTGTAGGTATAAGATACGTTGTGCCCCACTCCCAGATATAAGATGGTGCAATGAAGTGTTAAAACTATTAGTTCTCTAATAGCATAAAATATTGGGGACAACAATATGGATGTATTGGGTCCCACAGTAATAGTAAATAAAATGTTATTGTATGGAGAACCGATAAAACAAGTACATACATGGAAATAAGACAGTATAATACTGTCTAATACCATACAAATGTGTGGATATGTATATCATGGCACAGTGAACAGTTCAATCATTGAGATCTCTCAAGGCAAACATTTCTATTCTAGCAACAACAATTTTGAAGGAGGGACAGGTGAAGAAGCATTATTGGTCAACGTCTTGTTTTATCCACATATACCTGAAGTGGTGGAGACTAGTTATGGTGCTGCTACTGCCTCAGACGCATCACTGGAGCTAGTAGTGGCAAGTGGAACCTTGATCATCATCACTCATATCACTGCTGTTGTTGATCCCATTCCCTTTGAGCTGCCTAATCATCCTGCTGTTTAAACAACTTAGCAGCAGCAGCATGAACAGCAGTTGCAAATTCCGCAGGTACACCAGGTCATTTGACAATGGTCAGTGACCAAATGTGACCTGCTGAAACTAGACCAGTAGGGCATTTTTTTTTCTCAGGGCTTCTGTTTAAAAAAACAAAAAAAAACAAAAACAAAACAAAAAACAACAGAGGCCTACAAAAAATAAACAATTTTGGTTATTTGTTTCCTTAGGGCTTGTGCCAAACAAGTCTAAGTCCTACAAATCAATGTTTCCTAAGGGCTTTGACCTAACACAAGTCTTATTTCCTTAAAAAAAAGGAAATGTTTCCTCAGGGCTTGTGCATCTAATAAGTCTATTTCCTACAAATCAATGTTTCCTCTGGGCTTGGGCCTAACACAAGTCTAACTTCCTACAACTAATCAATGTTTCCTCAGGGTTTGTGTCATTACGTCTAAGTCCTACAAATCAATGTTTCCTCAGTGCTTGGAAATCTTCCTCTACAAAATACTCTTTCCCGTCTACCTCAGTCACAGCTTATGCCAGGGGGTCCCTGTCACTGTCACATTATGTACAAATTTCTTATTTTATTTTTAATACTATTTTTTTTATTAGCAACTGCCCACTCAATACCATTGAACACGCCCCTCAAACAAATTCCCTGTTCAACTGATTATTTCCCCAGACTCCACCCACCAACACAGGCACCCTGCTCAGACCACTTTTATACCATGTCTTATGGGAGTTTTTAATTATCTTTAGTTTTTTGTTTTTATTAACTGCCCCCCAATCCAAGTAAACAACCCCCCAAAAAAACATTCCCTATTCAACTGATTCTTTCTCCACAGTCCACCAACACAGACACCCTCATGCCCCTTTGTTAAGGTTCAGTACACACAGAAACGGAAGGTTTTGGTAAAACACAATTTTTATTTGCACACAATGAATAACAGTAACCCTCACGGGTCCAGCATACAGAAAAACGGTAAACTGACACAGGGCAGGTTACAATGGTATGATTAACCCACACGGGTCCAGTATGTAGAATAAATATACAGTACTGACACAGGTCAGGTAAATCACAATTGATACAGTGTAAATATGCCCAAGAGAAACTAATTAGGCCAATGACTGAGTTGGCCCTGATTTTGGGAGGCCCAGTGTAACTCTCTACGCAGAGAGTCACAACAGTGACTGACAAGTATGCAACAGGTTAAGCCAGCGTAGATCTGGCTAAGGCAACATAGGAAGAAGGCTGCCAGAGTGAACACCCACCGGAGACTACAAACAAGCGTGAGTCAGTGTTTAGTGCAGTAGGATAACATGCGCCCAACTGAGACTTCAGACTCATATACAAATGCCCAGCACCGCCCCTGAAGGGGTTAATGAACGCTCCGGTCAGCAGAGGAGAAGTAACCTGAGGTGCCCAACTTAACATAACCTCAGGAATGGCAGAAACAGACCAAGCGACCGTGGTGCAAATCGGAGTATACCGGAGGGTAGCACAGGGCACAATGTGTAAGCGGATCAAGGACTGGACTACAATGCGGAACCGGACCACCGGAGCTCTGGCAAGACCACTGAGCGAGAGCAGCAGCAAGAGTGGAGTGGCTAGCGAGCAGGAACAGTACATGGCAGGAACTTCAACCCAGCCGGGTAGATACACGGAGCAGGAACGTCTGCCAAGCCAATTCGGTACACGGAGCAGGATCGCCAATCACGCCGGGTCGGTACATGGAGCAGGATCACCAGACAAGCCGAGTTGGTACACAGAGCAGGAAAGTCAGCCAGGCCAGGTCAATACAGGAAGCAGGAACGTCAAAACAGTCCGGGTCATACACTGGTATCAATGAGGGTAATCGGAACTAGAGCTAGGAAACCGATACACCACGAAAGGGCAACCCATAAGTGCCAGCCTAAGGTATTTAAAGGCTGTCACTGGGAGGAGCTAGACAGCGCAGCCAAAAACAAGGCATCAGGAAGAAAACATGTTAAAATGTCGCTGAATCACGGGCACCTTTGGGAAATAAAATAACATTTGCTATGTATGAGTTGTGTGTAAATGCAATGGTATGTATATGTGTCTCACTGCACCAGTGTATGAGTATTGCACAAGACATGTAAATATGAATAACTAGGCCTGTAATAGAGAAGGCAATTCTCTGGGATATACTTGAGGATTCAAGAGTGAATATGGAAATACAAAGCAATACCTATTGCCAAAACTGTGCAAAATAAACAACACAACACTAGTATATAGGGAATACAATATATAAGAATACAATATATAAAATGAACCCACCACTAGTGTGTGTGTGTGTGTGTATATATATATATATATATATATATATATATATATATATATATATATTACATCAAATGGAGTAATAGATATATAAGAGAAAGCAAGACATAATAATACCAGTGGAAGGGATAAGTGTACATATATACCGTAAAATCTCAGGTATAATACGCTCCTGTGTATAATACGCAGGTGTATATTATACCCAAGATTTTAGGGGAAAAAAAGAGTGCCTATGTATAATACGCACCCTTGTTTTCCCCTCTTATGAAAAAAAAATTAAGCCATCCAGAACCCTTCCCTCCCTCCCCCGGCGCTATCTGATTCTAAAATGCCACTTACTTTCTTCAAAAGACAAGTCCCCGCAACTTCAACATGATCAGAAAACATGTAAACAATATGAATCTTCCCCTGCGGGCGGCATGCTTCCAATCGCTGCCCGCTTCCTTCCAGCTACGGTACTGCCCTGTGAGGACCTTCAGATTCTCACAGGGCATTACCACTGACTGGAGCCGGTAGGTCCTGAAAGCCAACTGAAGGAAGCAGGCGGCGAATGCAAGCATGCCGCCCGCAGGGTAAGATTCACATCATTTACATGTTTCCTGATAATGTTGAAAATACAGGGACTTGTCTTTTTAAGAAAGTAAGTGACATTTTAGAATCAGATAGTGCCAGGGGAGGGAGGGAAGGGTTCTGGCTGCTTAATTTTTTTAAAATAAAAACTCTCGAGTATAATACACACCCCCCACTTCACATAAGGTGAAGTGGGGTAAAATTGTGCATATTATACCCGAGATTTTACTGTACATATGTTTGTTATAGGCAAACTACCTATATTATCCCAACTGTCCATATAAATGTTAACTATTTGAAGCCAGAGCAGTATGCAATACCATGCACATTTCTCTGGCAGTCAAAGGGTTAAATCTCATGATGTGTACATCAAATGAAGCATGGTTACAGATTAATAACCTGTCATTTATATAAGGGATCATGTATAAACATGAAAGCTACACACTATGAACTGAAAAAAATCATACAAAGGAGAGAACGATGAATAAGCCCAAGGTCAGGCTTCAGGCTGTTTCAGTTATGATAAGATCCCTTTATTTTTGCAAGGGGGATTACTTCTATATATCTTAGCTATATAAGTAAGCAGTATCTGTCACCTTTCCAAGTTCTCACCTCAGTGGGAACATCTGTATTGGCAAGATTTGCATGTTTTTCCACCCCATTAAGTTATTTCACCGCTTTAATGGAAACAAATACGTCCTGGAAGCCTCAGAAGGAGGAAAATGAAGGGAGGCAATTTCAGGACAGATGAGTAAATAATTATACAGGTTGTATTGCACAAGCCAGATAACTCAGCTCTGCTGAGGTTAGAATCCCTAACTAATAAACCAAAAATCTATAAAACTATTATATTAAGCAAAAACAAAAAATCACATAGTTATAGGCAATTTAAATAGATAAAGCTGTGTGGTGACAGGTTCGCTTGATGCTTGAGTTTTGGTGTTAAAGCTTTGTATTTGTTATTTACTGTTTGACCTAGCTGGTGTACAATTTATAAAATAGTATATTTTACATGATCGCATGTCCCAGGAAGCGACCCCCACCACATGAATGAACACACAGCTATGAAATGTGTTTAAAAGTAGTACATTTTTTAAATTAAAAAATATATATTGTAGGGCTTTTCCTGTTAATTAAAATAAGGGTATTCCTACTGCTGAGAGATGCGTATTTCCTGAGTTATTACAGTTTAAACTCGCGCTTTTTATCTATGCATTAACACTGCCCCCATTCATCTAATTCCAATTAATTATTCTGTTACATTCTGTTTGACAAGAAAGTCAATGACAAACATTTCTCCAAAGAAAGTGATAGAAACTGCCGTGTCACTTCCTGTCAGTTAGAACTTTCAGGAAGTAAATTAGCTGTAAATGTAACCTCCCATGACAATAGGAGTGGGAGGGCTTGACTGATGGGGACACGGCAACATGCTGGGTGGAAATAAGTGAACTGATTGGTTGTGCAGGAAGGGGGGGAGTGGAATGTGAATATAACGGTCGAGCAGCTACTGTGTGAGGCACTTGATAGTCAGCCATTTTAAGATAACAGCTGGCTGTTCCGAAGTGGTGAGCTAAAAAAAAAAAAAAAAAAAAAATAAAAATATTGAAAAATACAGTGTTATTACCTAGAATGGAACCGGATTCAATTGCCCAACTGTTGCAGAGAGTGAGGACGCTCGCAGAATGTGATGGCGGTGCGTGGGTTACTCAGCTCTTAGATGCTGCGGTTCACTCTGCTGATATTGAAGTTCCAGGTACGTCAGCATCAACGGCGGATAGGTCTCGGCCTGATGAAATGGAACTGATGACTCCAGTGACTCCTGTGGAAGGAGGGCGGGTTCGGAGATCACGGCCGCCCTCGCGATATTCCCCCAGCCCGTCGGGTTACAGAACGGGCAGACGGAAGGACAGCGGTAGCAGGCGGAGAGAAGTTGAGCAAGCCCAAAGGAGGGAGCGTGGGCGCTCCAGACGGCGCAGCGTGGGCACTGTGCGTGCCGCTGTGAAGGCTGTGTCAAGGCACAATATTGATAATGCTCCTAGTACATCGGCTGGGTCTGTTGGTCTAGATCAGACCAGGCCTGAGCCTTTATTCATGTTGCCAGCCTACGAGGGTCTGTCCCAGCGTACCACGCGAACCAGGAGCCCTTTACATCAGCCCCGTTCGCGTATACCAAGGTTGGTGAGAAGGAGCAGATCGCAACGCAGATCATCAGGGCACTTAACGGGTCATTCTGGACGGAATGCCCCTTCAGGTATTGATGCTGCACTGCGGGATGACGGTGCTGAGGTAGTATGCGGCAGTCTTGATACTGACATCAGAGGGGATGCGTTGACGCGGTCTCCCAGAACACGTTTAGCAGGAGCTACAATCAGGGATTTTGGATCTTCCAGCGCTTCCAGGGAACAGGAATCCACGAGTGTTAACAGAGACGGCAGATCAGTACAGATAATATCGCCAGCAGCGTCCAGATCGGGATGGTCTTCGGAATCGGAGGAGGAGTTGCACAGGAGTGTGCAGATCCCTTCAGTTGCCGTTCCACGTGAGCAAAGGGGTCTGTTGGCATGGGGGGCGGTCAGGGATAGGGTGAATGACAAGGCGGTTAGTGACAGAGATGAGCTATTGCAAGTAGTACGTACGCTGTTAGATAAGCTGTCAGCACAAGGGAGCGCAGCGTCTAGTGTACTTAGCGGTCAATCGAGTATGGTTGGTTTAGGCCAGGTTTGTAGTTCGGCGCCATTAGGAGTGCAAGTGGCACAAGATGTGAAGGAAAAAATTTGGCGCGGTGAATTTGTGGATGTACTGACTTTAGTCTCCCCCAGCAGAGAAACAGTGGATAGGCCGGCACGTAGACAGGAAGCGAGTAGTGAAGACAAAGGGAAAGTTCCTAGGACGTTTGGTAACTGGCTCCAGGGTTTTTGTGCCTTTGCTAGTATTATGTGCGAGAAGTTCCCGGAAAAGAGTATGGCGTTGTTCGGTTACCTGGATATGATATGGGGGTCTTATAAAGTTTATGGCGGACTTTGTTGGTTCAAATATGATGAGCAGTTTCGCCAGCGGATGGTGGTTAGGCCACAATTAACCTTTGATTGTCAAGATGTTAACTTGTGGTTATTGTTGATGACTCCGCATCGTCCGGTGCCCTTTCCAGCACACGCCGGCCCCGCAGTTCCTTCCACGGGATCGGCGTCAGGAAGGAAGGGACTGTGTTGGCTCTTTAACGAGAGCCACTGCCGGTGGTATTCATCGTGTCGATTTCGACATGAGTGTTACCACTGTGGGGGATCACACCCAGCGGCTAGGTGCTTCAAAAAAGGAGCTACGGTGTCTGGAACCGGCAAGCAGGGACCCAAGGATAAAGGTGACGACTCCAGTGAACGGGGAAAGGTTGGACAGGTGGTTAGAAGTGTATCCCAACAATAGAGAAGCTAGGGTATTATCAGATGGGTTCAAGGATGGTTTTTGGATACCGCTTATCCCTGTGGAGGGTGTATTTATGTCTGATAATTTGCGGTCAATTCGGGACTTAGAGCAAATGGCTTGGAAAAAATTGATGCATGAAGTTGGGCTAGGGCGTATGGATGGTCCTTTTGAGGCCCCGCCATTTAAAAACTTTAGGGTTTCTCCACTGGGGTTAATTCCAAAGCATGAGCCGGGAAAATACAGGATGATTCATCATTTATCGTACCCAAAAGGATCATCAGTGAATGATGATATTGATAAAGAAGAGAGCAGGGTTCATTATGCTTCATTTGACAGGGCACTGTCCTTGGTCCGAGAGGCTGGTCCAGGGTGTTGGCTTGCAAAATCAGACATACAATTCGCTTTCCGATTGTTACCAGTTCACCCAGATTGTTACCATTTGTTAGGTTGTTGCTTGAGAGGTTATTTTTTCTTTGATAAATGCCTTCCTATGGGTTGTGCAATATCATGTTACTATTTTGAAGTTTTTAGTTCATTTTTTAAATGGGTGGTGCGCAGTGAAGCAGGTCTGCATTCAATATTGTATTACTTGGATGATTTTTTGTTTGTGGGACCTGCAGACAAAGAGGATTGTGTTGTCTTGTTGGATACATTTCGTAGGATGGCACAATTTTTTGGTATCCCTGTAGCGGAAGAAAAAACGGAAGGACCAGTTAAAAGATTGGCATTCCTAGGAATAGAAATTGACTCGGAAAAGATGATATTCCGTCTCCCGGATGAGAAGTTGTGTGTTCTAAAGCTATTAGTGGACAGGGCGAAGGCAGCCAAAAAACTATCCTTAAAACAGATGCAACAATTGCTGGGTCATTCAGTTTTTGCTTGTAAAGGTATGCCAATGGGCCGGGTGTTCTGCCGGCGCCTTTCTTTGGCCATGCGTGGCATACGTGCGTCGCATCATTTCATTAGGATTACAGCAAGTTTACGTGAGGACCTGGGTGTTTGGCAAAAATTTCTGGTAGACTACAATGGACATACTTGCTGGCAGGAATCAGAAGTTAATAGTCAGGAGTTGGCCATGTTCACTGATGCATCTGGATCAGTGGGTTTTGGCGCATTTTTCCGAGGGGCATGGTGTGCCCAGAGTTGGACGGATAGTGTACGTCAGTCGCCTTTGGTGCGTAATTTAGCATTTTTAGAATTGTTCCCGATTGTAGTGGCAGTGGAGATCTGGGGTGAAAAATTGCGGAACAAAAAAGTTTTGTTTTGGTCTGATAACATGGCGGTTGTACATGTTATTAACAGGTCTACATCAAAATCGTATCCGGTACTTGCTTTGTTACGGCACCTGGTGTTGCTTTGCTTACGGCATAACATCTCATTTAGGGCGAGACATGTTCCAGGCATGGATAATGCTATTGCTGACTCTCTTTCCTGTTTACAGTTGGATCGATTCCGCTTGCTGGTGCCGGAAGCAGAGACAGAGGGATACAGTTGTCCAGAGTATTTGTGGACTCTCGTTTCATAACTTTGCTGAGGTCGGTGCAGGATTCCCTGGCCGACTCTACATTGTCAGCCTACAAGAAGGTTTGGTTTGACTGGTTGGGATTGGCAGAATGAGAAGGTAATTTGGAAAACAAGCAGGTTCGACAAATGGCAGTGTTGGTTTACTTATTGGAACTACAAAAAAGAGAAGTATCGGGTCGTACGGCAATGAGTAAGATGTCAGCTTTGTCCTTTTGGTTCCAATTGTTTGATTGGAAAGATGCAACAAAAAGTTTCTTAGTGCGTAGGGTTTTGAAGGGTTGGTCGCGTAATTCGGATAATAGGAACGATTCCCGTCGGCCATTGTCGATCCCTCTTTTAGAAGATTTAGTTAGTATTCTGCCGCTGGTTTGTAATGATAGTTTTGAAGCATCATTATTCCGTTCAGCCTTCACGGTTACTTATTACGGGGCTTTTAGAGTTAGCGAAGTGGTCTCTCCTAGCAAGTTACGTCAGGGAGGTTTTTGTTTCAGAGATGTATTGTTGGGCTCAGATGTGGTCCACCTCCTACTTCGTAAGTCCAAGACTGACAGGATGGGTAAAGGAAAATGGGTGACTTTGATGGCCACGGGGAGCGTTACATGTCCAGTAGTTGGCATGTATGAATATGTAAGGATGCGGGGAAGTTCAGAGGGTCCATTATTCATACATGAATCGGGTTATCCACTTACCCGTTTTCAATTCCAGGCAGTACTACGACAGGGTCTGGAGTATTTAGGAGTTAATCCGACGAATTATGCCTCACACTCCTTTAGGATAGGCGCAGCAACGACGGCAGCGACTGCTGGTTTTACGGCTAGGGAAATTCAGCGCTTGGGTAGATGGGGTTCAACTAGATTCCGCACTTATATCCGCCCCCACTTGTTGTTTTGATGTCTTTCAGGTAGATCTCCGGTTATGGTTTGGATCATCGGCCACTCATTTATCTACTGGGCGGCTCGGAGGGCTGAGGAGAGACCATACGGAAGGGATTTGGGGTTTTCAGGGGAGACTGCAAGAATAAGGTGGCAGGGTATTAGGGGTCTCAGTTGGGTAAATATTACACAGGAGTGTCTCGGCATTCGCAGAGTGGTTTCGGGACCAACCATCTTAGTGCTGCATGCTGGAGGAAATGATATAGGTGAAATTCGTACCATTGATTTAATCAATACAGTTAAACAAGATATGGCGAAATTGATGGCATGGTTTAATGATGCAGTTATAGTCTGGTCAGAGGTTGTCCCTAGACTTCACTGGAGGGGTGCTCGAGACACTCGTGCCATAGAGCGTTGCCGTAAAAAATTGAATGTGTCGGTTTCGCGTTTTGTTAAGAGAATCAATGGGGTTGTGATTCGACATAGGGAACTTGAAGGTCCTAACCTGGCAGTGTTGCGCAGGAGAGATGGTGTCCATCTCAACCCTATTGGTCTTGATATTTTTAATATGGGGTTGCAAGAAGGTATCGAGAAAGGTTTGGCTGCGGTGGGGCGCGTCTCCTGTTAAGACGGAAGTCGCGATGGCAGTTGGGTCCTCGCCAGTAGAGGAAGAATGGCACTTGCCCAGCAGGGCTTTGGGGAGTTAGACCCTCATCCGCTGGCTAACGGCGCGGGGAGGGCAGAGACTCTTGTTGTATTGTTTGATCGTGCCCCTGGCCTGTTGCTGGGGCTGGCATACTGTTATGGTTCAGAATAAATGCTGTGGCCTCTTCTCACCAAAACAGGAGTTATGTGTAGTTATTGGGTGGAAGGGGCTAAGAAACGGTTATGGGGCCTGTGTCCGTCCTCAGCAGTCATGTAACCTCCCATGACAATAGGAGTGGGAGGGCTTGACTGATGGGGACACAGCAACATGCTGGGTGGAAATAAGTGAACTGATTGGTTGTGCAGGAAGGGGGGGAGTGGAATGTGAATATAACGGTCGAGCAGCTACTGTGTGAGGCACTTGATAGTCAGCCATTTTAAGATAACGGCTGGCTGTTCCCCTCCCTCCCTCCCTATTTTTGATTGTCACAGCAAATTTCTATAGGCGGTTGGGTCCTCGCCAGTAGAGGAAGAATGGCACTTGCCCAGCAGGGCTTTGGGGAGTTAGACCCTCACCCGCTGGCTAACGGCGCGGGGAGGGCAGAGACTCTTGTTGTGTTGTTTGATCGTGCCCCTGGCCTGTTGCCGGGGCTGGCATACTGTTATGGTTCAGAATAAATGCTGTGGCCTCTTCTCACCAAAACAGGAGTTATGTGTAGTTATTGGGTGGAAGGGGCTAAGAAACAGTTATGGGGCCTGTGTCCATCCTCAGCAGTCATGCACTTCCTGATTATTTGAACTGTTATAAGACAACTGACAGCACTGAGAATGCCCTCATTTAGCTCCGCAGCAAAAGCTCTATAACATATAGATTTTCATAAAAAAGTGGTTTACTGCTCCTTTACAGACTACAGCTAGTTTATAACTAGTTTATACACGGGCCAACACCTGCGTCACTACAATCATGCGCAGTACTGACTGCCCAAATGCGCCTTCCGGTGCACAGAGAGGACTCCGATCTGAATTTGGAGCGCCCATCTCCGTATCAGCCATGGCACGGGCAGTCTGTACTGCGCACGACTGCAGAGTGCGCAGCCGTCTGTACTGCTCATGACGGCTTTTGACAAACATACTTAGCTAATTATAATATATTTAACTGTTTAGTAATAAAATCTGTATTCCCTGTCAGAAAGCAGAAAAAACACACCATAACCATTGTCCAAACTTGAACACCCAAAAACAGGAATCCTTATAGCATAATAGAGCATTGGCCAGACAATGTAAGCCTAAATGGTACCGCCCCTTTTATTCAACTGCCAAAGCCTGGGGGGATAATACATCCATAGGCAGCAGGCCTAAGCCAGTACATCTTAAATAAATTAACAAGCATTTATAATAAACTTCCTGCGTGACAAGAACACCAACGCACATATATGTGAAAAGTTAGCAAAAAACAGGGCAGGAGCAGGGGATGAAGCAGGAAGTCAGGGCTCAAAATTTCCACTCTCTACTAGCCAATGGCGAGTGAAAATTTAGCCCTGGCGAGTAGAAATTCAGCCCTGGTGGGTATGTTATGACTTGCAGTGGCGAGTAACTTTTCAGGTCTGGCTAGTAGCAAAGGACTTCATATTTTAAGCCCTGCAGTAAGTAATGCAAAACACCCCCAAACCCTCTGGAGCTTCTCATCTTCCAGCAAAACCTCACCCCTGTCTGGAACTCACGTCCTGGACAAGTCTCATTTCTACCAAGCCTTGTGGTGGGCCTCCAGTTCCAAAGGGCACTTTACAGTAGAATGTTTTAATGCAGGTCTTTTACTTTAGCCTTAAAAATTTTGATATTTTCCTTTATTGTCTTAGGCACATCCACTTCCCTGTACCATATGTGTGAGGTCTATAATATATTTCACAAGTGGTTAAGGATTAGGAAATAGGTGTCCTGCATATCTAGAATAGAAATTCTGTACTAAAAGTTATTGTCAGATACAAAAATGTATTTAACAATTTCTATGTATGAGATACCCTGCTTTTCAGGATAATTTGTTTTGTCTTTCTTTTTTAAAGTTAAACTAATACATAAAAATGACCTGTTATAAACAGTAAAATATTGGATACTTTATGCTGGCATCTGTAAAACGCTATAGTTTCTGAGGCCTAAAATCTAGTGTTACTTATGCTCTGAGTGAGCAGTCATTCGTGTCTTTTCCAGGGTCCCAAGTACACCATCAGTAAATGGCTTAAATTAAGATAACAGCCTTTCTGAATACATGACAGCGGTCACTGATCATAATAAAGTAACTGTTTTAGTTCTTGTCTGTCATTATAAACAGAACAAACAACATTAAATAAATACTAACTGAGAAGGACAGTTTACAAATTCTTTAGAACATCTGTGTAATTAATTTGCACATATGCTCGATGTAAGTACATGGTATTTCATAGTTTCCAACAAACACATGCACATAAAACTCAGCATTTACTATATAAGGTAGACCTATATACCAAGGCAAAATATAAATATAAAATATAGAAATACATGCACCTGGTTATCACCAATGTCAATTAGTCAGATAAGTGTATAGCACATCCAGTCAAAAAAAAGTGTCTTTTATATAATTATTAGTTTTCTCAGTCTCACCTGTTAGTGGGTCACATGCAAGTCTCAGTCTCTTCCTCTTAACAGTCATAGTTTAAGAGACCCTTGGGCTTTGGACAGTTACTGAATAGGGAAGGGCAAAAGTTTTCTCCTCAAAAGAGAAAACAGGAGTAAATGGCACTTTCAGCTTAACTGCAAATTTCCTGCGAAAGGTGCAGTTTTTCAGCTTTCTTTGCCTACCTCATTGCATTGAAATAAATGGGAAGACTGAATTTTTACCGACCACGTGGTAAGTTTTCCTTATTTTTCTGCAGGCACAGTATAAAATGGGTTACAGGTTCCCACAGCATGCCACTCTTGTGAGAGGAAGAGACAGCAGCACATTTGTCAGCTAGTGAAGACAAAATAATAACAAGGAGTCAAAGCTTATGTTAGGGTGTCTTGCAAGCAGGACACTTGTTTTCTGCATTAGAGGAGTCTGGGGGCACACTGGGGGACAGAAAGAGAGAAAGGGGGTTTTCCCCAAATACCCCAAATTCTTTGTGACTGACTAGGAAGATGCAGGCAGTTTGATCCACGTTCCTTCCTGATCTGGCTCTTAGCAGTTGAACAGGGAATGCATTTTTTTTGCAAGTGAGTAGTGAGTGCCTGGGCTGGTTTCCATGGCAATCGAATTGAGCTGGTTGGTTGACTTTTCATGCTCCTTTCACTGGGAAAAAGGGTATTTTATGGAATAGGGGTGAAAGGATTGATACTAAAATACGCATGTATGTAAGATTCTGATTGATATCAGGGTGTGAGTATCATCATCATCATCAAGACAGTTTATACTGTTTCTTTTTAAAATGCAATAAAGTCATATCGTCAAATATTTCTATTTTTCTAGGATTTCATTACTTGAAAAAACATTATTTCTGCTGTGTAGCAGTTTCCTTTTAAATATTAATTCCTGTTTGCTTGTCATAGACATTGAAAGTGTCAGTCCTGCACAGGCTGATAAGCCTACCCTTACAAAGAAAATATTCATTGGGCTATGCCAGCCATTGTGTTTTCATGTACACAGAAGAAAGATACAAGATGATGGGAATACTTTTGATTTGTGGAACATTACGATTTCAGTGATAAATCAATCATTGTCATAATGATGATGTAAAGTTATTGCTTCTGTGATATTTCCAGACTGTAAAATTTGTCAGAATTCCGTCAGTGGACTTTGAAACTAGAGGATTGCTGAACTGCAAGGTAGAGGATTTGCTAGCATCACAAAAGACCTGGACTTGGGTTAATATAATTTTTAGTAAAAAGTGTATCCAATTTGCGCCATCAGTAATAGATTGATCAGCATCTTTACATACCCGAAGCTGGCAATAAGACCTAGGGCTTTAAAGGAATAGTCATGTTTCAAAATAAAAGCAGCTCCAATTAATCTTCATAATATTATGGCCATGAATGGTGTTTTTTCAATACTGTCAGAGCGGTAGTTCAATAGTAATTGAATGATAAAGTGACCCCCACCCCTTTTACTTAGCGTAAGCCACCTCCCCTCAGATGTGGAATCTGGTCTTGAGACCAGACAGGTCACAGCAAGGGACAATCTTCTTACTGTGAGAACAATGAAAACCCTGTCCCCCTTGACAGGTTTATCAGGTTTTTCCCCTTATGTTAAATGAAGATTGTCTCTCTCTGTGATCCATGCGGACAGTCTTGGTGCTCTGAGGTGAGCAGTGTTACACTAGGTAAAAGGGGCAGGAGTGGGATACTTTATCATTCAATTACTCTTGAACTACAACTCTCTCAGTATTGAAATAACACTCTCCATGGCCCAAATACTATGAAGATTAATTGGAATCGCTTTTATTTTGAAACATTACTATCCCTTTAAACCCTAGTCATTACCTAGAGACAACTCTACATCGGTAGTAAATTGTTGAAGCTCAATTGCCGGTGACTACAACTTCCATCATCCACACCCAGCCAACATCTGGATGCCCAGTGATTCATAACTCCAGCTGTGGTGTGCAGCAAAATGCTCAGGCAATATTACTATCACAATTTAAATTACATTTGTTATCCTGTTATACAGGAATGTGCCTTTGTATCACCTGACAGTTTGTGTTAGAGTAAATTAGAGGAAAAACAATACCTAAAAATGTTAAGGGGGTCATACAGCTATAACATCTTAAATGCTGGACTGATTTTCAATATGTTGCAAAACAATGCAATAGTAACCTCTCCAGAATCCAAAAGGTTAAAAAATGTGTATTTCCAGATGCTGCTTTCCTAGAGACTCTGACACGTAACTTCTTAGGGACGTAGGTTCAAAAGAAAAGTGTAGGAGCTCAGAGGCAAACCATTAGAACTAAAACTTCCAAAAATCCCCATTGAATTAAGTGGGTATGTTAACCCTTTGAATGCTACAGAGGTCTCCAACTAATGCATTGGAGATCTCTGTAGCATTCAATCCATTAAATTCCCATTTAAATCAATGGGAGTTTTCAGTTGTCCCCCTAGAGTGTAAATAGTTTGCCCCTGAACGCGTCCAGTTTTTATTTTGCCCTTAGATGCGAAACTTGGATCCAACGTATAGCTTTGCAATGAGCTTGAGAGCTGTCTTATTATCCAACAGGTTAACATGGGTTCCATAGCTGTAGAGCTGTACTCTAAATTCACTGATTGTTGGTTTTTAAAGGGACACTAACTTCCCATAAAAAATGTTCTTGTTTTGTAGAGTTAAAAAAATAAATGATATGGCATGAATCCTATCTCTCAAACTTTTATGGTATGAGAGATAACCTCATTTAAAATTCCCCCCTCCCTCCCCTTCTCTAGCTGACAGCAGGAGATCCTGGTCCTGAGACCGACAGGCGGCTCTTCAGCAGAGCCGAAATCGTGGCATTGGAAAATAATTACTTCATTGGAAAGGTTTGCAAGCACACTTTGTAGACGGTTCCAGCGAAGTAATTCTTTTCCAGTATCGCTATTGCGGTTCTGCTGAAGAGCCTCCTCCTGTCGAACAACACAGATCTCCTGCTGTCAGCTTTACAGCCGACATCAGGAGAAGGGAAACATGCGAATATCTCTCAAACCATAAAGGTTTGAGAGATAGGATTTGTGCCATATAATTTATTTTTTTAAACACTACAAAACAATAATTTTTTAATGGGACGTTACTGTCCCTTTAAACACTTTTTATGAATGTACTCATATGGTACAAGGGTTGTACTTAGCAAGTGCTATGAATTAGTATTTTTCACAGCACCTGTAAATCAGTTTACATGAACAAGAAAAAACATTCAGTAATTCAAAGTACAAGACAGCTATATATGTCTACTCTATATGTGTGAACTGGTGTTAGTAGTGCCCCAAAGAATTCATAATTTCAGAAACTCAATAAGAGCAGAATATTATATTTAACCCTTTGAGAGTCAGAGGGGTACTGAACACATTGCTTTGCAATGCTTTCCGTACCCTCTGGCACTCAAAGGGTTAAAGGTTTATGCCTTTTTATTTTTATATGTCAGTTGGCCTAACACAATGAAATGACTGAGCCTCTGATTAACACACCGATATTCATTCAAACAGGGAAATCTTTTTGACATGACCTGTTAGTGGTCTCGGGGGAGAGGATTGGGACTGGACTAGAATGTCTCAGAATTAAATCTATACACATTAATATTTTTTCTGGGAGTTTTCATAAAAAATGCAATTTGCTACTTTTCAGTAGAAATATTGCACATATCAAATTGCACACATAAAATTTCCACTGTTTTACTATAGTCAAGAAATTTCCCATGATAACTTTGTTGTTTTCTGCCAATGATTTCTATGGCAAAGATAATTCCTGCTGTGATATTACTGTTACTGAGTTGCAGAAGTGGAGAAATCCACAGCTGAAAGTAAAATGTGTTAAAGGGATAGTAATACTTCGTTTTATCTTTATTTTATTTTGTAGGCATTAAAAAAACATGAAGATCGACATAAGTCTTATCTCTCAAACCTTTATGGTTTGAGAGATATTCACAAGCAAAGTTTCCCCTCCCACCCCTTTTACCTAGTGTAAGCCAGCTCTTCTCAGATGTGGAATCCAGTCCATAGACCAGACAGATAACAGAAGGGGACAATCTTCTTCCTATGAGAACAATGAAAGACCTGGCCCCCTTGACAGGTTTTTCAGGTTTTTCCCTTATCTTAATTGAAGATTGTCCCTCTCTGCAATCTACCTGGGCACCTCCCTTCTGATCTGGCTGAACAGTGTTACATCAGTAAAAGGGCAGGGAGGAGGAGACTTTGTCATTGAATTACTCTTGAACTACAACTCTGACAGTATTGAAATAACACTCTCCAAAGTCCAAATACTATGATGATTAATTAGAGCTGCTTTTATTATGAAACATTACTATCCCTTTAACAGACTTCTACAGAAACATAAGCCTTGTTTGCCAGGATTCACTGGGGTAATTGCTTCAGCTTAGTACATAGCTACACTGCAAGTTTGCTGTAACCATCTCACATGCAGTGGGACCTCTTCTAGGAGCTACACTATGTTTGTGTGTATCAGTTATGAACCCATTCTCTGGGAGCAAGTCCCACAGAGATGTGTCACCACCACCATAAATGTTAGATTGCCTCTCCTGAGACACACAAATCATTTTCTGTGATGATGATGACATATTTGGAAATATGTTGGTATGTTCTGGTTGATGATGTTGCTGCTGCCTGTATAAAAAGCTTCTCTGAATTATTTTTCACTATACTTTATACTATTTTGACCATACTTTTCTCTTTCTCATCCTCTACAAATTTTGCAACCCTCCACTTGATCTATACGCATATCTTTATGGTCATTGACAGAATTTGATTCCTCAGGATTCAGGAAGATGCTGCAGGTAATCACACATTGGTGCAAATTGATCATTGTTTGGCAGAAATTTAGAAATTTTATTTTTAAAGTGGCAGTCTAGCAAAGTAGCAAGAATGTATTCCTCATTGCTTTTAATGGAGATTAGCAGAGGATCTTGCTCAAAGCATGCTAACATGTCCTTCTCTAGCTGGTGCATGTCTGTTTTCTTATTATCGTAAGATTCATGCTCCACAGTTTTTTCTGTTGTAAATATAAAAGTGGAAGAATCTTGCTAATTCCTGCCCCTATATAACTAATCTGCATGGTTGTCTCCTCAAAAGGTTTCAGCAGTTTAATACATTACACATTAGTTGCCAAGGTGGAAAAGATTAGTGATGAGCGAGCATGCTCGGCCGAAGCTCGGTTCGGCTCGAGCATCGCTCTGCTCGGCACATGGCGGTACTCGTACGAGTACCGCATGTGCTCGCCCGCCATGTTCGGGTCTCCTCCCCACACGTTTCGCGGCTGCTGCGCAGCCAATAAACGTGCGGGGAGGCTCTGACATCAGTGTAATGCCAGCAGCCATGTTGGCTGCTGGCATTACACTGATTGGCTGGCCAGAACCCATGATCGGGTGCTGTATAGCACCTGACCAGCGAGTTCGGCTCAGTCTTAGCCAGGGAGAGATGAGGATAGGAAGGGAAAGTCAGTGTAGGGAGAAGAAAAGTGTGTTTGAACAACATAAAGACCCAAAAGTCCTTTTTAGGACTATTGTGTGTGGGGGCAGCAGTTATATTTTGTTTGGGGGGGCAGAGATTTAAAAAAAAAACGTCACATATTCCGTTCACTGTGCCTAGCCGCAGATTAGCAGCACATTCTGTTTAGTGTGCAAAGTTGCAGATTAGCAGCACATTCTTTTTAGTGTGCAAAGTTGCAGATTAGCAGCACATTCTTTTTAGTGTGCAAAGTTGCAGATTAGCAGCACATTCTGTTTAGTGTGCAAAGTTGCAGATTAGCAGCACATTCTTTTTAGTGTGCAAAGTTGCAGATTAGCAGCACATTCTGTTTAGTGTGCAAAGTGTAAAAAATAAAAGTCACATATTCCGTTCACTGTGCCTAGCCGCAGATTAGCAACACATTCTGTTTAGTGTGCAAAGTTGCAGATTAGCAGCACATTCTGTTTAGTGTGCAAAGTGTAAAAAATAAAAGTCACATATTCCGTTCACTGTGCCTAGCCGCAGATTAGCAGCACATTCTGTTTAGTGTGCAAAGTTGCAGATTAGCAGCACATTCTGTTTAGTGTGCAAAGTGTAAAAAATAAAAGTCACATATTCCGTTCACTGTGCCTAGCCGCAGATAAGCAGCACATTCTGTTTAGTGTGCAAAGTTGCAGATTAGCAGCACATTCTGTTTAGTGTGCAAAGTGTAAAAAATAAAAGTCACATATTCCGTTCACTGTGCCTAGCCGCAGATAAGCAGCACATTCCGTTTAGTGTGCAAAGTTGCAGATTAGCAGCACATTCTGTTTAGTGTGCAAAGTGTAAAAAATAAAAGTCACATATTCCGTTCACTGTGCCTAGCCGCAGACAAGCAGCACATTCTGTTTAGTGTGCAAAGTTGCAGATTAGCAGCACATTCTGTTTAGTGTGCAAAGTGTAAAAAATAAAAGTCACATATTCCGTTCACTGTGCCTAGCCGCAGATTAGCAGCACATTCTGTTTAGTGTGCAAAGTTGCAGATTAGCAGCACATTCTGTTTAGTGTGCAAAGTGTAAAAAATAAAAGTCACATATTCCGTTCACTGTGCCTAGCCGCAGATTAGCAGCACATTCTGTTTAGTGTGCAAAGTTGCAGATTAGCAGCACATTCTGTTTAGTGTGCAAAGTGTAAAAAATAAAAGTCACATATTCCGTTCACTGTGCCTAGCCGCAGATAAGCAGCACATTCTGTTTAGTGTGCAAAGTTGCAGATTAGCAGCACATTCTGTTTAGTGTGCAAAGTGTAAAAAATAAAAGTCACATATTCCGTTCACTGTGCCTAGCCGCAGATAAGCAGCACATTCTGTTTAGTGTGCAAAGTTGCAGATTAGCAGCACATTCTGTTTAGTGTGCAAAGTGTAAAAAATAAAAGTCACATATTCCGTTCACTGTGCCTAGCCGCAGACAAGCAGCACATTCTGTTTAGTGTGCAAAGTTGCAGATTAGCAGCACATTCTGTTTAGTGTGGAAAGTGCAAAAAATAAAAGTCACATATTCCGTTCACTGTGCCTAGCCGCAGATAAGCAGCACATTCTGTTTAGTGTGCAAAGTTGCAGATTAGCAGCACATTCTGTTTAGTGTGCAAAGTGTAAAAAATAAAAGTCACATATTCCGTTCACTGTGCCTAGCCGCAGATAAGCAGCACATTCTGTTTAGTGTGCAAAGTTGCAGATTAGCAGCACATTCTGTTTAGTGTGCAAAGTGTAAAAAATAAAAGTCACATATTCCGTTCACTGTGCCTAGCCGCAGATAAGCAGCACATTCTGTTTAGTGTGCAAAGTTGCAGATTAGCAGCACATTCTGTTTAGTGTGCAAAGTGTAAAAAATAAAAGTCACATATTCCGTTCACTGTGCCTAGCCGCAGATAAGCAGCACATTCTGTTTAGTGTGCAAAGTTGCAGATTAGCAGCACATTCTGTTTAGTGTGGAAAGTGTAAAAAATAAACGTCACATATTCCTTTCACTGTGCCTAGCCGCAGATTAGCAGCACATTCTGTTTAGTGTGCAAAGTTGCAGATTAGCAGCACATATTCCGTGTAATATGAAGAAGGCGGGTAAAAAGGGACGGGGAAGTGGACGTGATCCTGATAGTTCAGGGCGCGGGTCAGGACGCGTAGAAACTGTGCCTGGTGCCAGAGCACAAGAAAGAAAGACATCCACCATACCTAGCTTCATGTCTCAGTTTACAGGGCGTCGCAGGACATCACTCTCGAGGTCAGACCACTGCTAACAGGTGGTCGGTTGGATTTCAGCTGATACTGCTTCCAGTCGGTTAAGCACCACCCTGTCTTCCACCAAGTCCACTCTCAGTAGCCAAGAGTCTGGTCAACATAATCCTCACCCTGATCATCCTTCCTCCCACCATAGAGGGTCTGACCAAAGAAGTGATCCCACACTGGGATATAGTGAGGAGCTTGTCTCATCACCAATCCTTCATTTGAACCTCTCTCTAAGCACGCTTGCAGAGGAACATGACATCTTGTGCCCTGATTCACAACCTCTAGAGGGTACCCAATCACAAGAAGATGACAGAGGGGAACGGCATTTAAGGTCAAAGGAAGTGGATGATGATGATGAGACACAGTTGCCATCAAATCAACCACTATTACTGTCTCAAGACCTTGATGAGGAGGATGATACACAGTTGTCAATGACTGAGTATGTGGTGGGATCAAGAAATGAGGAGGATGATCAGAGTGAGGAAGTGGAGGAGGACTTGGTGGACGATGAGGTGACTGACCCCACCTGGGAAGGTGGAGAGCCGAGCGATGACCGCAGTCCTGAGGGTGAGCCATCTGCAGCACCGCAACAGGCTGGAAGAGGCAGTGGTGTGGCTAAAGAAAGAAGGCGGACCGCACCAAACCGGCCCGCAAATGTTCCACGGAGCACCCCCTTGTGTAAATCTCCCTTGCCAAGGGCTAGGTGTTCCGCGGTATGGCGTTTTTTAAGGAAAGTGCGGACGACAAAAAAATTGTAGTTTGCAACCTGTGCCACACCAGAATGAGCCGAGGCATGAACACTAAAAACCTCACCACCACCAGCATGATCGGACACATGGCATCCAAGCACCGTAATAAGTGGGAGGAACGCCCGGATCGCCAATCTGTGTCTGCAGGCCACACCACTGCCTCCTCTTCCCCTGTTTTCGGTGCCGGCCAATCGCCTGTCGAAGGCGCAGGCCCGCATACCTCCCGCCCTGCACCTGTACCATCTGAAGCACCATCAGCGACCACATCCACTTCCCTGTCCCAGCGCAGCATCCAAATGTCGTTACCCCAGGCATTTGAGCGCAAGCGAAAATACCCAGCCACCCACCCACAGGCCATAGCACTAACCTCACACCTTTCCAAATTACTGGCCATCGAAATGCTGCCATTTAGGCTTGTGGAGACTGAGTCCTTCCGCAGCCTGATGGCAGCAGCTGTCCCTCGGTACGCAGTCCCCAGCCGCCACTACTTTTCCCGGTGTGCCGTCCCCGCCTTACACCACCATGTGTCCCGTAACATCACCCGTGCCCTGACCAACGCAGTTACTGGGAAGGTCCACTTAACGACTGACACATGGACAAGTGCTTGTGGCCAGGGACGCTACATTTCCCTGACGGCACACTGGGTGAATGCCGTGGAGTCTGGGAGCGACTCGGACCCTGGGATGGCACAGGTGCTACCCACGCCGAGGATTGCGGGCCCTACCTCCATCAGGGTTTCCGCCAGCACCTACGTTATTGGCTCCTTCTCCTCCGTTTCCACCTCCGAATTCTCTGCGCGCAGCGCCACTCACCCATCAGCCGGTAGCTGGAAGCAGTGCAGCACTGCAGTGGGGAAGCGTCAACAGGCCGTGCTGAAGCTGATCTGCCTTGGGGACAAACAGCACACGGCCTCAGAGCTGTTGCAGGGGATTAGTCACCAGACCGAGCAGTGGCTCTCGCCACTCAACCTGCAACCAGGCATGGTTGTGTGTGATAATGGGCGTAACTTGGTGGCGGCTTTGGAGCTCGGCAAGCTCACACACGTACCATGCCTAGCGCATGTATTTAATTTAGTGGTTCAGCGATTTCTAAAAACCTACCCCAATTTGCATGATCTCTTGACCAAGGTGCGCCGCGTGTGTGCACATTTCCGTAAGTCATCAACAGCTTCAGCCGGCCTGTTGAAGCTGCAGCAGCGCTTACAATTGCCAGCTCACCGGCTGCTGTGTGACGTGAGCACGCGCTGGAACTCCACCTTCCACATGTTGGCCCGGCTTTGTGAGCAGCAGAGGGCAGTAGTGGAGTACCAGCTGTTACACAGTCTTCGCCTCTCCGTTCAACTTCCTCTAATCAGAAGTGAGGAGTGGGAATGGATGTCAGACCTCTGTGAGGTTTTACGCAATTTTGAGGAATCGACACAGATGGTGAGCGGCGATAACGCTATTATCAGTGTAACCATCCCACTTCTGTGTGTACTGAAACGCTCGCTGCTCACAATTAAAACCGACGCTTTGCATGTGGAAGAGGTGGAAATGCGGGAGGAAGAGCTTACACAAGGTGATAGCCAGAGCACCCTCACTTCGTCTTCTCAGCGACAATTGGAGGAGGCGGAGGAGGAGAAGGAGGAGGAGGAAGACACGGTTGCCTCCGCTACAGAGGGTAGCCATGGAACTTTAGTTCCATCTCTTCAGCGTGGGTGGGCAGAAGAGGAGGAAGAGGATGAGGAGATTGAGAGTCATCCTCCTGGTGAGGACAGCGAAATCTTGCCTGTTGGTACTCTGGCACACATGGCTGACTTTATGTTAGGCTGCCTTTCCCGTGACCCACGCGTTATACGCATTTTAGACAACACGGATTACTGGGTGTTCACCCTTCTGGACCCCCGCTACAAAGAGAATTTCTCATCTATCATTCCTCCGGTGGAGAGGACAAGCAAAATGGTGCAATGCCAGAAGGTTCTTGTCGAAAAATTGCTCCAAAATTTTCCATCTGACAACGCTGGCGGCAGAGTACGTGCTACCTTGGCCAACCGAGAAGGGGAGAAAAGGGGAGCACACAGCAGTTCCGACAAAGGCAGGGCAACACTCTCCAAGGCGTGGGACACCTTCATGACACCCCGCTAGCACCCTCACCCTGATGCGCAGCCTAGTGTCACAAGGAGGGAAAAGTTTTGGAAGATGGTGAAGGAGTACATAGCAGACCGTGTCAGCGTCCTCAATGATCCCTCTGTGCCTTACAACTACTGGGTGTCCAAGCTGGACACGTGGTATGAACTGGCACTCTACGCCTTGGAGGTGCTGGCCTGCCCTGCCGCCAGCGTTCTGTCTGAGCGGGTATTTAGTGCTGCTGGTGGCATCATAACAGATAAGCGTATCCGCCTTTCCACCGAAAATGCTGATAGGTTGACACTTATAAAAATGAACAAGGCCTGGATTTCCCCTGACTTCTCCACTCCACTGGAGGAAAGCCCCGGGTGAACATAAAGTGACTTTATATATGTTATTTACAATGATGGGAATACTCTGTATTCCCATTCACCCCTTCCACCCAAAAAACGGGTATATGGTTGACTCTCTTCCATATACCCTGTGATATCATTTTTATATAGGGCCAGCTCACCAGCGGGCCCTGTGATATAATTTTTATATAGGGCCAGCTCACCAGCGGGCCCTGTTTGACAACTTTTTGTATAGGTCAGCTCACCAGCGGGCCTTCTTATATAATGTTTTATTGGGTCAGCTCTCTAGCGGGCCCTCTCATATAATGTTTTATAGCGTCAGCTCACTAGCGGGCCTTCGCATATAATGTTTAGGATGGTCAGCTCCGCAGCAGACCCTCACCCATAACGTTTTCCTCTTAATCATGGCCCCATTTCAGAAAAATCGAGGAAATTTTTTGCAGAATTTGCCTCTGCGCACGTTTCCCTCTTAATCATGGCCCCAGTTCAGAAAAATCGAGGAAATTTTTTGCAGAATTTGCCTCTGCGCACGTTTCCCTCTTAATCATGGCCCCAGTTCCAAAAATCGAGGAAATTTTTTGCAGAATTTGCCTCTGCGCACGTTTCCCTCTTAATCATGGCCCCAGTTCCAAAAATCGAGGAAATTTTTTGCAGAATTTGCCTCTGCGCACGTTTCCCTCTTAATCATGGCCCCAGTTCCGAAAAATCGAGGAAATTTTTTGCAGAATTTGCAGATGATATACAAGTAAATATACAGCAAATACTGTTTGGTAACAATTTTTCACCTAAAGTCGTTTTTATCTTCCTTTTTGTGTGTTTTACGGTCAGTCTGTAAAAATGGCGTACTACGGGCGAAACATCGTTCCCAGCAGCGACGTTGGAGTCCAAGATGCATCCAGACATCCTCCCTATGCTGTCCCTGAACCATTTCTGTGGTGTTTCCATCATTTTCTGCCCTTTTCCTATGGACCAGGCACCCTCCCCTCATCAGAGCAGGGGGTGCCTGGTGTAATGCTCGAGTCCTCCCATTGACTTCAATGCTGCTCGGGTGCTCGGCCGAGCACTCGAGCCTCCGGGGGTGCTCGGCCAAAGCACCCGAACACCCGAGCATTGGGGTGCTCGATCATCACTAGTAAAGATGCTTCCTCTATAGCTTTCTAGTTTTGCATTGTGTGCTCGCAAATTATCTTTTTGCTGCTCGTACAAATCTGGAATTCCACCTGATAAGGATCATCAGCTGCTGATGGGGCAGGGTGTTACTGTCTTGTATGGAATATAATGTATTGCTAGCACTGTAGGTGCGGCTACAGATTTGTAATATGCAGCAATTCGTTAAGGGATTCGGATTCTGACAGGAATCTAGTCATAACTAAATTTAGGAACTGGGCAAAGCAGGGTATATGCACTATATCACCTATTCTCAAGGCAACTATTATGTTGGAACAATTATCAGCAGACACAAAATCAGCTTTCAAGGAGAGGAGTACAAGCTATTCCTCTCTATACCCTGCTCTAGATTATTTAATATATCTATGGATTTGTTGGATTGTCTCTCAAAACTCTGTATACACAAAGTTGTGTGCCATGATATGGGACACCCTTCTGCTGTCCTTCTGCTGTGCCACGCTCATACAGCGTAAGAGTGAAATGCGGTCACTGCATGAGCCGGTATAACCGCCATGCAGTGGCCGCGTTTAAAAAAAAAAAGAAGCTGGGCACTCGTGGGGAGGCATGAGGATCACTCCTCATGCCTCCCCAGTTATTGATCTCCCAGCCGATCGTGCTGGGAGATCAATATACACAAAGGAGAAACAGAGTTTCTCCTTCCCCCTCTCTCCTACTCGAACTTCCGGGTAGGAGTGGGCGGGACTGGGGGAAGCCTCCCAACATCATCGGTGACATGGTCACCGATGACGTTAGGGAAGTTTCCCCAGTCCTGTTCACTCCTACCGGTGGTAGGAGAGAAGGGCAGAAGAAAAAGAACAATGCCATGTCAATGCTTTAACAAGATGACTTGTGGAAGTGGTGAGAGTGACAATGATATGTGACTCTAGGCATCTACAAAAGCAAACTCACAGTCATACTCCTCTGCAGCAGGAGGCACAGGTGTTATTTCAAATGTGAGAAATATTGGCACACTCTCTGACACATCAACATCACTTCTATTATTTGCCCCAGAGCCCCACAAACTTTTAGGAGTACTTCTGCTGCTGCTAGTTTTGGCACCTCTGACCTGCTGATGGTGTGTCTCCCAGTCAGACTTGTGGTAGTGCTTCAGGTGGGATCTCATTGAGGAGGTGCCTCGGTGTGAGCCTGCTTTTCCCCTGTTCACATGCTTCTTGCACAGACAACAGATAGCAACATGTTTAGCTTTTGGATTGTGAGTAAAGGATCCCTTATGAGTTTCACAGCTTAGTGCTGCTGTCTTAAATAGAATGGCCACAACATAAAAAGCCACCTCAGACATCTTCATATAAATACACCCACCTCCAAACAATACGACTTCAATTAATTAGTGCTCGCAAACACACAATTTATAAAAAAAATATCAGAACTATGGCGCAGGAGGAGTATCACCTTATAGTAGATATAAGGAACCAGTCCCAATTTGACAAATATGATAATAAAAAAGCCATATCATGGTATGAAACAGGACTCAGTTTGGCAAGAAAACAACAGGCAACCCTTGTGTGGAATTTTCAAAATAACAGTGATAACCATAAACATGGTGTATACTAACAAAATAAATGGCTGAGAATTTACGTATGTTAACCTCAGCTATACAAACTCTTGGGATATTTCCATTGCCCTAGTCACAACTGATCCTTTCAAGACATGCTCTCCACTGTGGCCTTAACACAAGACAAACAAAAAGAAGAGAGGGTGGGAATAGAACAGAACAAATGATTTAGGTAAATTAGAAGAGTGTACAAGAGTTTGGCAGCTGCAGTTTAATGTTGGTAAATGTAAAATAATGCACTTGCCACATAAAAATCCAAAGGAAAAATATACTGTTAAGGGTACTGTGCTGTCAGAGACAACAGAGGAAAGAGATTTGGGAGTTATTATTTCTAATGACTTAAAGGTAGGCAGGCAATGTAATAAAGCAGTGGGGAATGCAATCAGGGTACTGGGTTGTATAGCTAGGGGCATTAGTAGCAGAAAAAGGGAAGTGGTCATGCCACTCTATAGATCTCTAGTTAGACCTGACCTAGAGTATTGTGTACAGTACTGGAGACCCCATCTCCAGAAGGATATAGATACTCTACAGAAAATTCAGAGAAGGGCTACTAAAATGGTGACTGGTTTACAGGAAAAGAAATATCAGGATAGACTAAAGGATCTGAACATGTATAGCTTGGAGGAGAGAAGAGAGAGAGAGAGGATATGATAGAAACATTCAAATACATGACGGGATTCAACAAAGTGCAGGATGAAAGTACATTTCAAAGGACTTAAAATGTTATGACAAGAGACCATAGTGTAAAACTAGAGGGACACAGGTTTAGACGTAATGTAAATAAGACAAAAGCAAGGACCAAAAAAGGTTTGAGCTTATTACAGTAGGAAAATGGGCAGACTAGATGGGCCGAATGGTTCCTATCTGCCGTCAAATTCTATGTTTCCATATTTAAAACTGTATAATAACTTGACATTTTGTAAAGGTAATAAACTAAATTCACTCACATGATGGTGTTGTCAGGATGGGAATATTCTCAATCAACTGACCTCAAGGCATGTGGAGGTGATCACCAGCCTCCGCTCTGGGATTCCTTCGGTCTCTGGAACCAAAATGTATTAAAAAATAAAACATATACTGACAAGTAAAAAGATCTGTACAGTACATAAAAATACATAAAAAAAGGTGCAGCTAGCCACCGAGCAAGATGGCAGCATGTTGAGTTAGCTCCTGGGGACCTGCTCTTTATTACAGGATCACTATATATTTACACCCGATGCAGGCAAGTGAGTAAAGATGTGGATAACACAACAGATGATATTGCACAAGTACTGCATTAATATGACAAAAACTGGTAAAACAAATGAAGCAATAAGTGCACTAGGAATGCAAAATACTTGTGTGTATTAAATTAATTGGTAACAGAAGCATGGTAGATTGCTGTACAGTTCGGTAAGATAATAGGTGTCCATTCGAAACTGTCCTTAGAATCTCTTCTGGATACTAAGAGCTGGAAAGAGGAAGGTGTGAGTGACAAAATGTCCCTCAATCAAAGTCATACCACAGCAGATGGTGGATTCAAGTCCTCATGGATTGTCACCACCTGGTGTGTAAGGACCCAAGTTATTCTTCCCTGTTTCTGTGTCATTATTGTTCTGTATCTGCTGCTACTTTGTTACAGTACTTATTTAATGACATCTGTATTTCCTTTTGTTGTATTGCTTATTTTCTCAATAAATATAAAAAAAAACAAAAAAAAACATAAAAAATATTCAGACACATTTTGCGGTTAAACATTGTTTCATCAAAGATCAGGCTTAAAGGATTTAAGTACGTCATGCTGTGATCCCGTTAGATACCAGATAAGAATGTTATGGACATACTGTATACTGGTCATTGAGGAAGCTTATCCTATGATGCGATATCTTACGAGTAAAACAATTAAAATACAGATTCACTAAATAAAACATTGTCGCTACAATTGGTCCGGAGTCCAGGAATGTAAAATTCATTATTAGAAAAAGTACAAATAGAAAACATTCTATAAGTTTAAGAGAGCATGAGAATGGATAGAGACAATTACATATTATAAACATATTATAAACTGTCTTGCATAAAAAGAGGTATTGAAACAAGAGTGGATAACACCATTTTGCCATTGTACAAATCATCGGTAAGATGTCACCTCGAATATGTAGTGCAGTTTTGGGCACCTCTTCTCAAAAAGGATATTCTAGAACTGGCGAGAGTACAACAAAGAACAACAAAATTAAATAAGGGAATGGAAGGCATGACGTATGAGGAACATCTAAATACACTTGGTTTATTTACTCTAGAGAAAAGATAACTAAGATGAGATCTTGTTACAATGTACAAGTATATGAGAATTCAATTCAAGGATCTCTGTGGTGAGCTTTTAATTCCAAGGTCTGATCAAATAAACAAGGGCTACCCTTTGAGATTAGAGGAAAGGAGGTTTCAACTTCAGCAGAAGAAGGTTTTATTTTTCTTTTATAAAATTAAGCTTTATTGGAAATTGTAACTCATACATGAGATGAACAAACAGTCTTCAGAACAGGGTATCAATGTACACAGATTCATCGAGTGAAGCGAATAAAGTACATGAAGAAACATAATGGATTGGGAAAGTACTTGAGATGCCATCAATGAGTGCTGAATTATAGCATAAAAGAGTTATAAAGAGAACTATGTAGTCAGAATCCTAACAAGTAAGGGAGGTCAGAAACCTCCCACAGTGAATCAGAATGCAAAGACATGCAAAATTCTGAGGTGGGGAAGGAAGGTGGACTATTTTGCCATTTGAGCGTGGAATGGAATCAGTGGGGGAATGACTATATCAGGATATGGTAGAGTGGACAGTATGGTTCCCAAGGAGGGATACAAGAAAAATGGTAGAGAAAAGAGAGGGAGAGAGAGAGAAAAAAAAAGAAAAGGGGGAGGAGGGGGAGAGGACATCATGCTGGACTCTCCCTCCGAGGAGGGACAGGGCCAAAGGAGTGGAATCCGAACTCCCCACCACAACAAATGTAAATCTCACCCTGGACATCCAAGATTCAGAGTAGGTGAAACAGATGAGAAAAGAAGAAAGATGATGATCCAGGGAGCGGAATATAGGGCTCAACGTGAAGGAGAGGGGAGGAGGAAATGTGAAGGGTTGATGCAGGAATTAGTTAAGGTGAGAAGGAGAGCCTGGGCTCCAAATGATTGAGCCATGCATCCCAATGAAGTAGAGAAGACTCAATATGATTAAAAGAGAGTAGATGAAGTCGATCCATATCATAATAATATTTTGTCTTTAGGAGCCAGTCCTTGATCGAAGGAGGAGTGATTCTGCCCCAGTGGAGGGGAATAAGAAATTTGGCTGCATTAAGTAGAGCGTGAATACAAGAGCATGTAGGTTGTGGAATGCATGGGCTAGAGTCCGTGAAATAAGCAGAAGGTAGGATGTAATAGAAGGTTTTTCTTACAGTAAGGGCTGTTACATTTTGAAATTCATTGTCTGAGGATGTCAGATATAATGGATACATTTAAGAGAAGATTAAACACATTTCTTTCAAGAGAGAACATACAGGATTATACTGTGTTTTAGTAGGCAAAACAGGATGGTCTGATGAAGACTAACTCATTTGGTAGCTGCAAAGCTATATAATTCTAATTTCTCTTGGTTATGAGGCAAAGGATGAACTTGATGGACTTGTGTCTTTTTTCAACCTAATTTACTATGTTACTATGTTTGCCTAGGGACACTTAGGATGTAAATCCAGTTCTGCATTTTTTTGTCCTAGAGTGTACTATCCAAAACTGGATCTCGATTTCTGTGTTTGACCAATCACGCCCTAGGGAACAAATACAAATTTCCATTTATTTAAATTTGGCTTTTAACCCTTGTCAATAATGCATTGCTTTCCTAAGCATTAGCAAGGGGTTAAAACCCTCCATTTAAATTAATGGGAATTTTGGGGAATTTAAACTTGTTCCACTATAGTGCAGTTGGTTTGCCCCAGAATTACTCCACATTTCTCTGTGCATTTTGTCCTTAGCATGATAGTTACACAGCTCGCTAAATGATATAGATATGATTAAAGACGTTTCTATACACTGAAAACTAAAGGCAATGCCTATGGCCTCTAGCTACATTCCTTGCACTGAGCCTTTAACACAAATGGCCTGTCCTCTCAACCCATCTCCTTAGGAATTCACGAATTTTCCTAAGAGACTCAGAGCTTATTACTTGTGAAAGTTAGGACTGATGTCATAGTCATACATACAGACAAAAGACATTATTGGTTTGTGTTGCTCTCTTATTATAAGAAATAGAAAACATGAAATAAACTATTGTAGAATGACAACTTTTTAATTGTTTTGATAGATGACTTTATATAGAAGGGAAGAGAAGCTCTACATTGGCTGGATGATCGATGTTTCTGCCTTTACAGTAGGGTTTCTCATTAGGCAGAATAGGCCTCCACCTCTGGTGCCCAATGGCCATATGTTCAGAAGAAAAGTGGAGGAGTTCTGGTGCAAACTAACTACACTATAGGGGGGAAAGCAAAATTTCCCAAATACCCACTGATTTAACTAGGGTTATTAAACCTTTGAGTGTCAGAGGGGTATGCAACGCATTGCAAAGCAATGCGTTGCGTACCCTTCTGGCACTCAAAGGGTTAACCCCATGAATGCTAGAGATAGCATACAAATGTTTAAAACCCCCATTTATATAATGCAAATGGTTTGTCCCAGAACTCTTTTCTTACGAACATGCAGCCCTAAATGTTAAAGGGATAAAAATGTTTCACAAAAAAAATTCAGCTCCAATTAGTCTTCATAGTATTTGGGCTGTGGAGAGTGTTATGTCAATACTGTAAGAGTTGTAGTTCAAGAGTAATTGAATGATAAAGTATCCCTCTCCCGTCCCTTTTACCTAGTGTAAGTCACCTCCCCTCAGATGTGGAAACTGGTTGCTTGACCACAAAGGTCACAGCAAGGAACAATCTTCTTACTGTGATCAGAAGGAAAACCCTGCCGCCCTTGACAGGTTTTTCAGCTTTTTTCTTATGCTAACTGAAGATTGTACCTCTCTGCGATCCATTTGGACAGTCTTGCTGCTCTCTGGTGTGCAGTGTTACATCAGTAAAAGGGGTGGGAGGGGGATACTTTATCATTCAATTACTCGTGATTTACAACTCTGACAGTATTGAAATAACACTCTCCATGGCCCAAATACTATGAAGATTAATTGGAGCTGTTTTTATTGTGAAACATTTCTATTATTTTAAAGGATGATTAACACCTTCAAATAATCACCCCCTTTTTACTGTAATCTGAGCACAAAATCACAGTGAATAAATCCTGTGTGGATTGGTCCTTCCAGTGATAAAAACTTTGCTGACCTCTCTATAATTCAAGTGGTTAACTCTTTGAGAGCCAAAGACGTAGCTAGTACCATAAGATTAAAGGGATAGTAGTCCTTAATATGCAAAAAAAATATGTTGTAGGGTTTATCACCCCGAGTAAAACAAGGGTACTCCCATTGCTTAAAGGTGTTTTATTCAAAAGTTATTACAGCTCAAAGTTGAATTTTTAGGTGCAGTATCACAGTGACCTGAAATTGTACAGTGGCGCTATTGCTACACCATTCTATGGAGATTTATGGTCCCGGGACTAGAGCTGTCTATAGGATGGTGTAGCAACAGCGCCACTGTACAGTTTCAGGTCACTGTGATATTGCACCTAAAACATTCAACTTTGAGCTGTAATAACTTTTGAATAAAACACCTTTCAGCAGTGGGAGTACCCTTGCTTTACTCAGGGGGATAAACGCTACAACTTTTTTTTTTTTACATTTTAAGTATCACTATCCCTTTAAATTACCCATTTTTGGAATTGTTTTGCTCCCTGTGGTTCAGTTAGTTTGCCCCTCAATAGCAGCAATTTCCTTTTATACATGAGACCTATGGGCTGAAATTCTGTATATTTTATATCAAACAGTGATTACCAATAATAGAATCCAACTCCCATTCTGCATTACTATTTACCTTAAAATAACAGGTTACTGACACTGTAACTAGTTAAGAAATGCTTCCTGTGCATTTAGTACAATGGAATTTGTCTTGGATATATTGTCTTATAAACCTGAATCCAATACAAGTTCAAATGCCAGCCTTTGTTTATTGTACATAGTGTATAGTCAATAATCTAGTTCTTAATGGCCCTCTTTAATTGAGCAGCATAGAGGGCAATTGAAACAGCACAACTCAATCAACTGTATACATCAAGAATCATTACATCTACAAGAAATGTATGACTCAGCAACAAGATCCCAAACTGAATCATATTAAAGAGAAATTAACATAAAAAAATATGTTAAAGCTAATTCTGTTACTTGTTTATATCTGCTGGAAACAGCAGCATAATAAGCTTATAACACTATACTTCCCTGTTTGTTCCACTTCCTGCAAGAGCTGAACCTGCCAGTGGCAACCTCATCTTTGTTGGCTGTGAAGATGCTTGAAACATTACAGCATCAAAAGGAGTCATGAGGGAGAAGATGCAATAAGCAGTGATGCTATGGTGATGTGTGTCTTACAATGTATAGCGAGCACATGGCCTTGAAGGTGGAGACACACATGACCATATGCACTAAGAATTAGGGATGCAGGGGAGGGAGGGCGAATTCTCGCATTAGCATGGAGGGTTGTCGAACTGCTGGTGATGTGGAAGGGATGCCCTCCCTCACACATTGCCAGCAGTTCAACAACCACGAAGCCTGAATGCATTCTGACTGCTCTCCTACTTATACACTGGAGGAACAGAAAGGATCAGCTCAGACTTCACCACCACAAATAGCATCCCTCACTAATTATTTTAGTGTCATAGGGATGTGCTTGGAACAGTGTCTGTCGAAGGGAGCAGATGTGAATTCACCATATGTTGTCCTTTCATTGTCTAACAGATGTGAATTTGATATTTATTGTCCCTTTCATGTTTGGTGCATGTGAATTTGACATATATTGTACTTTCAGTGTCTGGCGGATGTGAATTCACCATAGTGTCTTGCAGATGTGACTTTGTGGGCATAAGGTCACATCTGTTCACATCAGATGATTCATTATTGAACATGGGGCTTGCTGTCACACAGACAGCAAGGTCAGTTCAACACTTTCATTAATCTGGGCAGGAAATTGTACTGATCACTATGAATCAATAATTTGTGGACTGGCTCCTCAAAATTAATTGTTAGTACTGGATATCATGCACTTGAAGGTAGACATGATTCCTTGTTGCTAGACTATAGGATCCAAAACTTTACATATTTAAATCTACCTTCATTCTCAAGAATCCTTCAGTAGGAGGGGTTTGGCGGAGTTCTTCTCATTACAAATCCAGAAAAACTTCTTTTGTAGTTTACATATTCTTCACTTTCAAGTGTTACATTATATCAGTATCCCTACATTCACAGTCCCTGACGGAAACCTTCTTTGAAACATAGATCCAGGGGGCTCAGTTTCAGGGCCATAAGTGTAAAACAATAGCTGAAGATGAATCTATTAATTTTGGGAATAAAACTATTGTAGAATTGATTCGCAGTGGCCATTAGGAATTTTTACCCAGATTAAGGTAAGTGATTATTGGAGATCTTAGTGTTTCTCTACCCAACTGTCACGGGGTGACTTATAAATAACGACACTGACAAGTACAGATACAGTAAAATAATTTCTTTATTGAGAAATAGAAGAAAATAAAATAAATAGCACTTCCCCAGCCCTCACAGGACCAGGTGTAAGGACAGTGCCGGAGTACTTCCCTAACCCTCACTAGCCAGGTATGGAGACAGCACAGGATCACCCAACTGTATGGAGGCAAATACCACACTGACTGAATATATATGCTAGTAGCGTGGATGGTAGTAGCTACTAGTACAGGAGCAGATGTGAAACCCCTGTGAACAGAGGGAAAATCCCCTGGTACGCTAGGGTGGTTTAGCTCAGAGACGGATCTCCCTAGAATGCTAGTGTAAACCAACAGGCAGCAGTGACTGAGAATCCCTAGAATACTAGGGTAATGGAACAGGCAGTGGTGACTGAAAATCCCTAGAACGCTAGGGTAACCCAACAAGCAAAGCTGACTGAGAATCCCTAGAATACTAGGGTAACGGAACAAGCAATGGTGATTGAGAATCCCTAGAATGTTAGGGTAACCCAACAAGCAAAGGTGACTGAGAATCCCTAGAACGCTAGGGTATCCAATGGCACAGAACAGAATGACAGACAGCAGGAATGACAGTGGCACAGACTGAGCACCACTCAACCGAAGGAAACAACAGAGCACAGAGAGTGCAAGCGGAAACAGTAGGCCACGGGTAAAGAATGATCGATAGTCAGCCGGAGCAGTGTTCAGCACGGAGCAGGTAGTCAGCCAAAGCCAGGACTCAGACCGAAGTGGGTAGTCAGCCAAAGCCAGGAGTCAGCCTGGAGCGGGTAGTCAGCCAAGGCCAGAAGTCAGACCGGAGCGGGTAGTCAGAATGAGCCAAAGGTTAGACTGGAACAGAAGTCAGTAGTCAGGGATCAAACGGAGCTGAAGTCAAAACGTAGCCGGGAGTCATACACAGAAATGGAGCATCGGAATCACAAGAGCTATAGCGCACAGCTACACCACAAAAGGCAAAAGGAGTAAAGGCAGGCTGAGGCCTATAAGGCCTAGCATGTAGGCAGAGACTCACTCAGGCAATTAACAATGGCCTATAAGAATAGCGAATGTGCCTCAGCGTGACAACCAGGAAGTAATGCAATGTTGCCTGCAAGCACAGTGTCACTGGAGGCAATCACTGGCACCGTGATACCAACCAATAAGCAATGTTTCCTGGAGGCACCTATAGAACTTTTCAAGCATTTCCCTTTTTAATTTATACCCTTGGATACTGAGAGTGTTGTGTTGCAAAGAAATACATTGGAGATCTCTCTAGTATTAAAATATAATTGCTGTGAAACTGTGGCTCCGAAAAAGTAACAAAATTAAACATTTAAATGAAACCAATTGCCTTATCCCGAGCAGACACATTTCCAGGAATATTTGCTTGCACTCACTGATATACCTGTACACTGTCAAGCTTGACGGTCTTATGAAAGTGTTGAGACATCACTCTTTTGAAATGATTTCTTTATGTCTTTCTTTTACCAGAAATAGCAGCTATTTCTATAAAATGAAATCATAAAGTCAAAATAATAGCAGCATACAAATGATTTACATCCTTTTGTGATACTGTTGGCCTGCCTGACAAAAATAAAGTAATCAAAACATGACCTGAGGGCATACCTCTTATAATCTTTTTTTTCTCATGATAAATTAAAAGCTTAATACAATAAACTGGTAAAGCACAGAATTATTCTAATTATGGAACTAACATTTTTTTACAGTGATTATTATGTAAGGAAGGGTTGGTCAATACCTCCCAACATTTCAAATGGCCAAAGAGGGACACTTTTATTGTAGGTGGTGTTGCTGGGGGCATGGCTGGTGGGTGGGGTATTATTAAGAATTTTACGTTTATTTCATGACCTACTGATACCCCTTTATATAACTGAATAAATTATTTACATCATGACCAAAGATTTTTATTTACACAGACTAATTTATAAGCAATATCAAAGTTTAAACAAACAATAATGTGAATTTTATTCCTTAGGGCAATGTGATACACTTTGCACACACTACATAGTATAATCTCCTATATAAGGGTGGGAAAGAAGGACAGTGGGATTTGGGTCTCAAAGAGGGACTGTCCCTCCTAAAGAGGGACAATTAGGAGGTATGTTTTCGATATCTTAAACATGGGAAGTAGATCACAAAAGGCTTTTCCAGATTGAAGAGGGTCTCCTCCATAGAAATGAATCAAAAGTCCCATTTTGTTTTGCAGGAATTACCTGGGAAAAACACAGTTTGTCAGTTTGCCACATAAAATTTCCACCATTTTAATACTGACAAAGAATTCCCAGTTTTCTGCTGTTTTGTATGTCTATGAGAATTCCTCTTGCAATGCTACTGCTACTGATTGCTGAAGTTGAGACATACACAGGTAAAAAGCAAATGTTGTTAGTAAGCTGTTACGGTTCAGTACACTCAGACAAGGAGGTATAGGTAAAAACACAGCTTTATTGAAACACACAATGAACAAGGTAACCCTCACGGGTCCAGTATAGCACACTGACACAAGACAGGTTACAAATGGTTAACCCACACGGGTCCAGTATAGTGAACACAATACTGACACAGGTCAGGTATGTAATATACAATGTATGATGCCCACGTAACTAGTGAAGTGCTGGTCGCAACACTCTGCAGGCTCAATGTACTAGGTCTTAGCCTGAAATGCATGAGATGGCATTTAGCCCCCACGGGCGTATAACCGGAGACCAACGTTAACGATAGTTGAGCCAATAGCCCCCACGGGCGTAGACCAACAGGAACCTGCCAGAGTTTGGAGCCTGCCCTTTGCTGCAACACGAGCCAGTAAGCCACAACGGAGTCCACCGGTAAACTGAATGTTAGATCAAGAGCCAATGGTGCCCAACCGGACCAACTTAACATGACTACTCTGCATTTGTATTGCTTGAGTTGCCGTCCACACAAGCGGCCGACTCGGCAGATGTAGCACAGCGAGTAAGGCTCTAAACCAGGGAATGAAGGCTTTGCGAGAGTAAGCAGCACTGCAAGGGTTAAAATGCACGTTTAACAACAGAAGGCTCAGTATGGTATCGTAGCTCTGCAAGCGTACGGAGGCTCAATAAAGGAAGCACAGCTCAGCAAATCAGCACGGAACTCTGCACCAATCAGAGGCAACCAAAGGTTGAAGTGGTCACATGGCAGTTGGGTAACAGCAATGGCAGAAGAAGAATGTTGCGGCGGCGACAACAGGAACAGGCAGATCACTGGAACAGGCCGGTAGTCGATCACGGAGCAGGAAGTCAGCCGGGCAGGGTCGTAGCACGAAGGAGGTTCTCATACAAGCCGGGTCATACACGGGCAGGTATGTCAGCCAAGCCAGGTCAAGAAACAGAGGTGGTTCGCAGACAAGCCGAGTCAATCACGATCAGGAACACTGGAGCGTAGTCCAGACAAGCCGAGTCGGTACACAAGAATCCGGAACACAGGAACACTGCAACAGCAAGACTGGCTCAGAAGCACCACGAAAGGGCATCTGACAGTTGTCCAGGCCAGGCATAAAAAGGTCACCAGGGGGCGGGCCAAACCAACTCAGCAAATCAGAGTGTAACACAAGCGAGAGTGACAGGAGGATCACAGGCACTGTGATAATGTCGCCTGAAATACAGGAGGCCACAGGAATGGACTGCCAACTCAGGCTCTGGATGCCTGTGAATGTGACCAATGGTGGACGCCCACCAATGACTAACGGAGAGGTCAGAACTCGTGCTTAATGGAGGCCCTACCGGAATAACCCAGATCTGTGTGCACACACTACCTGACAGGGTTAATGGGCTATAGTATAAATGGATTACCACAGGAAGCGCCCTACTCGATAGCGGAATACCAGCCCAAACAATACTGCCCAACAGAACCCAATGGTAGTAATAACGAGGCCCTTCCCCCGAAGGGGTTAATACGCTGTGGTCTGTACAACCGAATGAACGGAGCCGCACTAGTGAACCAACACAGACCAAGCGAGTGCTACACGGAGTGGAAGCAGCGAGACTCTGACAACGGTCTTAGCACTTTGAC
The DNA here is from genome assembly GCA_037306005.1 of Rhinophrynus dorsalis. Classification (NCBI taxonomy): domain Eukaryota; kingdom Metazoa; phylum Chordata; class Amphibia; order Anura; family Rhinophrynidae; genus Rhinophrynus; species Rhinophrynus dorsalis. The sequence goes on along the minus strand of CM074723.1, from coordinate 40,094,850 downwards.
CAGACACAGGATTGGTCCCCAACTGGGAGGCTGGCAACAGCAACACAAATCGCCAACTGGAACAGCAGAACAGGAACCTCACCCGAATGGGCGATAGCGAGATCAGGAACGTCAGCCAGGCCAAGTCAGTACACGGAGCAGGATCCTCAGACGCGCCGATTCACTACACAGAGCAGGGATGTCAATCACGCCGGGTCGGTACACGGAGCAGGAAGTCAGCCGGACTGGGTCAGAACAGGAAGCAGGAATGTCAGCCAATCCGAATCGGTGCACAGCAGCAGCAGGAATGAGACTAGAGAGTGGTCAGAGAGTCCGGGGTCATACACTGGATCAGAAAAATGATACAAGTGCCAGGCATCAGGTACACCACGAAAGGGCACTCGCAGAGTGACAGCCCAGGGTATAAAAAGGCTATCACTAGGAGGAGCAGTACAGGCAGCCAATAGGAGAATATAATCAGACATGATGAACAGAATATCGCCCAGATCACGGGCGCCGTGATATACGCTAATATATGCAGTTTTTAATTTTGTCATATCATCCTCTGGAACAAAGAAGTATTGCTATCAGGGATTTTTTTTTTTTTGCATAAAACAACCTTAATAACCTTATCTTTAACTAACCAATCAGAGAGTCTAGAAAGTTAGTCTGACATCATATTCTAATGATCTGGCAACTCATCCTATCAGAGAAAGATGGTCTTGTCTTTCTGATAAGGAAAATTGTTAGTACAAAGTAATTTTGGATGCAGAGGTCTCTGTGTGCTGACTTCCATGAATTGACCAACTAGACTAGAGCCAGAAAATACTAAGAAAACCATGCTTTAATTATCTAGTAATTATTTATTTCTTTACTATTAGTTCTGTATAGCCTTAAGAATTATATATTTATCCTCTAAAGTTGGGGAAAATTGTTTTATAATAATTCCTATATATATAGACTTGGCCAATCTATATAACGAAAAGTATTATAATAAGCTGTATTGGCTTTAGCTTATTCTGAAGAACTAAACAGAATTAATTAGTAAATTTGTCCAGATAATTTTGAGATAGTTTGAAAGTAGTTTAGATCAAATAGTTACATATTGGTCTTAAATCAAATTATTAACACCTAGACAACCATGCATTTGTATTTCTGAAAAGGTCATTGGGCTTATATTTGATCTGGTGAATTTTATTATTAACACTTAGTTTGCTATCAGGAAAGTTTTTCCGTTTATTTCTATCTTGGAGTGTGCTTCAGAGGATTTTTTTGTTTATATGTATTGTCTCATATTGTGAGCATACATTTTGTTCTGTTGAGAAAGTTATTAGGGACAATCTCTCACAGAACAAAATAAACTGCCATCTTAGGCGGGGCAACAGTGTAACCCATAATCTCTGGTTAACCAGTATGTACTGTATGGTGTAACAAACATTGTCATTTTTATAGTATATGTTGCATGAAATTTACTAGTTTTAGCTTTGCTTTCTACACATATATGATTTGATTTATTTCTGTGTACATTCTTGATATAGTCTGTTATTGACATTAAGATATATTCAAGTTTAGATCTCATCCAGAAGGTATGCAACATTGAAAACAGTAGATAAATAGTTAAACTGTATTTATCTAATCTGGGACATTTTAAATTAATTAAGTCATATTAGAAGATATATCTTTGAGTCATTTGGTGTTCACTTATTCATCTCATACTGATTGCCATTTTATATATATTATATTTTTACTTAAATATATTATATACATTTTTGCACAGATATGCATAATTGATTATATTAATCTGTGAAGTAGCGTGTCAATAACTAGTTTCTGTAAAGATCTCAAATTAATTTAACTACCCATTTCTTTCTATCTATGTGAAGATATACAACAATAATTGGGTCTCCTGTTAACCCTTTCCTTTCAATATATCCTCGACAGAACACATGACATCAGCTGTTTAAAACCTTTATTTTCAGCAAAAGTATAGGGAAGCGTGTCAGCCACCAATATTTTGGCAAGTCTGCAATTCCGCTGGTAATTTTTAAAATTATTTTTGTGCAGTTTTGACTTTTAAGATCTCCATAGAGGTAGTTGGCAGCACACGGCAAGAATATGTAACCTAATTGTTTGACTATTAGTGGTGATGGCAGGCTTTTATCCTCTAAAGGACTCCAAAACACAGTTAATTACATCCATTAGATAAGATCATCCACATGGTTAACCCTTTTGCAATGCGTTGCTTACCCCTCTGGCACTCAAAGGGTTAAAATGCCCAAGTCAGTGGATGTTAGAAAATCTCCAACGCTTAGTTAATTACATGTGATTTTAACCTCTGAATTCAATGTAAAAAAATACATTGCAAAAATGGATGGGGTGAAGTTGGGTGGTGGGACACAAAGGTTTTTTTTTATTATTTTTGTATTATAATTATTACTATTATTATTATTATTATTATTATTATTATTATTTTTTGTAAACAGAAAAAAAAAATCACCCAGTAGTCGGCAGGGCCCTTCACTCTGTAATTTCTGTTGACAATCAATAAGATAAATTGGGCTGTAAGTTTCTCATAGCCCCAAATAGGAAAAGTTATTTTTTTTTTAGCAATTTGGTACTCAAAACGTACGCAATCCATTTTTATGAAATTTGAAGGGACTGCCTATCACACCTGGGATCCAAAATGTCAGCTAATTTTGCTGCTGCTGCACTCAAAAGTTATGGGCAAAATGAAAATGTCAGACAACAAAGAACCTTTGTTCAAACTGAACCTATTGGGCTTGCATAACAACCAACACATTCATCAGAGTTGTACCACTTGGAGAGAACAAGCATGCATGCATTCATACACACACACACATGCACACACATGCACACACACACACACACACTGCTATTGTGTCTGTTATGGGATTATCAAATACTTTTCAAAAGGATCAACAGGAGGTCTGTAAAAAATTAAATTATAGGAAGAAGAAATTGATGCTGCACAATATTTTGAGATTACAGACAATCCTTTAAGACTCACTTAAGTTCAGAACATAGTAATGCTGATTGTTTCTTTGCTCCATCTTATATAATTATACAGTAGTCTCCACTAAATGCAATCCACTTTTCTCTGTAGTTCCCATTAATAACATTATTAAGTGACTTACATTATAATGAACAAAAACATAATTACTATGTTATATTAGAGCCTGTGCTTCATAGCAATGTAATTAAATATGGATTAAAACTGAGACAGCAGCGTTTTGCTAAAGGTAGGTGTGAAAATACAGGATTAACTGTGTAAGAACCAGAAAGGTTGGAGACCTCTCTGGTATAAAAGAGATGAAATTAATTTTAGTGCAGAATATTTTATATATCTATATATCTATCTGTATATTGCATTAATATATACACGTATATATATATATATATATATATATATATAACAAAAACATAAGGCAAATGGCACACACTGAATTAAATCTAATGAATAAGCAATAAAAATTATAAAGGTGCACGTCCCATACGTAAAGTAATATAAATGTACTCAGTCTGGGTATCCCTGGTTGCAGCACAAGACAGCACACTTCTTAGGAAGAAAAACAGAATTTCTTTATTGCAGCATCTTTATAAAGCCAAACGTTTTCGGTCCTGTATGGGACCTTCGTCAGGGCAAAAGGTTCAAAAGTACAGTATATATATCAGGGCTCAAAATTTCAAGTCCTGAGCTACTAGCCAGGCCTGAAAAGTTACTCGCCACCAGTTTCCCTGCTTTTAACCCCACCCATATCCCCGCCTTTATCCCCACCTTTAACCCCACCCATCGCAAATTGATGACAATGACACTTTATTCAGAATAAAATTAACAAAAATATTCAATAACAAAGTACACACATAATTTAAAAGGAAAATAAATGCATAATACATCAACAAGTATGTATCCCTAATATCTTCTAAAAAGGGACACTTGGGAGGTACAGACCCCTAATATCCCTTAAAGAGGAACACTAAGGAGGTACAGACCCCTAATATCTCCTAAAGAGGGACACTTGGGAGGCATGGACCCTAATATCTCCTAAAGAGGGACACTTGGGAGGCATGGACCCTGATATATCCTAAAGAGGGACATTTCAGTGATATGGCAACATAGGGAACAAATGAAAATGTTCATTGATTTGAACTGAGCTTTTAATTCCCTGAATGCTAGAGAGTAGTGATGAGCGAGCGTGCTCGGCCGATGCTCGGATCGGCTCGAGCATCGCTCTGCTCGGCACATGGCGGTACTCGTCGAGTACCGCCATGTGCTCGCCCGACATGTTCGGGTGAAGGGGATCTGTGCCGGAAGAGGCACAGATCCGAAGACGCTCCGCTGGACCACCAGGGACTGGAGGTACGGGGGCATTGCGGAGATGAAGGGGGCATTGCGGAGATGAAGGGGGACATTGTGGAAGAGGGGCATAGACTCTATGCCCCTCTTCCACAATGTCCCCCTTCATCTCCGCTATGCCCCTCTTCCACAATGTCCCCCTTCATCTCCGCTATGCCCCTCTTCCACAATGTCCCCCTTCATCTCCTATGCCATAGAGGAGATGAAGGGGGACATTGTGGAAGAGGGGCATAGCGGAGATGAAGGGGGACATTGTGGAAGAGGGGCATAGAGTCTATGCCCCTCTTCCACAATGTCCCCCTTCATCTCCGCTATGCCCCTCTTCCACAATGTCCCCCTTCATCTCCTCTATGGCATAGGAGATGAAGGGGGACATTGTGGAAGAGGGGCATAGCGGAGATGAAGGGGGACATTGACCAGGCACCCTCCACTCATCAGAGCAGGGGGTGCCTGGTTTAATGCTCGAGTGCTCCCATGCTTTTCAATGGGGCTCGGGTGCTCGGCCGAGCACTCGAGCCTCAGGGGGTGCTCGGTCAGAGCACCCGAGCACCCGAGCATCGGGGTGCTCGCTCATCATTACTAGAGAGGGCTACAAGACATTGTGAAGCAATGTGTTGGTGACCTCTCTAGCATTAAAGAGCTTAAAAAGTCCCATTTAAAACAGTGGACATTTGGGTCAATTTATTTGGACCCTATGTTGCAATTTGTTTAGTCCACAACTGACCATTTTCTTTGTGCATGCGGCCTTAACCCTTTGAATGCCAGAGGGGTATGTAAATCATTGCAATTCGTTTTGTATCACTCTGGCACTCAGAGAGTTAAAACTAAGGTTGACTAGTCACTCCTGTTGTGATGTACTTGTACTGCCCGTAAACCTGATAGACCGCTAAGATCTGCACTGAGACACCCCGCTCCCTGTTACACTGCAATAAGAAGCAAAAAGAGAGCACAGTAGAGAGAGACACTCTTATATACTGTATATCTATCTATCTATCTATCTATCTATCTATCTATCTATCTATCTATATATCTGTCTATATCTATCTATCTATCTATCTATCTATCTATCTATCTATCTATCTATATATCTGTCTATATCTATCTATCTATCTATCTATCTATCTATCTATCTATCTATCTATCGATCTATCTATCGATCTATCTATCGATCTATCTATCTATTTATATTTATGTTCTTCCCCAGATCAGTCTGTCTCTTGTACTCTCATGGACCTTGCATACCCAGTCTATATTTATACACTCTCTTCTGCACTGTGCCCATCCTGCCTCTCTCTCCTCCCTTATACTTTCTACTCTCACTCTTTATTTCCACTCCTACAGAGATCTCCCTTCTCTTTTCCTGCTTCTCTCTCACAAGCAGGATGTCTCTCCTCTTTGTTTACCTGACTGGTTACCTGAGTTCCCTTTACCTGTTGGACTCTAAGCATGTGCAGTAGAAAGGCCGCCCTCCATGGAGATACACTATTGGTACCTGAGTCCAGCGCTCACCAATCTCCTCCACACTGAGTCCTCTATAAGGGAAATCAGAGCGGACATCCATCTAGTATGCAGCAATGTTCCTTTTGTCTTTCCCACTAATGGTCGGTTACTACATGCTACCAACACCTGCATCTCTGTGCTCCTCTGACCCCTCTTTGCTTCAAACCTCCTTCTGGACCCACCCTCCCCTTGACATGTTTCCTCTTGGGTCTTTCTAACTCTCATGTTTACTTGCCCTGAACATATCTAACAAAGTTACCAGCTACTATTGTGGAGTCCTGTCTCCTAGCAACTACATCACCTGCTGTGGGGCCATGTTACATATAGGCTGCTGGAAGGGGACGGCATCATGTGACCGGCAGCTCTTGACAGGATCCTAGCATGCTGCATTATTCAAGAGTGAAGACGCTGAATATAGTTAGGGAGGATGGGGGCTTCCGAGCGGGCAGGGGCGGGCAGCTTTTTATGCCTCCCACTGTAAAGTGTAAAGGCCAATTGCAGGGAAAGGGTGCATTCATACAGGGCTTCAATTTCCACCCGCCCTCACTCAATTTCTCCTCTCCAAATGCGAGGTGGCAAGTGGCATATACGTTATTGTGCAGAAGTTTTAGGCAGGTGTTAAAAAATGCTGTAAAAGAAGAATGCTTTCAAAAATTAGTTTATTTTATCAATTAACAAATGTATAGTTAGTGAACTGAAGACAAAATTAAACCAAATCAATGTTTGGTGTGACCACCATTTGCCTTTAAAACAGCATCAGTTCTTCTAGGTACACTTGCACAAAGTCAAGGATTTTGTAGGCATATAGTCAGGTGTATGATTAAACAATTATACCAGACAGGTGTTAATGATCATTAATATGTAGACTGAAAAACAATCATTAACTGAAACAGAAACAGCTGTGTAGGAGGAATAAAACTGGGTGAGGAACGGCCAAACTGAGCTAACAAGGTGAGTTTCCTGAAGACAGCTTAATGTCAAAAGGCATACACCATGGCAAGACCGGGCACAGCAACAAGACACAAGGTAGTTATACTGCATCAGCAAGGTCTCTCCCAGGCAGAAATTTCAAGGCAGACAGGGGTTTCCATCCGTGCTGTCCAAGCTCTTTTTAAGAAGCACAAAGAAACAGCAACATTGAGGCTCATAGACACAGTGGTTGGCCAAGGAAATTTAGTGCAGCAGATGAAAGACACATTATGCTTACTTCCCTTCACAATTGGAAGATGTCCAGCAGTGCCATAAGCTCAGAATTGGCAGAAAACATTGGGAACCTGGTACACCCATCTACTGTCGAGAGAAGTCTGGTCATGGAAGACTTGCTGTCAAAAAGCCATACCTATGACATGGAAACTAGGCCAAGCGACTCAACTATGCACAAAAACACAGTAACTGGGCTGCAGAAAAATGGCAGCAGGTGCTCTGGACTGATGAATCACAATCTGAAATATTTGGTTGTATCAGAAGGCAGTTTGTTTGCCGAAGGCCTGGAGTGCAGTACAAGAATGAGTGTCTGCAGGCAACAGTGAAGCATGGTGTAGGTTCCTTGCAAGTTTGGGTCTGCATTTCTGCAAATGGAATTGGGGATTTGGTCAGAATTAATGGTATTCTCAATGCTGAGAAGTACAGGCAGATACTTATCCATCATGCAATACCATCAAGGAGACATCTGATTGGCCCCAAATGTATTCTGCAGCATGACAATGACCCTGAAGATACAGCCAAAGTCATTAAGAAGTATCCTCAGCATAAAGAAGAATAAGGAGTCCAGGAAGTGATGGTATGGCCCCCACAGAGCTCTGATCTCAACATCATTAAGTCTTTCTGGGATTACATGAAGAGAGAAGCAAATAAAACTGCCTAAATCTACAGAACAACTGTGATTATTTCTCCAAGATGGTTGGAACAATCTACCTGCCGAGTTCCCTAAAAACATTTCTACATAATTTACCATTTCTAATACTATCATTTTGCTTAATTTCTCCTCACTTTTTCATCATGGCAACTGTTTCTTTTGATATTTTGGTTGTTTTTTTCTTGTTTTACAGCAAGTGCAAGGGTATGGACAGTATCTATGATATTCTCAATAACTTTTTCATTGTGGATTGAAACGTCTTTTTCTGGAAGACCTTGCAGCACACTGAAGTGATTATACACTGTTATCTCAAAATTCTTATGACAATCATTTTCTGAACTGATTATGTTCTTATACCATGAAAGAACTTAAAAAGTGACATGGTCACCTAAAACCAACTTTGATGATTTTGGAAATAGATTCCTATACCACCTATATGTTGTATTAGACAATGTTTTGCTTAGAAACAATTCTTTGAGTTATTAAGATTTACTGATAAAGATAATTACTGTAATCAAGTAGTGCAGGCAGCTCCTGTCTCAGCCCTTCATTACCTCCCCCACTCACTGGGGGACATGTACAACAAACAGGCGGATACAATTTGATCTCATCTCAGGTGCATCAATCATCCTGTATTTAACACAATACATCTCCTACTGATCAGGTACATAAGCAGATTTTCCTGGTCAAGGCTGGCCATACCTCTCCATTGGAGGAGCAGCCTGCTTTACTTTAGTGAACAGGTGTAAGGAAACCATATGGGGTCTATTCAGCCAATATTATTTTGTAAGCAGTAAGTTAAAAAAAAAATGGGTTCTATATAAGTCATATTAATTTATTTCAGTATGCCTCCAAGCAAAAAAAAAAAAAAATAAAGTAAAATGGTCAAGGAAGTGGATCAAGGTCACCTTCCTCCACTCCGCAAGTAGGGATTAGAGTACAATGATTTTTTCCCATACTTTGATGGAGATGTTGCATGGCACCTGATTGACTTTCTGGTCCTCTTCCAGCATCAAGGTAAAAAGAATATCCTCCCCAGCCAATTTGAGAGGAATGGGTCATGAAAGGAATAATGTGTGTCCCACAGTAATGTCTTCCTCCCAGCCAATCAGTGGTCTTGGAGGAAGAGTTGATGCAAAGGACATGTATTATGCATGCTTTAGAGAACTCTCTAGCATTCAAGGGGTTAATCTAATTTAAATAACAAGTGTATTTAATCACTTATGGACCAGAGAGGTATGCAAAATGCTTTGCTCACCCATCTGGTCCTTAAGGGGTTAAATACTGATTAGTACAGGTAATTTGAGGGTAAATTATTACTACCAAATAATGGCATTGTTCCACTGTCTGCCATTACTGAAACTTGATTTGTGGAACTCCTTGAGTGAATTCAGGGAACCATGGGGTTCCACAGAACTGAACATAAGAATCATTGTCATAGAGTACCACTGTTATAGAGCTGTTAGGGAAGACTGCTCATTACATTACAATAAACTAGACCTACAAATGTAACAATCTCCAGACCAAGGATGACAACTCATCCTTAGCTCAGGGCTTGGCCCAAGGCTTTTAGTTAGTTGCTTTAGGTACAGCTTGATGCATTGAAGGACTGGAGGATTTCTAGAAAGATTGTGAACACGTCCCTCTACTCCTTGCTTATCTGTCTCTGAAAACATGAATATCTAACTATAATACTAACTTGAGAAACATATATATTATATATCTATATACATGATTGCAAGAGTCTATCACTCCTTTTTATAGAATCACTATAATCCTGATTGGCTTTTATTAATCCCTGAAATGTCTGAGATATCACCAGTGCTTTGTTAAGCAAAGCATTGGAGACATTTCTAGCATACAAGAGCCTTTAATACTGTGTGGACAGTGCCCAATCAGCAAGTATTCTCCTATGTAAGCTGGTTCTGCATTGTTATTCCTGAAGGACCAGTGGGACAGTAGTTTGAAAAGGGTCCCTGGAGCACTCGCCCTGGTCCTGCAAGACAAACTGAGCTGTGAGCTCTGGGGGGAAATTCACTAAGCGGTGATAAAGAGGTGATAAAGCGGAAATGAACTCCAGTTTATCACTTCTCCAGTTCCTATGTTATTCTATGGAGCCTATTCATTAAGATCTACAAAGGTGAAGAAATCTTAGTGCATAGGCTCCATAGAATAACACAGGAATTGGAGAAGTGGTAAACTGGAGAAGTCATCTCCGCTTTAGCACCTCTTTATCAACGCTTAATCTGCCCAGTGATGTTTCACAGTTCAGTCTCATTAGGCTGTGTGCACAGCTTCCATAGAGGCTAATGATGGGCTTTCAGGTATAAAACTAACACTCTGCTGGAGCTGCGAGTAAACCAGCAAATTTTGTGAGTGTGAGACTCAGAGACTCAGAGTTCTGGGTTGCGTTTTGGACTGCCGCTTGCTGAGGTGATCAGTTTTTTTTACCCCTAGAAGGTTTGATAGGAGCTGTTTTGGGACCTCACAGTGCACCCAGGCTTTTTACTAGTCTGTTCTCAAAGCTACAGACTTTAAGTTTGTACATTTAGATGCTGATTTAAGTACCAGTCTGGTCCTTAAAATGTTTATTAGGTCCCGTAAAAACCACATTTCCAGAAAGGCTCCCTCTTTGATTTCTTCCCAGACACATAATTCCTGACACTTTTAGCTGTAAAATAAAGGGTTAAAGCTAATCTACTAATGTAGCATTAGTCTAAGGAGAATGTTTAACCCACTGATTTCTATGGCAAATTGTAAGAGAATGGGGTGTCCCCTGGTCCCTTCCCCTCTTACTTTAGGACTCAGGCACCTTTTTGCAATTTATGAGCATAGACAGGATGGTGGATAGCCATATTTGTATGTGTGTAAAACGCACCATTTACCGAAGGTGAAAGCTTTCCCCATGCATGTGACCAGACCTCCTATAGAGGAGATTTATCCAGACTTCCTGCACCATGTTGGTTAAATAAACAAACAAAACAAAAAAAATCCAACCTATGCAAGTCAATGGAAGTTGTTCACCCAAACAATATCAATTCACACAGAAAACAGAATGTTCTCAAACTGAGAGATTGGAATTTAGGGACTAGTTGTTTCAATTTGCAATCTCATAAAGGCAATTAACCCTATACATATAATATATAAATAGGTATCCTTGACTGCTTTATGACAGAGGCCTACCTACGGAACAATTCCTCATTTTCAAAGTGAAAACAATGGCATGTACCATAGTGTAACACCAATGTTATCTTAGAAGGTACTCTAAAGTATGTGTAGTATATCACCTTTAGTTTTGGGATGATTTGCATTATATATGTTAAGAAATGGTGAAAGACAACTTAAAAAAAGGGTTTTTTTTACGCACAAAGAAAAATGGAACCCCATTTTGAGTAAATGTTAATTACAAATAATCAGATATATGTCAGGTGTCTAGTTAAAGGGATAATAATGTTTCATGAAAAAGTGGCTCTGATTAATCTTCATAGTATTTGGACCATTGAGAGTGTTATTTCACTACTGTCAGAGTTGTAGTTCAAGAGTAATTGAATGATAAAGTATCGCCTTCCCGCACCTTTTACCTAGTGTAAGCCGCCTCCCCTCAGATGTGGAATCTGGTCCTGGGACCAGACAGGTGACAGCAAGGGACAGCACTGCTCAACTCAGAGCAGCAAGACTGTCCGGATGGAACGCAGAGAGGGACAATCTTCAGTGACCGTAAGGAAAAACCTGAAAAACCTGTCGAGAGGGGCATGGTTTTCCTTATGATCACTGTAAGAAGATTGTCCCTTGTTGTGATCTGTCCAGTCAAGAGACCAGATTCCACATCTGAGGGGAGGCGGCTTACACTAGGTAAAAGGGGCAGGAGGTGGAAACTTTATCATTCGATTACTCTTGAACTACAACTCTGAGAGTATTGAATTAACACTCTCCATGGTGCAAATACTATGAAGATTAATTGGAACTGCTGTTTTTGTGAAACATTACTATCCCTTTAATAAGATATGGATGCATCTTGATTCAAATAAGCTGAGAAGTTACAAAAATAGTCAAAGAAATGAAACCCCTTAAGCCTCCATGAACCAAATCACAGTACAGAGCGAGACAGTCAAGGGTCCTTATACTGAACCAGTTCTTGGGCAAGCTGGCCACACCATTGTTTGTTTCCATTGGAGCAATTGGATTAGCCAAGAATTCCACCAATTTAACCCTTTAAGAACCAGAGGGGCATGCTACACATTGGGAAGCAATGTATTACAGACCCTTCTGGTATATAAAGAGTTGTGACGTTAAGGTGCAATTTTAGAGCAACCCTTCCTGAATGTGGGTCTGAATTAGGAACCTTATTGTTTGGAAAAGTTTAGAACCACTGACTCTCTACTTGTTGTAGACTACATCTCCCATCATCCCCAAGTAGTCTGTAGCTGGTAAGGGATAATGGGAGTAGTAGCGTGTCCTAGCTAGAGAGACAAATGTTGCCTATTCTTTGGTCTAGAGGCAGTTTAAAATCAAAACATCCTGCAGTCACACTGCATTTCTGCTGTCTTCTCCTGAGAATAACTTGTTTCATTGGTCATCATTTTATACTTCAAAATGAATCTAAAGACCTGCCGTCACTGTGTTAAGTGTATTTTATGTGACAGGACAGATGAGCATTTCAAGAAAATCTGGTTTGAAAGGTTGTACTGGTGGGAATTACTGCATGACAACAGTAGCAGGGTCATTTGAGGCAGGACAATAAGGAAAAGTGTGTCTCGTTTATTTTAAAAGATTCAGTATAACAGAATAACTTAGGGCAGACTTATTTAACTACTTGAATTCTATAAACGTTGACCAAAAAAAACAAAACAGTTTTTCTTTTAAAGACCCATACTTTTCCGATGAAATTCAGTATGGCAAAATTATCTATTGCCACATTAAAAGGGGTTTAAAATGGAGTGCATAAAAAAAGAATACTTTTTTCTTTCTTCTTTAAAAGAAAAACTGTTTTTTGTCTTAGTAGTTTTATTCTTATTGCAAGGCTTATAATTTGAAGTCCTTTGCTACTAGCCAGACCAGAAAAGTTACTCACCACTGCAATACATAACATACCCACCAGGGCTGAATTTCTACTCGCCAGGGCTAAATTTTCACTCGCCATTGGCTAGTGGCGAGTAGACATTTTGAGTCCTGCTTATTGCACCTGCTCGTATATTGATTATTTCAGCAATAATCCCTGCACAATTTGAGCTAGTGCGATCTCCAACCCATATTTTTGGGTTATTTTTTTCTAGTATCATACTATAAACGTTGCTATTGCATTACATTGCACTTGAATGGAGACAACTCTAGCAGCTAAGTGTACTTATGAAAAAAATCAAATATTTAACGTTATTTTCTACTGAGAACAAGGGACTTGTTCAAAGACATTTTTTGAATGTCTTGTTTCTCAATGTATTGTAGACTTCCATAGCATCTGAGGAGTATAATTTATTAATATTGTGCAATCATTTGCCAATACTCTCTCTACTCCAGTGATTCTCAACCAGGGTGCCCTGGCACTTTGGTGTGCCACGGACATAAACTTGGGGTGCCCTGTGTTTTCTATAAAGCCTAACAACAATGGCCTTTTAAATAAAGATTTATAGAAATTGTTATGCACAATATTTTAGTGTTGTTATTATGATTATAAGACCTAATAATAACTGCATATTTATGCATTGTACCCATCATTATGCCCTTGATAAATTACAATAACAATGTGTTAGGGGTGCCCCGAACAAAAAAAGATTGGGAACCACTGCTCTACACTATAAAGTCTGTACCTGGAATTGGCTTTATTCAGCTAGGGTTTGTGTAGATGGGGTTGGAATGTTTGGGGTTGGAATGCTAGGGTTTATGTAGATGGGGTTGGAATGTTTGGGGTTGGAATGCTAGGGTTTGTGTAGATGGGGTTGGAATGTTTGGGGTTGGAATGCTAGGGTTTGTGTAGATGGGGTTGGAATGTTTGGGGTTGGAATGCTAGGGTTTGTGTAGATGGGGTTTGAATGTTTGGGGTTGGAATGCTAGGGTTTGTGTAGATGGGGTTGGAATGTTTGGGGTTGGAAAGCTAGGGTTTGTGTAGATGGGGTTGGAATGTTTGGGGTTGGAATGCTAGGGTTTGTGTAGATGGGGTTGTAATGTTTGGGATTGTAATGCTAGGGTTTGTGGTGGTGGTTTGATTTAGGGATGTCTGTTTTTGGTTTGTTGTCTCCTGTGTTGATGTGAGGAGGAGTGCAAGGATTTGGGTGGTTGGATATGTACGGGAAATAGTCAGAATTGAGTATAGCTAGGGAAAAGGGTAGATAGGGTTTAAGTGCTAGGGTTTGGGGGGTTGTGTGTATTTTTATGTGTTTTTGAGTAGGATTGAGGTGAGTGAATTGGTGGAATTTTTCTTGTGTTTTGGGTTGATTTTAGGCTGAGTAGAGGTAGGATTTCTATGGTTTGTGTTGTAATAGCTATAAATGAAGAATCTACAGCTGTATAATGATCTATAACATTAGTATAATAGTTCTAATGTTGAGGTGGCAGGCATGGTCTCACATCACGCTGTCCTCAGTAATAACAAGATGACTGATCTAATCAGAAGACACAGGCTCTTGTATTAGTGCTCATTTACACAGGTGACTATGCTGCAGTGAAATCCTTGCTATGCAGTCACCCAAAAATAGAGTGCATGGCACAGTTCACACGGTGTTGGTACAATGTCAATAGTCCACCTGAATGTGGCTATTTGCAACTACCAATGACAGTCAACATGAAGGCTAGGAGACACTGTGCAAGCCATTGATACAAGTGATTGAATTGTTGTGGTGCTCTCTGCAACGATCCAAGTCACTGACTTTCCTCTCCATTAGAATGTAATAAAAATAACTTATTGGAATTTGAACACTAGAGGTCACTGGTAACATAAAAAACACAGGTTTAAACAGTAACAAATCTGGAAATATGCATCTCTCAGCAGTGGGAGTATCCCTATTTTACTCAACAAGAAACACCCTACAACATGTATTTTTTCATAAAAAAGTTTACTGCTCCTTTAAAAAGGACTTTAACCTCTTGAATGCTAGAGACATCTCTAACACATTCAAGAGGTTAAAAGTACCATATGGTACTCAACAGCACTTCTCACTCCCACCCACTGACCGGCAGTTCAGGTGACAGGAGGCACTTACACCAAATAGCACTTACTCCTTCTGTGTCCAACCTTCCTTCCTCTAGATTGTAAGCTCTCACGAACAGGGCCCTCTGATCCTTCTGTTCTCCACATTTGATTTCTATTTAATATTTCTGTATGTCTATTCCCTACTGTAAAGCGCTGCAGAATTTGTTGGCGCTATATAAAAAAGATTAATAATAATAATAAATAATAATAAAAGTCAATTTGTTCTGGAATTACTTGAGTTTTTTTTTGAGCATGTGGTACACATGAGGGTTGAAGCTTGGCAAATGCTGGGTGGTAGGGAGTTCCAGAGGTAGGGAGCAGCAATGGAAAAAGCCCTCAATCACAATAGAGCAATAGAGTTTAGAGGAGCAGAGAGCTGTCCACTGTGCGTGGAGTGTAGAGGACATGCAGGTATATGGCAGGATATCATCAATGAAATTTAGGATGAATATGAGTGTTGGATAGTATTGAAGGTAATGAGGAGGATTTTTAATGTTATCTGTTGCTTTATGGGAAGCAGTGTCAATGATTTTAATAGTGTAGGGTTAAGTACTGTTCTAGAGGAGAGGAGGTTTTGTTGTAGATCTAGAAAGAAATGGGCAGATGTTTTGCTATGTTTTGTAAAAAGAAGCAACAGGTTTTTGTTACTTCATTAATATGAGTGGTGAATGAAAGAGAAGGGTCCAGAGTTATCCCTAGCCATCTTGCCTTTGTACATAAGGTAAATCGCAGAGCTCTCAACAGTTATGGAAAACTGAGGTATTGTGCAGGATAGTGGCTTCGTCACTGGTTGGCAATACGCATTGGATTTGGGTAGAGACCTATGGTCCCTGTTTTTTTTCCTTGGTGTCATGCTGCTTCATTATCTGTGCATTTGCATATGACTATTTTGCTTAAATGATAAATTATCATCCTCCCACCCCTTTTACTGATGAAGCACTGCCCACCTCAGAGCAGCAAGACTGTCCAGATGGATCACAGAGAGGGACAATCTTCAGTAAGAATAAAGAAACACCTGAAAAACCTGTCAAGGGGGCAGAGTTTTCCTTATGCTCACAGTAAGAAGATTGTCCATTGCTGTGAGCTATCCGGTCAAGAGACCAGATTTCACATCTGAGGGGAGGCAGCTTGCGCTAGGTAAAAGGGACAGGAAGGGGATACTTTATCATTCAATTACTCTTGAACTACAACTCTGGCCTTATTGAAATAACACTTTCCATGGCCCAAATACCATGAGGATTAAACGGAGCTGCTTTTTTGTGATATTATCCTTTTAAGATAGTTATTCCATCAAGCTGTCACATCATTGTAACCATCAAGAACCACAAGCTTCCTGCAAATCTGTCATCACATTGCTGAAATAAAGAAAATCTCTACAGCCAAATCCTGAGTTGTTTCTAGTTCAGACAACGGAACTGCTGCCACCAAAGGAGATTTAGCAAGAAGTTTACAATGGGGACTTGATTTTGGCCAGAATTTGGGGAAATGTGACCAACCACAAGGAAGAGAATAACATATACTATGAATGTGGGGATGAGATTTGTATCTGGTTGGGGTGGGATTTAGCCATGTGTGCATCCCCTAATGTGCTTTAACATACACGTACGACTGAAATCATATCATGGACAAGGATATCAATTTTGTTATGGACAAGACAGCAGAAGGAAAAAATTCATATAGGCCATTAGGATTTTCTAACCATAGTAAGGCAGATGGTGGTTTATGTAAGCATTTTGCTTACCTGCCGAGACGGCAGCCGGGCATCTGTGGGCGGCCGGTCTTGTGTGTGCTGCCTCTCTGCTCTTTGCCATGTGTCACGGTTTGTTTTGACTCTCAGACTATCACGGTCCCTGTGATTCCCTGTCACTCTCTGTGATGGTGCTCGTCCATTGGAGGAGGTTGATTGGCCCGCTCAGGGTGTCCCTTTATATACTGGGCCTATGGCACCTGTCAGGTGCCCTTTCGTGGTGTTCCTGATCCTGCTCCATTGTTGCTGTGTTCCTGCGTTCCTGTGTACCGACTCGGCCCGTCTGACTATCCTGCTGTTCCTGCTCCATGATTGACCCGGTTCCGTCTGATGTTCCTGCTCCGAGATTGACCCATTTCTGGCTGATGTTCCTGCTCCGTGATTGACCCGGTTCTGGCTGACATTCCTGCTCCGTGATTGACCCGGCTCTGGCTGACGTTCCTGCTCTGTGATTGACCCAGTTCCGGCTGACGTTCCTGCTCCGTGTTTGACCCGGCATTGACTGTTGTTCCTGCTCCGTGATTGTTTCCTGTGGACATTCTGAACTGTGCGGGTAGTATTGCCCTGACTGATCACGTCTCTGCTGCTGAGCTGTTGCCTCCATTACCGAGCCAGTCTGATTATACTTGCTGAGCTGTTGCCTCCGTGTCCGAGCCTGTCAGATACACTTGCTGTGCTGTTTGCCTCCGATATTGAGCCTGTCTCTGTACACTTGCCAAGCTAGCTGCCGTTCTATCTGAGCCATTTAACACTTGATGAGCTTGTTGCCTCCGTCACCGAGCCTATCCGTTGATACTAGCAGAGCAGTACTCCAACTACGGTGCTCGTTCCTTGCAGTTGTTGCACCGCGTGGTGCTATTGGGCATACCGTTAGCTCTTGCAGTGTGTTGCTCCATTTCGGCACCGGAAGGGTGTCTTGTCTCTGGTTTCCAATTGCTCACTGTGTTCTACTACCGTATCGCACTAGGCAGTGCGTTGGCTCCCGATATACGCTTGTGCAGTGTCTCCTCCGTTGCGGCACCCAAGGGGCGTCCCTGGCACTGGTTCCATTAGCTCCAGCAGTGGCTCTCCTCCGTTATTGCACCCTAGTGGTGCGATTGGCTCTAGCTCTAGTCAGTCCTTGCTGTACCATTGGACACATTACTATACAGCTCTCTGAGAGTGATTCAGTTCAGTCACATACTGCACCTTCCTATTGCACTACCACTGGGACTGTTTATATCCACTTGGCGTTGGCTTATCACCACTACAGAGACTGATCAAATTGCTTTGGGCATTAACCCTTGTTCCTCCATTGATTCTGTTGAGTGCTATTTGCTCCTGCTATATTGGGCCTGTACTACAGCCATTACTTGTCTATACCTGCTATAACCTGTTCTGGCCCCCAGGGGCACTGTTCCTAAATTTTACCTCAATAAAACTGTGTTTTATTTTTAACCTTGGTCTGAGTGTCAGAAAACAGTAACACAGACACAGAGTTAAGATAAAAACACAACTTTATTGAAAAGTTTAAAGAGAACCCTCGCGGGTTAGGCATACACATATAACAACATAAATAAGTACATGGCAATAGTGAGTAGTAGTACAGAGAATGTGAGATAGGCTCTACCGGCCTTGCCAATACCGGGTAAGGCAACCTTGAACTGGCACGAGATGGAATAGGTTCTACCAGCCTTACCAATATACCAGGCAAGCCAGCCTGTAGACTGCAGCAGAGAGGAAGGAGGCTCTACCGGCCTTGCCAATACCGGGTAAGGCAACCTTAGACTGGCACAAGATGGAATAGGTTCTACCGGCCTTACCAATATACCAGGAAAGGCAGCGTGGAGGCTGCAGCGGAGAGGAAGGAGGCTCTACCGGCCTTGCCAATACCGGGCAAGGCAGCCTTGAGACTGGTATAATGAGAGAGGAGGCTCTACCGACCTTGCAATATACCGGGCAAGGTAGCCTTGAAACTGGTATAATGAGAGAGGAGGCTCTACCTGTTTTGCCAATATACCGGGCAAGACAGCCTAAACCATAAGATTGCAAGTACTGGTGCACTGACAGAGATGGCCTCAGCAACTGGTATATAGGTGGAGTAAACCAGTTGCCTATGTTAGGCACACAGAGACCTTGCCGGGGCTGTATAGGTGTAGATGAGCACCCGGTAATAATGGAACGAACCAGTACCCGCGTACTGAACAGACAAGGATCACCGGTGCTAAATGGAATGCAGCAAGCAGCCGGTTATACGTGGAGCAAACCAGTACCCGCGTACTGAACAGACAAGGATCACAGGTGCTAAATGGAATGCAGCAAGCAGCCCGTTATATGTGGAGTGAACCAGTACCCGCGTACTGGGTGACACAAATCTACCTGTGCTGGAAGGAACGCAGCAATCAGCCAGTTATACGTGGAGCGAACCAGTACCCGCGTACTGGGTGACAGAATCTCTACCGGTGCTGTAAGGAACGCAGCAAACAACCGGTTATACATGGAGCGAACCAGTACCAGAGTACTGGGTGACACAATCTCTACCGGTGCTGTATGGAACGCACCGCGTACTGGGTGACAGAACAAGAGAAATGAAAATGTCGCCCAAGGCGACAGAAGGAGGAGGCACACTGCAGGCGATCCGGGAGCAGGAACACAGCCGGTACAGGACAGGAAACAGGAACAGCAACGGCAGCCAACCGGACCAGGAACGGCAGCAGTAACAACAGCCAAACCAGATCAGAAACGGAAGCAGGAACCGAGGAAGCTGTCAGGCAGGAACTCAGGCGATCACTGGAGAGCAATAGTGTAGTAACGGCCCAGGAAGCTCAGGAACACAATGCAGGTGCAGGCGACATATGAAAGGGCAACCAAAGGGTGCCCAAGCCCAGTCTAAATAGGCAATACTGGGCGGGCTGAAGGCAGGCAGCCAGTGGAGAGCCCATTCAGGCAACTGACAGGAAAAGGCAGCAATCACAGGCACCGTGATACCCTGATAACCTGCTGCCCTGGTTTCCTGCCGAGCAGCCAGCTTCCTGCTTCCGTCTGTGCTGCAGAGTGCAGGCCGCGCTTCAAGGGAATCCCCTGTGACATCGCGATCCGGCTCTTAAAGTCATAGTACCCCAATTGCTACATCTTCTGGAGCTGGAGCAATTGGTACTTCAGCTGCCTGTACACCACATCAGTTGCCCTTTTGTGGTGTGCCAGTGCAGTTGTGTTTCCTGAGCTCTGTGTATTACTTGGTTTGTCTGACTACCCGATCTGGTGCTGACCTGTGGCTTTGTCTGACTATCCGCTTTGTGTATTGCCCTTGGCTTGTCCGACAACCATTCTGGTTTAGACCTGCGGCTCTGGCTGACAACCTGTTCCGTGTATGACCTGGCTTGTCTGACTACCCACTCTGGTGTTGACCTGGGGCTGAAGCCATTGAGTATTCAGCATACCAATGCTTCAGTGGATATCCTATCTGGTGTGAACCTGTGGCTCTGGCTGACTACTCATTCCGTGTATGACCTGGCGTGTCTGACTACCCACTCTGGTGTTGACCTGGGGCTCTGTCCACTGCATATTCAGCATACCAACGTTTCAATGGATATCCTATCTGGTGCAAACCTGTGGCTCTGACTGACTACCCACTCCATGTATGACCTGGCTTGTCCGACTATCCATTTCTTGTTAACTGGGGGTTTGTCTGGGGATCCCCTAGGTGCGGACCTAGGCTCAGATATTCCTTACTACTGCTGCCTATCGATTACGTCTGGTTTCCCTACAGGTGCAGACCTGGGGTTCAGACAATTATCCTTCCTGATTGTCTTTCAGTATAGTCTGGCATCCTCCAGGTGCGGACCTGTGGCTCTGCAGACTACACATTTGTTTCAACTACTGGGTCATACTGATCGAGTTTCTTACGGAGGTAATCTCCTAATCCCAAGAGGTGGTGCTAGTTCCGTTGAATACGTATTCCTCTAGGTGCCGTTTACTGCTGAGACGTGCCTTACTGTTTTATTATTTGTGCTTAATAAAGTGATTGTTACCTACAAGTACCTGTCCTTTATTCATTTGTACGAACCATTACAGTTTACTATTAAATTACATTTTGGTGGTGGAAGATAGGGATAACGACAGTTGTTTGTATGCTTGCCATCCCAACCAAAACAGTGTTCTGTAATTCAGATAATAATCATGTTAAAATATGATTACGCCTTCATTTATATTTTCAAACTGTTTGAATTTAACAATCTAATAAGTGTATTTAGAAGGTCTGTGATTGAATTTTACAACCTAGTAAGTATGTATAGCAGGTGTGTTTGCTTAAAAAATGAACTATTATCCAAAGTAAACAGAGTCCAGATGGCAGTACAGTGCATATTACTGAAACAGAATGGAACACAATATGGAAATCTTGCAGTGGACCGTGAAGAAGTGGAGCCATTTTACATCAGTAAAAGTTCTGTTCATGACATACACAACCTTATTTGTCAAACTGAAAAGGTACAATACAGGAGCAAACAACTGCACCATCAAAGACAACCAAAAATTCCCATTAACCCTTTGAGTGCCAGAGGGGTACGCAACGCATTTGCATTGCGTACCCCTCTGGCTCTAAAAGGGTTAAAATATGTTTATCATTTTTAAACTTTTGCATGCCAGAATGGTATCCAGCTCATTGTGCTGCAATGCATTGGATCTCCCTCTTTAAGGCACTCCAAGGGTTGGCTGCGTGGATGTGTTAAAGACTCCCTAACATGTCCAGGACAGTCATATTTTAACAGTCCCATAATGAAAACTCCCAAAGCACTAAGAGCTAGAGAGAGAACTGCCCATTGGATGCTGTGTCAGAAAGTGGCTCCTGTATTTGGCATCAAGAAAAGGGCCCTCATACAAACGTCTATACATCAGTGGAGGGAATTAATCTAATTCCTGAGTCCGAGTAGGATCTGCATAAAGCTAAGCTGGGGCTTGGCAGTAGGGTTGCCACCTTTTCCTCAAAAAAATACCGGCCATAGATGTGGGTCGGGGAGGGCGGAGCCACAAAAGGGAGAAGCTGCAAAAGGGAGGAGCCACAAAAGAGGCAGAACCACTCAATGTTGCATGACCCTACAAAATTGAGCTTCAGGCTCCTCTTTACAGGTACCTGGTGCCAGGAGCTCAGTTCTCATCTGCCATACTCTTGTTTACTTAGTAACATCACTTCCCAATGTACTACCCTGTGCCGTAACACAGTTCTCCACACATTCTGATCACAACGCACAGCTCATCGGCTGTCACACTCACTTCACATCGAACACTCACAGTGTCACACACTCCCATAGGTACACATGTGAGTGCACTGTGGTGCAGGATTTGTTACTGTGTTTCTTGTTTCTTGTCACAAGGGAGACTTTTGTAGTAAGACTCTGTAGCGTGACTTTTTTTGTAGCTCAACTTTTTTTTTGTAACAACTGAAAAATTTGAGATTGAGCATGGGAGGAAAGAGAAAGAGGCACTAGGAGTCCATTAGGCTTGGCAATTGGGACTTTACTGGAGTCACATGTTGTATAAACTGAAATAAAGTATTTTATTGACTTGGTAAACTGCGATCACCTAAAAGGGAGTTGAAAACTCACGTCTTCAGAGAAGTCAATCCTCTGTCCACATAAACCTTAAAAGCAAGGACAGATGAACAGCTTGTCCAACTACTACCCACTCTCATTCCTTTTCTACATCACTCTCTCCCATCTACAATCCCATGAGGACCTCATTGTTAACAGAGCCTTTTTCTCTCAGACAGACCTGCTACTTTTCTGGACCACTGCACTGAAAAGCCTTCCTATCTCCCACCCACTGACAGGCAGTTCATGTAGCAGGAGGCACTTACACCCCATAACACTCACACTTGAAATGTCCAAACCTACTTTCCACTAGATTGTAAGCTCTTGTGAGCAGAGACCTCTAATCTATGTTTTTTATGCTCCATTTCTACTGATTTAAGACTTTGTATATCTATTCCCTATTGTACAGTGCAGTGGAATAATTTGGAGTAATATAAAAAAAGGATAATAATAATAACTTCAAGTGGAAAAGGAGGAGGAATAAAGACCATGTTATTATGGAAATAGCAACAATCTTGAAAAGAAAGTGATGGGCTTGAGGGATGATTGTCAGGTATATATCTCTTAAGTGGAACAGAAGATCTTAAGCCAATGTAGACCAAAAATTACTTGGAACAAGGGGAAGACACATTTTCAAAACAACAGAGTTCCAGATGGTCAGTTTACCTCTACAACTCGAATATGGAGTACAATTTTGGGCACTAGTTCTTAAAAAATACAGTGTTGAACTGGGAAAAGTGCAGAGACGTGATAGAAAACTGATAAAAGGACTGGAGGATCTGAGTTATAAAGAGAGACTAGCCAAACTGGGTTTGTTTACATTAGAGACGTCTAAGGGGTGATATGATTACCATTTACATATATATTTGTAGTCAGTACAAAGAACTATCCAATTAATTATTTACACAAAGAGTTGAGCTAAGAAAAAGAGGTCATCCATTAAGACTAGAGGAAAGGCACTTTTGACTAAGTCAGGGATTTTTTATAGTAAGGGTGGTAAAGCTATGGAATTCTTTGCCTCGGGATGTTGTGCTTGCAGATACTGTAATTGCTTTCAAAAAAGCAATGGATACCTATCTAGCACAGAACAATATTGAGAATTATGACAGATGGCGTCAATGCAAATAGGTTATTGATCCAGGGAACTATCTGACTGCCATTTGGAGTCAGCAAGGAATTTTGTTTTACACAGTAAGGGCTTAGCTGAAAATAGCTTCAGTTTTTTTTGTTGTTTTTTTTGCCTTCTTCTGGATCAACAGGGGTGATCTGGCATGAGCTGGACTTGATGAAACATGTCTTTTTTTCAACATCGTCAACTATGTTACCATGTTACTAAGTAGTTTCAGTTAGGACTGGAAGATGAGCTATTCCCAGGGTAACTGGGCCAGAGTTGATACAAAATACATACAAGACTCAGAGTGCAGAAAAGAACTTAAGAGGATCATCATATAGGGTGGCCAGTGCAATGGTGAAGCTGCAAAGTTCTAGACGAGCGTATGGTGGCTTCCCAGCTGACATTAGATAAAGTGAGGGGGGTGGGGTCTTACAAACTAAATCACTACAAAATGAGTGAGTATTAAAAAGTGTGAATTACATAATTCATACTCTTTAATACTTTACAGTGAATTGCAATAAACACAAAGCATTGATATCTATAACAACTTCACGGCTGAAGACATGACATTAGCTTGTCTTCTCTAGCTCAAAAATTAGTTGCTGTCTCTTCCGGTCACATGCACAGAATGGCGTGCTGTGGGAACGTGGCAACCCTTTTATAGTATGTCTGTGGGAAAAGAAGGGAGACTTGCCATTGATTTCAATGCAATGAGCTAGGTGAAAAACTGCACTTTTCATGGAAAAGGTGCTGCTCTGTGAAAAGTGCAACTTTTTTCCTGTTACACTTTTGAGAAGAAAACTTTTGCCCATCCTTAGTGGTGGGATTCCCTGTCTTATTTGGTTTATTCTATATCTGCTACCTGATACTCAGTTGTTGTTTGATGCTGTTTCATTTTTAGAAATGTAAGACTACCAAAACTGTTGCTAGATAGCCTTGTTCTACGGTCATTACCAATATAACTGTAATGATATTTGTATAAGTATTATGTTATATGGCTATGTTGCTTTATGAAGCTGAGCATGCTCAGTGATGTCATATGACAAAACAGGTTTAGACTGGTTGTTCAGAGTTGTATAGAAATTGCATATAAGTAAAAGCTGTAATAAGAAGACGTGTGTGTCTGTCTTCATTATTATATTAGAACCCACAAAGCTCAACAATAACTAGCTGCACCGAAAACCCATTCAGACTGCACTCTCGCTGGTGTGCAACTACTGATTTCCACGGCAGTACTCGTCATTGCTATCCACACATAACTGTTTGCCATTAGACAATGGGTCCATTGTTTTGGCCTAGAATGTATCAATCCTGCAAGTATACTGTAACCATCTCACATGCAGTGGGACGACTTCTATCATCTACCATAGGTGCAGCAAGTGTAAAGCTCCAGGGCCCAACCAACATTAGGGACCCATTGAATACAGTAAACAGAAAATGTTTATGATATTTCAGTAGTTTAGCAGTTTAATGCATAACTAATTTTGTATGATTGACTTCATTCATCGGGTCTTCCACTGATTCAGTGGGTGTTAAAGGAGATCTAACACCTCCTATTAATAATTCCCACTTACCTTACCATGACCAAAAAATCTTAGCTGCCTCTATGAATTTTACCCTTGTGCCTTTGTTCAAGAGAAAACATAAGTCCGTCCTGGATGTCATGTCCCTGGAGGAGGAGGGAAGAACAAGAGTTCCCACTAAGTTTTGAAACCCCAATCTGAAACCATTGACCCAGTGGGATATGCAACACATTGCATAGTGCATGAGTGCGTGAATCTTCCTTTAAGGACCAGAGAGCTGTGCATCGCATTGAAAAGCAATGCGTCACACTCCTCTGGTCCTGAAAGGACTAACATTACCAAGTGCAGTAAGCAGAGTATGAGGTCCTTTGGTCCTGCTTGCAACTGTCATGTCCACCTCCATGGGCATTACACCTAGGCTGATCGAAGTTGTTATCTCTTGAGCTAAGACAAGTGAAAAAATCTTGGGGCTGGAGGATGGTTATTATTAGGTGCTGATATTTTTTCTTTAGAGATGAAAGATATTGCACTTTCATGCAAATACATCAATTTGCTAACAACTTCTGGCTGTTTTCAAGTCACTTTTTGATATGACTGTTGTTAACTCAACATAAATCTTTAGAACCTGGCTCATTTATGCCTCCAACAGCCTTATGTCAGACAAAATCACTGCAGTTTATGTAAAAGTAATAAGTTACATAATTGTACAAAGAGACTATTCCCAAACGTGAAGTAGTTCTTCACTGCAACTAGTAATTAATTAATTCCTTTCATCTCTAAAATACAACATACTTTACATTTTTGTATACAGGAGCATGCCAGAAAGAGGACGCAATAGTGGGGAACGTGGGGAGAGAGTAGGCAAGAGTGGGGAACATGGGGAAAGAGAACACAGTAGTAGGAAGCCTGGAAAAAGAGGGGTGGCCCAGGAATCCTGAAGTGAGCTGCAGGGAGCTTGTGGAGAGGGGAGTCAGAAATGGGGAGCGCATGGGGGAGGAGGTGGCAGCGGTGAGAAGAGGCACTCGTCCAGAAGTTTTCTCACCCTCCAAAGCAGTTCTCTCTACAGGAACCTGTTTGAATAATGTCTGAAGGTAAACAAATCTGCTTTTTTATATTGTCGTTATCTTGTGATTTCTTTCTCTACTTTCCAATTGGTTAACGCACTGCACAAGAAGCAAAACAAAACACCAGTTTCACAAGTCCTGTATCTTGTCATCTGAAACAGCGTGTTTCAGATCAATAATGCACTTGAAGAATCATTTTGCTTATCCCTATTTAGGAGGAAGGAGGGCAGGATTTTCCTTTGCATAATGAAGTTTGTCCCTCGACGCATCCATCGGACCTGCATGAGATGCACAAGTGATGTAGCCAGAAGAGGGGGATCCTTCTCCTCTTCATAACTTTTGAACTACCAACAATTAAGAGATTTCAAATAACACAAACTGTTTCTTATATTGTAAAGAAGACTCGGTGATCTAGATGTTTTACAACATTACAATCCCTTTAAGAACAGAAAGCATTTTTATTTTTAGAAAGCCTCATTTTGAAATTGGCAATATGACATCAATAGTACAAAATAGTACAAAGAGATACATGATTGTTAAGCAAAAAAAAATAGTATTGAATATTATTTAATAAAATTGTTAATGTGTACATGTAACTGACATCTTGGGCACACATTCATTTGCAGGATTAGTAAGATAAGCAGTGGGAGACAGAAAATGAGCATGTGTATGTGAATATCAACGATATCCAGGTGTCCTACTGGGTGAGTAGTAGCTTGAGTTACATACATTTTCTGTGTGTCCCTGATGTTTCGATGGCAAAGTGTCCTGATTGGATGGTATAATATGTGTATTGGGAGACAAGGATAGACAGTAAGAGAATGCGCTTGTGTGTGCGTGGATGTGTGTGTGTATGAATATTCATGTTCATAGAAAGACATCCAAGACATCCATGTTTTGGAGGTATCCAACAGACTGATTTCCTGATCGTGCACTCTCAAGATGGAGGTCAGAAGGCTATGCAATGCATTACTTTGCAATGTGTTATACACTCCTCTGAACCTCAAAGGGTTAAAGGGACAATATTGTCTAAAAACATCTTTGGTCATTTTCAAAGAGCTTTATAAATTGCCTATATGCTGTATTAACCATTTTTTTATATAGAAAACTAGTTTTGCGTTATTTAGATTTATAGATCATGCTAATCTTAGTCCTACATTACACCCCCCATTCCCCAAGCCTACACAGCAATGTACTGTTCACCTCCCTTAACATGGAAAGGTTTAAGTATCAATGGGTGGTGGGAGCAAATATAGAGCTAAGACAGGAAGTATGTTCACTGCATGTCTTCTTTAACCCTTTGAGTGCCAGTGGGTATGCAACGCATTGCTTCGCAACGAATCAATGCGTTGCGTACCCCTCTGCCACTCAAAGGGTTAACATAATCAATACATGTAAATAACTAAAAAAAAAACTAGTTTTCTGAATAAAATGCCTAATACAACATAGAGATGATTTTGAAACACCAAACATCAAAGTTGTTAATAGGATGTAGGGTCCCATTAACCACAGAACAGCGGTGCTGATAAATACATGAAGGGAAATGAATGGTTTGATAACAGAATTAAACGTAGAAGTCAAAATCAAATAAACTGGGTTACTTGGGAACCTGACGTACGGGATGCCAAAATCTCGTAGGGTTCCGGTGGTCTGTAACTATTATTGTAGTACCTGGAGACCTGACACATTTTCTTACTCTGAGATATTCATTGCGATCCTCCCCAAGGGGCCCACAATCTATCACATAACTCTTGGAAAGGTTTCACAGAATGTTGTAAAGAAAAGACTTGGATTCTATTACATTTCAACAATACAAGAAATGACTTAACCCTTTGGCACTCAACGGATTAACGCCTTGGACAATACTGATGTCTACAGTAACAAGAGGAATGCATTAGAGATCCCTCTAGCAACCAAGGAGTTATAGTTGGATACCCCCTGGCACTGAAATGGTTAAAGGTTTTTTGTCATTCTTATTACTAAGGATTTTTTTTTCTGTGCCAGGAAACAGTACATGACCATGTAGGTGTGGCCATTTGAGAAGTGGGGGTGTGGCCATGGCAGAGCTAAGAGCACCTAGCGTGCCTTGCCTAGGGGCCCCTGTGATGTAAACCTAGCCTTGTCTTTGATAACAACATATACCAACATCTTAAACCTTCATCTTTCAAATGCAAACTTATTCTGTAAATGTGGCTTTAAAGGAGTAGTAAACGTTTTCTATGAAAACACAAATGCTATAGAGCTTTTCCTGCTGAATAAAACAAGGTCATTCCCATCGCTGTCAGATGTTTTATTCAAAATTTATAACAGTTCAAATAACCCGGAAGTGAATTTACTGTGTGTTTACTTCCTGATAGTTCTAACTGACAGGAAGTGACAGGCAGTTTCTATCACATTCTATGGAGAACTGTATGTCTCTGACTTTTCTGACTTTCCTCTCCATTAGAATGAAATAGAAAAACTAATTAGAATTTAACCTCTAGAGGGCGCTGCTAATGTAAAAAAAACATGGGTTTAAACAGTAATAGCTCTTGACATATGAATCTCTCAGCAGTGGGAGTACCCTTATTATACTCAATAGGAAAATCCTTACAATATATATTTTTTTCATAAAAAAAAAGTTTACTGCTCCTTTAATTAGCTTTCAGGCACCAAGTCACACAACATCTCATCAGATATTATTAAAGTGTTTCTTGGGGACTGAAATCGCTTTTTGCCCTCAAAAAGTAGTTTTATTGACCAGTGGTTCACAATCACAACAAATGCTTTTTAATGTCTTCAATAACAATGTTGGTTCTTTCAGTAATACAGTTATGTAGTACACATCTATGACAAACTATCCACCTGCAGACAAGTTTATTTTCTTCCGTAGGTACAACAAATACCATTATACATTACACTAGCCATTTTTATGTAAAATAAATAGGTTTTAACCAATGGTGGCACAGTGTGGTACTTTATGCTAATTCCTAGCACAGCAGGGGAGGACTGGCAACTTTTGGCCTGGGGGCAAATATAATCAAGTGGCCCATTTCTACTATCACTCCAGCCCATTGTCCCAGCCAACCCCCTTTTTTGTTAGCCAGAGAGGTCCAATGGCTGACACCATGATGGCACTGAAAGGATTAAGGGACACATTCAATGAGCCTCAGCTCCATTTTCTACCCATCCCAGAAGCCTTATGAATGCCAATGGGTCGTGCAAAACATTGATCAGCAATGCATTGAACAACCCACTGGTAATCAAATGGTTAAAGGGAAGGTTAGAAAAGGGAAGTGCAGTCTCGTATATTTTTCTTTACCCCCTCCACTCCCATTATGCAGATGTCGATACTTCAATGAAGAGCACCATGAGAACTGTCAAACTGCAATGTGTGATGAGTACCTCTATTTAACCTCAGTTAGAGCACCAATTTCAAAACATGCTCAGTGACTGACAGCATGCCTGAACTTAGCACAACAATGTGAGGTTACCTGTCCGAAAAAAGAAATGCCCTACTAACTGCTGCACTGTCCCTGCGGTTGAGAAACACTGACCTAGGGCAACGAGACTATTCAGGGTGAGATCCTGAGATTTAGGTCAAACCCTGAGAACTCCAACATATGACTACATTACAATAACAAAATTAATCAGCAAGACAAGAATAGTTTGCACAGATCTTCCATACAAACGCAAAGGAATGGTATGAATTACCAGTACATGCCCACACTGCCCACTTCTTGTCACACATGGTGCAAAGCAGACATAAATGTGTACAAAAAGGTAATGATCAGGAGCAGGACACAAGAACAAAAAGGTAATGATCAGGTGCAGGACACAAGAACAAAAAGGTAATGATCAGGTGCAGTACACAAGAACAGTTCTTTACACTTTTTAAAGCAAGACTGGATTTGTGCTTTCTCCTTACATACATATACCGTTCACCATGCAACACAAATGTGCTTGTACACAAATGTGTACCCCTTTGGATGCTAAAGACAAAGGTGTGGATGAAGCTAGTATCCAATGGGTTAAACAACCACCACAACAGGCAATTAATATTAAAGTTAAACAAGAAACACAAGCTACATTTAACCCTTTGTGTACCAGAGGTTTGTGTGAGGTAATTTATTAAAATGCATTGCATATACTTTTATTATTGGAAGAGATTAATGAAGTATGGTACTCCCATACACAATGTCACTCACATATCCACACTCATACTCTTACACACACACATCCATACCATCTGACAATTTTACACACTCTGCCACTGTATCACTACAAGTCAAGCTTGAGTGCCATGATGCTCATAGCATTGGTCTGAAATGCTTGGCACTCATCTCTTGCACTTAGAGGGTTAACTCCCCTGCACTGTCTGTATCCCTACAGACTTCATCCATTTCAGAGCACTAAACTGAACACAACTTACAGATTCAGCCTGACTCTGTCAGTAATATAAAGTCTCTGTCCCCCATATAGGTGGGGCTATGCACAACTCTTAATTGCTGTCTGACACTATGATGCAATGCTAAGAGTAGCCCAGTTTTGGGCAGATACAAGTCCTTCCTTTGCCCTTTCCTCCTGTCTCTAGGGATATAAAGCTTACTGTACTTCAGATGAACAATATGCAGCAGTGCACACAGCTAGCAGTCCTTGCTGAGCTCTTCCATGCTGCTAGATACAAGCACTGTGTCGTCTTCATAATTGTCATGTGACCTGACCAAATATCCTCCTGCAAGGGTGCACTATCATTGGTGGAGATGGTGAGTGGGTTCTTCAAGCTGAATCCTCCATGAGGTGAGAGAATCTTATCCCCAATCATACTTTTTTCTAGCACACCTGAAATAATACCCACACCAGCACAGCACATGACATAAACCTGTATCACAGACAGATCTGACTGATGGTCCCAGACCCAGACATAAGTATTCTGTGTCTCTACTTCCCACTCCACTCACTCGCTGGTTCCTTGCTGCTCTCTCACTCAGCGTCACAGTCATGTGGCTGAGTGATAGAGGCAAACGATCAGAAGAAGAAATGGGGGCAGTAAGAGTTCATGCAGGCTGCCCTCTTTGATTTATTACAAAATGGTAACCCTTTTAGTGCCAGAGAAGTATTGGATGCGGCTTTGGCACTTGAAGAGTTAACCCTTTGAGTGCCAAAGGGGAAAACAACGCATTGTTAAGCAATGCGTTGCACATCCCTCTGGCACTCAAAGGGTTAAGTGCCA
The DNA here is from genome assembly GCA_037306005.1 of Rhinophrynus dorsalis. Classification (NCBI taxonomy): domain Eukaryota; kingdom Metazoa; phylum Chordata; class Amphibia; order Anura; family Rhinophrynidae; genus Rhinophrynus; species Rhinophrynus dorsalis. The sequence continues at coordinate 40,063,731 of CM074723.1, read as the reverse complement.
CTGGCCCAACACAGATCAAGGACAAATAATGCCTCTCCTGAGTCTCCTCCTACACGCTGAATAAATTAAAGAGGGGCTGGTCCAGACTTTCTGCTCTTTGTGGCAACAAATAAAATCCCTGTGCTGATGGATCGAAGGTGCTGCGCAACGGCCCCCAGCTTGATGGGACATTGCCCACTGGGAGGCCCATAATATACCAGTGGGACAGTCTATAGTGCTGTAGCTGCAGAGTGCTCCACTACACGCCTGCCCAATGCATTAAACAAGTCTTATCCTCTAGTTGTTGATCCTGCAGACAATCTCGTGCACGCCTCCTGCTGGCAGGAGATGGCTTGATGCTGCGGCCCATTGGCTCAGATTTATGGCCGGCACGGGGGGCAATTGCCCCCCTTCCACCCGGCCCAGCCCGCATCTGTAGCACAGTATGCTAATTCATTGTTTAAAGGGATAGTACTGTTTGAAAAAAACTAGATCGCCGAGTCTTCTTTATAACAAAAGTAATACATTGGGCTATTTTAATCAACTTACATTTCTATAGTTCGTAAGTTATTAACTCTAGAAAGATCCACCTCCCGCCCCTTCTGGCCACCTCCCATTGAATCTCTAATTGAGTCGTGGGACCAGACGGATGCAGCGAGGATCAAACTTCAGTCAGTAAGTATAAGGGAAACCCTGCCCCCTTGAGGAAGGAGGGCAGGATTTTCCTTTGCTTACTGAAGTTTGTCCTTCTCTGCATCCACCCGGACCAGACAGAGCTGCAGCAGTGATGTGTCCAGAAGGGGCGGGAGAGGGATCCTTCTACAGTTAATATCTTATGAACTACAGACATGTAAGTTGTTTAAAATAGAGCAATGTGTTACTTTTATTATAAAGAAGACTTGCCAATCTAGTTTTTTCAAACATTACTATCCCTTTAAGGCCAAATCTATTGTTCTCTGTGCTATTAGAAATGCCCCCCTGTGTGCGAGATCTGCCTAGATTAATTTATTATGTGAGTGAAATAATAGCCCAACGCATAAATTAATTAGTATAAAGTGTCAGACTGTGACATTAATAAATAAAGGTTCATTTCTTGAAAATAATTTGTATTGCAAAGAAATGACTAGTACAACATGTAGGAGGTTTTTTAATTATCTTTAAAATTAACTAAACTTCTATTATGATGACATATTTTAATTCTTTGAGTGCCAGAGGGGTACGCAACACATTGCTTTGCAATGCGTCGTGTACCCCTCTGGCACTCAAAGGGTTAAGGTACGGTCAACCTCCTCCTTGATATTACACATTCTGAAAGAATGTAATATGCAAAGTCAAAATTGTCTAAGCTTTTTATAGTTTTGTTTCATATTCACCATTTCTTTTTGGGCATTTTTATGTTTATTACCATTGTACTGTATGAATGTCTGTTTCCATAGAGCTTTCTGTCAGGGACTGTGAAAGCAATCATAGTAATACAATGTAACACTATTTCTGAAGCCAGAGAGCTTTCTGTCAGAGACTGTGAAAGCAAGCATAGTAATACAATGCAGTGGCGTAACTATAGGGGTTGCACCTGCAACCGGGCCCGGCTGCCCCCTGTGACCCCCTCACCTGACGCCCGCAATTAAGTAATGCAGAACATTGGGGCTCTGCATTACGAGAGTGAAGGTCTGCCAGAGAAAGATCCGTATTCCCTCCAGCAGACCGGCACGCTCGTAATGCAGAGCTCTGGGAGATGACATCATCTCCCAGCGCTCTGCATTACTAAAGAAGACCGGGCAGGAGAGGAGGTCTGTGCAGAAGGAGGCACAGACCTGTCCTCTGCCACAGGACCACTAGGGAGGTAGGAGATTTAGGGTCATTGTGGCAATTGGGGGGCAATGTGAAGATTGAGGGGCAATGTGGAGATGGGGGCATTGTGGAAGGAGTAATGTGGAGATGGGGGCAATGTGGAGACTGGGGGGCAATGTGGAGATGGGGGCATTGTGGAAGGGGCAATGTGGAGGTGGCCAATGTGGTTGAGGGGGCCAATGTGGTTGGGAGGCCCATGGCAATTCTGGCACCAGGGCCCCATGGCTTCTAGTTACACCTCTGATACAATGTAACACTATATCTGAAGCCAGAGAGCTTTCTGTAAGGGACTGTGAAAGTATGCATAGTAGTACAATGCAACACTATCTCTTAAGCAGAAAATCATGTCCAGTAGGGATGGGCGAACATTTTCGCCTCAAACTGAAATTGGCAAAAAATTACACTTTCCTCTTGGCAAAAAATTTCCTGCGAAAATTGCCATTTTTTCGCTTTTTCACGCTTTTTTCGCCTAGCTCATTGCATTGAAATCAATGGGTAGAAAAGTTTTTCTCCACCACACGAAAGTTTTCTACAGCCATATAAAATGCTGTCAGGCTCTCACAGCTGCCATTTTGTGTTTGTGAGAGGAGAGAGCGGGGTGTTTTTGTGCTAGAGAAGATAGGCAAATAAAGGGGAATTGAAGCTTAGTTTAGGGAGTCATTTAGGTAGGGCATTTATTCTATGTAGTAGGGGAGCCTGGTGGCACAATGGGGGAGAAGAAGAGAGGAAGGAGGTTGACCCCAAAACACCAAAATTTGGTGTGACTGACGGGCAAGACACAGGCAGCTGGGGTCCAAATTGCTTGCTGATATTACTTTTATTGTCTCTGTGCTGGGGAAGTCTGAAAAAGAAGTTGTTGATTTTGTTTTTAAGTTATATATATTTTTTTTTAATTAACAGGGATAAGATAGGGTAGACAACTTAAAAAATAAAAACTAAAAATAAAAAATACATAAATAATTAAACAAATAAATATATTAGACAGCTGACTGGGAGCTCTGTGACTGAGTCAGACTTGATAGACAGCAGACGACACTGAGCATTTTGTTGAGGGCCAAGGCAAGACATCACACTCCATGAGTTGTGTACTGTAGAGAGTAAAAACACACACAGTAGTTGAGTAATGTCTAGCAAATACACACGCGGGAAGAGAAAAGGTGGAGCAGTTCAGGGACATAGGCATAAAACTGACTGCAGCAATGGTTGCTGCAGCATGTGCAATAAATGATAATGATCTCTCTCCTTCCAGGGTGGATGCAGTCTGTCAAGGTCCCACCAATCACACCACGCCAGTCCCCCACCACCACTACCATACACATCTACCACATTGTAGTATGTACTTTATTTTTTTTTATCACTTGACATCATCATGAATATGTGACAGTGTCACTTAAGCAGGAAGTAAGTGTTGTGTACAAAGGACAAAGGCACTCTGCATGCTAACACATTTTTCAAGGTATATGTTGCTGTAGGACTCACAACTTTGACTTCCAGCTACTTATTTCTCCACTACAGCCCTCAGAAGAAGTAATATTGTGCTGGGAAATGTTGCACCAAAGGAAACATAGGAGAAAAATGTGTTGGAATAGGAGAAAAATATGTTAGAATTGGAGAAAATGTGTTAGAATAGAAGAAAAATGTGTTAAATAGGCAAAAAATATGTTAGAATAGGAGAATAATGTGTTGGAATAGGCGAAAAATGTGTTAGAATAGGCAAAAAAATTTGCAGGTATAGGCGAAAAGGAGGAAAATTTTGCATTGGAGAAAAGGAGAAAACTTTTGCAAGAAAAATTGCCTATTTTTCATGAAAAGTCATGCAGGAAATTTTTCTCACTTTTCGCCCACTCCTAGACTCCAGTCTATTAAATACAGCATACATAGCATCAACTGGTCCCAGGATAACATTGCAATGTTTTCACAGTCCCTGACAGAAAGTTCTCTTGAAACAAATATTCAGGGAGGTCACTATGAAGAATATAAAAGTCCCATTAAAAAAATATACATATAGGCAAAAGGGCCATATTTCCCAATAGGCAGAGTAGGTAATTGCTCAGAGCTCCACATTTTGAGGGTTACCTCACATGTGCTGTCTACACCCACATTTTTTCTTGTGGATGTGGCTAGCGGAATCTCAGTGTCCCTGAACCAGTTGTATACACCTTTACAGGCTATTATTTAACCCCTTGGATGCTAGAGAGATCGCCAATGCCTTGCAAAGCAATCTCTCCAGCAACCAACGGGTTAAAGCTTGTTAAAAGCCAAACACAGGATGGAGCCTAGAGGAGCCTGGGATATAAATCCAGCCTTGATTTTACATATGCTCTTACAGAATATATAATGTTATATAATAGGCTGACCAGCTCTAACCTTTAACTGGGGACACATAGGAAATAGCCATTTTGCAGTACTTCACTGAAATCAATGCATTCCTGCAGTATGCATTTCTCCTGTGTGTCCCCAGTTAAAGGTGAGGTCTGGTCAGCCTATTATATAATAAATGTCAGTTTTAACCGTTTGAGTACCAGAGAGGTATCCAACACGTTGGATACCTCTCTGGCACTCTAAGGGTTTTAAAGTTATCACTGATAAAAAATTACTTTGCTCTGCTGCTGTCCTTTAATTTAGAAACTAACTGTCCTTCTGTGTGATCTGATTTATTCTAAGTAGAGCAGTTAAGTGATCTGTGACTGCTTAACCAGCTGCATCACAATCAATAGCATTTCAAATAGCGACTTTATCAGCCTGTGCTTTCACATGGGAAAAATATCCATGCAAACAAAGCAATTTGCCTTGTGGTTCATTAACTTAATTGGAATTAAGACTCTGTTTTTATGTTTCAGTGCCATGCATGACTTTTACGGCCATTTCATGAATCTTTTTTACTTTATTACAGTTCTTTTCTATTATTTTATGCCTAATTCTGCTTAAATATATGCAGCTGCCTCATTTGCAGAAGCTGCCAATTGGAGTTTTAACACTTCGGATGGTAGGGATTTGCAAAGCAATTCGGCATTACGCATTAGTACCAGTTATTGTGGTTGCTGTAGTGGGAAGAATTCAGTGTAGGTTTGCCAGATTATCCCCTTGAAATAAGACACAAATGAAAAATGAGTGTTTTTTTATATCTGCTTTGATACAGTTAACCATTCTCTTCTTGCTCAGATTCTTCACAATCTTGACTTCTCCTCCTTTGTCTCACAACATTCTTTTTTGTGTCTCCTGGCAATAACATATCCACTACAGTCCGTCTTCCTGTGAGGGTGCCTCAAGGCTCCATTCTGGGATCGCTACTTTTCTCCTGTACACCCTTTCATTGGGTGAATTTAATAGTTTGGCTTCAAGTATCATCTATCTGCTGACATTACCCAAATGTATATGCCCACTTCCAATTTTCCTCCTCAATTTCAGTTACTGTTATGGTTGGCAAGCAAAACCAGGAGTCAGACGGTATAGTTAATAGAACCTTTGTTATGAGAATAATGACAGTAATGTAATATATAAATAAACGGCGAGCACTGTGTCAGGAATAGCAGTCTCCCAATTTCTGTACCACATAGTCCAAGATTAGGCCTCAGCCCACTGGAGTATCATGGTAAGGTAACGCCCAAGAGATACTGACTCAGCCTGCAGTCAGTAGCTAGGATGTCTGAATAACGGAACCAACAAACTGAGTGAACAGACAGAGCCTTCTAGTAAGCACCAGATAGGATAGTCAAACGAGCCAAAGTCATACACGGAGCGGGTAGTCAGACAGAGCCACAGGTTTGCACCAGAAAGGATATCCAGTGAAGCAATGGAATGCTGGATGCCCAGTGGATAGAGCCCCAGGTCAACACCAGAGTGGGTAGTCAGGCAAGCCTAGGTCATACACGGAGCAGGTAGTAAGCCAGAGTCACAGGTTTGCACCAGATAGGATATCCACTGAAGCAATGGAATGCTGGGTGGGCAGTGGATAGAGCACCAGGTCAACACCAGAGTGGGTAGTCAGACAAGCCTAGGTCATACAAAGGGCGGGTAGTCAGCCAGAGCCACAGGTTTGCACCAGAAAGGATATCTGAGCCAAATCGGAACGCCAAGGAGAATAGTCAGACAGAGCCACAAGTCAGCACCAGAATGGATGGACAGACAAGCCGGATCATACACAGGAATCAGGAATATTAGAAAATGAACTGCTCAGAACAACAACGTAAGGGTGACTGAGTCAGGACTCAGTCTGCCCTTTAAACCCCTCCACAGGAAGTAGGTAGGAGGAGGAGCTAGAGGGAGGAAGTGGGTAGGAGGAGACTACAGGAAACAAACACACATAAAACAGAGGCCTGCAGCATGCTTGAAGCCTCTTGCCTGCAGATGACGTGTGGAAAGACGCCAAGCATCACTGAATCGGAGGTGCTGGAAACAAGGTACTGTGACAGTTACAAATTTCAGACTGCCTCTTGGCCATCTCCTCCTGAATCAAATGCTGTCATCTGAAGATAAACACGTCCAAAACTGAGCACATTTTCCCACCAAAATCTCACCCAACACCCTGCTTCACCTTATAGTTTATGGAATTGACATTCATCCAGTCAACTCAGCACACTGACTAGGGGGTCATAACTGAGTCATCCCTTTTGTTCTCCCCTCACATTAACTCTGTGGCTAAAACCCGTCCCTTCTTCCTGTACAACATTGCTAAAATCCACCCTGTCCCAAAAAAAACCCACTAAAACTCTTGTGCATGCCCTCATTCTGTTCCTCTTGGACTATGGCAATATACTACTAACTGGCTTTCCATCTTTCCCAAATGCAATCTGTCCCAAGCTCAGCTGCACGAATCACCACACTGTCCCCAAAAACCAAACCTTTGTGTATCATTCTTAGACATTTCACATGGCTACCTATTTAGCACCATGTCACTTACAGAGTCCTTCTACTTACCTTTGAAGCTCTCCACAATGCTGCCTTCCCTTACATCTCTTCCATCATTGCTGCTTATGTTCCCATTGAAATGAATGGTTTGATAACAGAATTAAACGTAGAAGTCAAAATCAAATAAAATAGGTTACTTGGGAACCTGACGTATGGGATGCCAAAGTCTTGTAGGGTTACGGTGGTCTGTAACTATCATTGTAGTACCTGGAGACCTGACACATCTTCTTACTCTGACATATTCATTGCGATCCCCCCCAAAGGGCCCACAATCTATCATATAACTTTTGGAAAGGTTTCACAGAATGTTGTAAAGAAAAGGCTTGGATTCTATTACATTTCAACAATACAAGAAATTACTTAACCCTTTGTCAACTCCTTTGGCACTCAACGGTTTAACGTCTTGGACAATACTGATGTCTACAGTAACAAGAGGAATGCATTAGAGATCCCACTAGCAACCAAGGGGTTATAGTTGGATAGCCCTGTGGCACTGAAATAGTTAAAGCTTTTTTGTCCTTCTTCTTATAGGCCAAGGATTTTTATTTCTGTGCCAGGAAAAATATAGATGGCCGTGTAGGTGTGGCCATTTGAGAAGTGGGGGTGTGGCCATGGCAGAGCTAAGACCACCTAGAGTGCCTTGCCTAGGGGCCCCTAGGCACTGTGTCACTTACAGAGTCCTTCTACTTACCTTTAAAGCTCTCCACAATGCTGCCTTCCCTTACATCTCTTCCCTCATCGCTGCTTATGTTCCCAGCTACCTCCTTTACTCAGCACACAACACCCTTCTTGATACAACATCCATACCCTCTGCCTTCTCCTGTGTCAAACCTTTTTCATTTTTTTTTCTGATGCTTACCTATGGAATTCCTCTCTCCCTATGTCTAGAACAATCCCCATCTGTCCTAATGTCTACCCTGAAATCCTATCTTCTGGAGTGCTAGCACCATGTACCGCCTTTTGGAAAAATCAGTACTTGACACCCTCATACTCTTCTGTCTGTCTCCTTTTACCCCTTCAAACTGTAAGCTCTTTGGGGCTGGGACCTCTCTCCTAGGGCTTGATACTATTCTTGGCGGTAAAAATGTCTATAGGGACTAAAAGACTTCCTGACTGTACACACACAGTTATACCATCGGAATTCTATCGTTTGACTAACATCAACTACAACGAGCATTTGTGGCCAAAACCCACATTGTGGCCTAACGCTTGTTGTAGCTTTTTGTTCCCACAATGCATGCTAAATAGCATGAGCTGTGGGAACATCAAAGGAAAATACCTAACTCTTGTAGTTTAACACAGTATCAAACAACGAGAGTGAGCTAAAAACACAGTCACCCCCTACATCACAAACACTAACCCTACACTACACCTGACAAGCTTAATAAAGTGAAACAACACTAGCCCTAAAACTATCCTAACACCCCTATCCCATAGGTGTAAGTAACATGGTTAGTCTTCTTAAATCTTCTATCTTCCATCTTCTTCTTACCGTTATTTTTCCTCTGCTTATCTTCTTAGCATTGACTTCTTATCTTCTTTCTTCCTCAGATCAAATATCCAATGCAATTATAAAAAGGTTCAAATAAGAAAAACAAACTGTATTTGTGCTCTAAATAATTTATTTGGTTACATAAAAAGATGTCAGTAGGTCATGAAATAAACTAAAATTATCTTAGTACTGTTCCACCCAGCAGCCACAACCCCCAGCAAACATAATGCCCCTCTTTGGCCATTTGAAATGTTGGGAATTATGGTGCAGGGCTGACCAAGTTTAGTCCTCTAAGGATTTCCCTGATTAAAGTGATAGTAATGTTTGACACTGAAAGGGTTAAAAGCACGTGAATTCTCTATCAGAAAGTAGAAATTTGTTTCCATTGGATGGGGCTGGGAATGACAGAGAAACATAAAACAAGTTTCCTGAGAATAGGAAGAACTTAACGAGGAGAAATGTGGATTGTATAAACAGAAGAGGATTATACTGTTAAAAAAATAGGGGGAGCTTCAGGCAAAGCTTTAAAGGGATAGTAATGTTTCACAAAAACAGCAGCTCCAATTAATCTCCATAGTATTTGAGCCACAGAAAGTGTTATTTCATTACTGTGAGTATTGTAGTTCATGAGTAATTGAAGGATAAAGTTCCCCTCCCGCCCCTTTTACCTAGTGTTACACTGCTCACCTCAGATGTGGAATCTGGTTGCTAGACCAGATAGATAACAACAGGGGGCAATCTTCTTCCTATGAGAACAATGAAAACCCTGCCCCCCTTGACACGTTTTTCAGGCTTTTCCCTTATCTTAATTGAAGATTGTCCCACTCTGCAATCTACCTGGGCACCTCCCTTCTGATCTGGCTGAGCAGTGTTACATCAGTAAAAGGGGCAGGAGGGGGATACTTTGTCATTGAATTACTCTTGAACTACAACTCTGACAGAACTGAAATAACACTCTCCAAAGTCCAAATACTATGATGATTAATTAGAGCTGCTTTTATTATGAAACATTACTATCCCTATAAGGAGATGTTAACTAACTCCTTGCCTTCAGTAATGCTTCACAATGCATTGGAGATATCTGAAGCTGTCAAGGGCTTTAATAATCAGTAAAGTTTTATTACGGAACAGCTTTTTTTTTCTTTGTCATAATTACATCAGGGTAGTTTTAAAGGGATAGTAAAGGCGTACATGAATAAAAATAGTAGTATTGTAGATAAGCCAAAAAGAAATCGATTGATGCAAGTTCTATCTCTCAGTCCTTTATGGTTTGAGACATATAATGTTTTAAAGTTCTCCTCTCACTGATAAATGTTTGAGAGACAGGACTTGCACCGAATGATTTCTTTTTGGATTACTTACAATATTAATTTTTATTCATGCAAACCATTACTAACCCTTTAAGAACCTCTGAAGCCCATGGCGGAATTGTGAATGATGGACCCTAACTATAAGAATTAGCATTTTTTCCTAGGCTAAACTGTAAGCTCCTTGGGACAGGAACTTCTTTCCTATTTTTTCTGTGACATTTAATTTAATATCTATTATTATATTCATTTTAACACCTGTTTTATTTACTGTATACCTTTTGTAAGGTGCTACAGAAAAACAATGGCACAGCTTCTAGAGAGACTTCCAAATAGAAACAATGTATCAAGTCAAAATTCACTCACCGCTAGCTGGTTTCTTAATCGTGGTGCAGGTTCGAGGGATCCCAAACCCGTTGAAAAGCTTCAAATAGGAACCACACTCCAACGTAGTAGATAAAACCAGTTCTTTCACTTTATTGCAGAATATCAAAGGTAGACGCTACACATGCCATAATAGTCTCACGCGTTTTGCACCTGAGTGCTTAACCATAGCCTTAATCATATGCACTCAGGTGCGAAACGCATTAGACTATTGTGGCTTGTGTAGCGTCTACCTTTGATATTCTGAAATAAAGTGAAATAACTGGTTTTATCTACTAAGTTGGAGTGCGGTTCCTGTTTGTCTATTTGAACCTTTTATAAGGTGCTACATTCATTATGTAGTGTTTTTTTTAAATATATATATATCTTACATAATGAATGTAGCACCTTACAAAAGGTTCAAATAGACAAACAGGAACCGCACTCCAACGTAGTAGATAAAACCAGTTCTTTCACTTTATTGCAGAATATCAAAGGTAGACGCTACACAAGCCACAATAGTCTCATGCGTTTCGCACCTGAGTGCGTATGATTAAGTCTATGATTAAGCACTCAGGTGCGAAACGCGTGAGACTATTGTGGCTTGTGTAGCGTCTACCTTTGATATTCTGCAATAAAGTGAAAGAACTGGTTTTGTCTGCTACATTGGAGTGCGGTTCCTGTCTATTGAACCTTTTGTAAGGTGCTACATTCATTATGTAACATTTTATATATATATATATATATATATATATATATATATATATATATAAAATATGTGTATGTGTATATACATAGGTAACCATTTAGGATCTGCTTAAGAGTAATTTTAACCATCCTTTCCTTACCTTTCTATTTGTGTGAAAACCAGCTGCATTTATACGTTGTACGCCACACCAGCCTCACATTTCCCTGACCATCAGAACACTGAATTAAAGTGGTTGCTTTATGTAAATCTAGGACTGATGGGAAACCAAGACGAGGCCCTCTAAACCTGGATTCCACTGGCAAATGCCAAGTATGTCAATGCATAAAATGCATCTGAATTACATGCAAGTTAACCCTTTGAGTGCAGATGTTTCAATACATTGGACACCCCTCTTGCACTCAAAAGATTAAAACACAGTATTGTCCCTTTAAAAAAAAAACTCGGTATCCTCTTTTTAAAAGTAGGAAGAGGTAAGCAGTTTGGATAAAATTCAGCAAATTGTATATAACCTTTGGATAGGATGAGCATGTCTGACAGATCAAATCAATTAAGGATGTTCTTTTCACAAAATCTAATCATACAGTGGCTAAATAGGCTGGTATTTTTCTACAGTTGATTATGCAACTAGTTGAGTCATATTTCCACTGAAATTTCAAGTGTGGAATCCCAATGTATAGTATAGGAAAGCTTTTATTTTTATTCTACAAAATAATGTACATCTGAAAAGTAAAGCTTCAATGTGTTAAAGACTTACTAGGGGCAGTTCTCAGCTTAAAGTGATAGATATGTTTAGGAAGTAAACTAAGAGTCTTCTATATACATTTGTATAACGATGTGTAGTTATATAACCATCTATAAATTTGACATTTTCCCTATATTTTATAATAAAGTTTCCCCTCCTGCCCCTTTCACATATTTCAAGTAGTCTCCCTTCAGATCTGTAATACCGTGACTGGAAAAGACAGATTGCATACCTCCCAACATTTCAAATGGCCAAAGAGAGACATTTATGTTGCTGAAGGCGTGGCTGGTGGGCAGGGCATTACAGAGCATGTTTGTGTTATTTCATGACCTACTGGCAACTCTTTGTGTAACTGAATAAATGGTTTAGAACAGGAATGTAGTATTTTATTTGCACAAACTAAATTATTAACATATATATTGAAGTTTATACAAACATTAATGTGAGTTTTATTGCTGTGGAACAATGTGATACACTTATATACATGTCACACAGTATGATCTCCTAAACACAGGGACACCAGGGTGATGCACTACTATACACGCCACCCAGTCTGAACTCCTAAACACAGGGACACCAGGGTGATACACTTATATACACACCACACAGTCTGATCTCCTAAACACAGGGACACCAGGGTGATACACTTATATACACACCACACAGTCTGATCTCCTACACACAGGGATATCAGGGTGATACACTTATACACACAACACACAGTCTGATCTCCTAAATACAGGGACACCAGGGTGATACACTTATATACACACCACACAGTCTGATCTCCTAAACATAGGGACACCAGGGTGATACACTTCTATACACACCTCACAATCTGATCTCCTAAATACAGGGACAGCAGGGTGATACACTTATATACACACCACACAGTCTGATCTCCTAAACACAGGGACAGCAGGGTGAGAAAGAGGGTCAAAGGGATTTGGATCTTAAAGAGGCACTGTTTTAACACCTTCTTTAAATCAAGCCCTTAATTACTAAAATTTTGTGACACAATTCTTATTTGGACAAGACCAATTCCATTCCACTTTTCAAAAAAATTGACTGACTGGAGTTAGTAATTAATTAAATGGGGGATTTATAAAAGTGGAGTTAAGTGAAAAGAATCATTAAAATGGCTGTGTGTCCCTGATAGTCATAAAAAATGTTAGGGAGGACTTAACACCGTGTAGGACGGTTATTTAAAAGATGGCTTTAAGAAGTTTGTAAAAAGTGAAGAAGTGAATTTATAAAGAAATGTTGCTGTGTACAACAATTTACCAACAGAATGTTCTTATTATTTACAATCACCACATTTATAAATGTACCTAGAATATGTTATAAATACCAACACTCCTAATAAGGAATAAGGAAGGACCTTTTAAGGATGAGTTTGCAAAAACAAGCACAAACATGTTTTATAAATCTGCCCCAATGTCACTATATGTTTATACAAAACTTTGAAACACATTTAGAGACGCTTTTTTATTATGTCAGTTTTATAAATCTCCTCTGTTGTTCCTAACAAGACATTTAGGTTGAAGCCCAATGTTTGATGTGGGGATTTGTGACCTAGAGACAGACCAACAGAGATCAAACCATTTAATGGAAGTTGAAAATACAATGCAAACACACATCTCTCTCTATGTATATATCAATGAGGAAGTATCATGTGACCAACAAGCTTTGTCCGAAGCCAAACACACCCAGAGGACGGCAGTAAGGAGGAGTTATGCAAACCTACTCTATATTGTCTGTACCACTGGTGTAAGCATGAGGTATGATATTCACAGGAATGGGCAGGGGAACATAGCCCCCTGTCTGTTCCTGTGAAATTCTCTGCAAGGACTTCACCCTCTACCAAAGTACACACCTCCTTCCTCTACACCCTCCCATTTGCTACATACAGAACTTCACCTTCCACCACTGAACACAACTCCTCCCCATACACTCTCCCTCTCATTTTCCATGTAAAGGACTTTACCCTCCACTACAGTACATGTTTCCTCCCTGTACACCCTCCTTCCCATTGGCCACATACAGGACTTCATCCTCTACCACAGTACACACCTCCTCCCTATACACACTCCCTCCCATTTGGCATGTAAAGGACTTCATCCTTCTCCACTTTACACACCTACTCCCTATACACCCTCCTTATCATTTGTCATGTAAAGGACTTCATCCTCCATCACAGTACACACCTCCTCCCTATACACCATTCCCATTCACCTCATCATCTCAGACACCACTTAATCTCACTGTCACACACTACCCTCTGCCACATTATCTCACACACCCCATACCCACATTACCTCTAGCAGAGGTGCAGACTGCAGTGAAATCACCTCCCTCCCAGGCAGCACATGAGTTAAAGGGGAAGAGTTTTTCATCTGATGTAGAGAGAGGTACATATTTAGTACCCAAACCTCAAACACTATACACTAAACACTATGCACAAACCGCTAAACACTATACACAAAACAGCAAAAGTTATACACCAAACGTCATACACAAAAAGCTATATGACAACTGCTATACACAAAATGCTATAAGCCAAACACTATACTCCAGAGGATAAATGCTACATGCAGTATTCCAAACACTGTATGCCAAATGCTATACGCAAAATTATTTAGAACAAGACCAAAGTATTTTATTTACACAGACTATTTTATAAACACATAATGGAGGTTTAACCCCTTAAGATCACATGACTTGCCAGGACCAGTGATAGTTCGGGCACGTCATGGAATTCTGTGACACTAGCGCAACTGCACTCCACTCTGCCATCCCATTATTCATTGCAAGAAAAGTGCCCTGGTCCTTTTCGTCCACCCACCCCCAGATCGGGCAGTCTTTAAGGGGTTAAACAAACATTAATGTGAGTTTTATTGATGTGAAGCACCATGATACAATTATATACACACCACTCAGTCTGATCTAAAAAAAAAAAAAAAGGATAAAAGGGTAGGAAAGAGGGACAGAGGGATTTGTGTCTCAAATATGGACTGTCTCTCCTAAAGAGGGCCACTTGGGAAGTATGCAGGTGGTAGCATTCCTAACAGTTTAAAGGGATAGTAATGTTTCACAAAAACAGCAGCTCCATTTAATCTTCATAGTATTTGGGCCATGGAGAGTGTTATATCAGTACTGTCAGAGTTGTGTTTCAAGAGTAATTGAAGGATAAAGTTTCCCCCTCCCGCCCCTTTTACCTTGTGTAACACTACTCACCTCAGATGTGGAATCTGGTTGTAAAAGCCCTGCCCTCCTTGACAAGTTTTTCCCTTATCTTAATTGAAGATTGTCCCTCTCTGCAGTCTACCTGGGCACCTCCCTTCTGCTCTGACTGAACAGTGTTACATCAGTAAAAGGGGCGGGAGGGGGATACTTTATTATTCAACCTGGTGCTGACCTGTGGCTCTGTCTGACTATTCTTTTGCTTATCCCTATAAAGGACACCCAACCTGGTGCAGACCTGTGGATCTGGATGACTACCTGAACTGTGTATGACCTGGCTTGTCTGACTACCCCCTCTGGTGCTGACTTGTGGCTCTGTCTGACTACTCTTATGTTTGTTCCTTGTACCTGGCAGACACCCAGCCAAGTACGGACCTGGGGCTCTGGTAGACCAGCTCTGATACTGACTGCAGGCGAGTCAGCTATCTAATTCCATTCTGACTGCAGGAGCGAGTCAGAGTTTGCTCCCTACTGACTGCAGGCCTGAGTCGGTACGCCCGATATGTCGGATCAACATCCTGCGTTCCTGCTCCTGTTCCTTGTTCTTGCTAAGACTACCAGTGGCTAAGGCCTAGTCTCTAGCACTGTGGTTTAGCCTTGCATCCTAGTATCCCTAATAGCTGATTTGCTGGCTTTTCCCCTTTGCCTGTTCCTGTGTATGTATTTATGTATATATTTTCTTTGTTCATTTTGTCAATAAATTTGCATTAACTATACCATACTGACTCCTGAACTTTTCTGGGTATCTGTGACACTCCCATTATCCCCAAGAAGCCTTTTACTGTTTATGGGTGATGGGAATCATACTCTCTAACAGCCTTGAACTCAAGGATGCCTTTTCCTATAATATTCTGTAGATATGGAATTCCCAGGATGCAGCTATTGTCCAAGTACTGCTTGGATACATTAAGATCCTCTTCTTGCTCCCCTGTTGTTCATGCTTGCATATTCAATGTGAATCCATTCTCCTGTGGATATCCATTTTCAGAGTGTGAGCAGGGATTACATTTGTCCCAACTCTGAAACCTTATACCACAGAAGACTAAAGAAGATCCTGATCCAAACTCTCAAATTAAACCCTTGGGTCCTACCACTAGATACAGGTCCGGATTTATCAATAGACAGACAAGGCACTTGCCTAGGGCCCCCAGTTCTCAGGGGCACCTGGTAATGGCCTCACCTGCCCGCCTACTTTATAATTAGTTGGCCCCAGACAGGATGTAAATAATAATAGTACTCACTCACCCTGTGAGGGTGATTTGTTGCAAATGCATTAAGTTCCTAAAGTAGTAACTGTTCCCTGTTCCCTGCACTGCCTCGGCCGCCCCATGTGACCCACTACTACATATGTGTGTTTGTACTGCTCTCTGTGACATCGGCACGTCATGATGCGCGTGTAATCAAACACAGCCGCACACTACAGTGTGGTTTGAGTGGCTGCATACTCATACCTTCCCATTACTTATGTCTAAACATGGGGAAAAGGCAGGTTACATATCTAGTAAAGGTAATTTAGGCTGTCTGTATATTATCTGTATATATCCCTTCCCTATTTATAACATTTTCATCTACCTCTGGAAAATTGCCAAAGTACTATGAAGAATAAATCTAAAAATGGGTTTGGCCACATAAGGATGTGTGGTTAAGTGAAGGGGTGTGGCTAAGTGAGGGGTGTGGCTAAGTGAGGGGTGTGGTTAGGGGCAGTGCTAGAGACACTGGAGGGTGTTGTGCCTAGAAGCGCCTGAGATGTAAATCCTTCCCTGACTACATATGTCACTACAATCCAAAGAATTAATCAGGGCTATTTAAACTCCTAAATATTGTGTTCTTTGCAATGCAGCTTTCAGAGTATTTTTAACTCTTTGAATATCAGTGGGGTATGAACAAAGGGATGAGGGGGAAATTCATGGGGCCAGGTAGTCCCCCTTTAAACTTGATAAGACATCAGCTTGAGTGAATGAGTATGCACCTACTTCGATCAAGAAAATACTTTTCAAGTATGAGCAGGGAGAAAGCTGGAGCCACTCAGAGCACCTATGGCAAGTATAGGCTGTCTTTCACTTCCCATCAGCCCCAAGCAGCGACTGACTAGTGATGCAAGTTTTGAATATTTAATTGATCGATTATTATATAAATCATTGCTTGATTATTAGATATAATTGACAGAACTACAAAAATGGATGCCATTTTCTGTAAATGAGGAAAAACATGGCGGATATGCTCCAGCAGTATTTACTGTGTTCGCCCGTGCTCCCCTGGGTTCAGTGCCGGATTTACATCTCAGGAGCCTGTAGGCACAGAAATATGAAGCACCCCCCCCCCCCATTGGCCATCTCCACTGGACACCTCCACAATGCTCCTAATCTCCACATTGCCCCCCCATCATCTCCACATTGCCCCCACCATCTCCATATACCATATTGCCCCCCATCAGTCTTCAGTAATGCAGAGAGCTGGGAGATGTCATCTCCCGCGTCTGTATTATTAAAGACCCGACAAAGGAGCTCAGCAGCTACAGGTCTGTGCTGAAGAAGGCCCAGACCTGTCTTCACCATGTTGTGGCGCCGGGCGGCTGGGGAGCCTTATAAAAAAAAAAAAACACAACTTGATCCCAATGACAGGCGCCCCTCGGTGGGGCACGTCTGTAGGCAGATGCCTACTCTGCCTAATTATAAATCCGGCCCTGCCCGGGTTATGCTCAGTATAGTTTGTTGCAAAGTTCAAAATGACAAATCTCTGCTCAATTTTGGCCACTTCCTACATGTATGACGCAACTGAAGCCACTTTAACACTTTTGAGTGCCAAAGAGCTATCTAAAATGTTGCAACACAATGCGTTGGATATCTCATTGTCCCTCAAAGGGTTAAGACCACCCTATTAGAATTAGAAACTTTTCAAGATGTGCATAGCTGCTCAGGGCCAGATTTCCCAATAGGCAGAGTAGGCACCCGCCTAGAGCTCCAAATTTTGAGGGGCACCTCAGCTGTGTGTGTGGGGCCAGCGCAATCTCTGTATCCATGTAGTAGCTTATACACCCCTTTACAGGCTATTATTTAACCCCTTGGATACTAGTGAGATCTCCAACTCATTGCTCTCCTCAATGCATTGGAGATCTCTCTAGTAACCAAGGGGTTAAAGCTTTTATGTCCTTGCTTGATATAGGCCAAAGGTATACTCTGTGCCAAGAAACAGTAGAGGAGACTGGTGGCGCGGTCAAGTGAGGAGTGGGGTGTGGCCATGGGTGGAGCTAAGGTTGCCCAGAGTGCCTTGCCTGGGGAAGCCTGGAATGTAAATCTGGCCCTACTGCTCAGATATAAATGCTCCTGCTCATAACTTAGCAACACTGAAGGTGACAATTAACAGAGGTAAAAAAAATAGCAGCCTAATATTTTGAATAGAATATTTGAATAATTGAATCACTGCAGCCCTAGATCAGACCATAATAGATATGGATATTAACTGTGAAGAGGAGGAAATATTAGTCAAGTTGCAGCATGTCCAGCATGCCCTGTAATCATTGCACTGCATCTCCATATTACATAAGAACAAAATGAAAAGAGGGTAAATACATTTAACAAAAAGTCATAAGGGATTAGAAAATAGAATCAGGCAATAAATATGATAATCAGGTCATTTAAGACATAAAGCACAATGTTCTTTGAAAATTCAATTTCGGAACTGAGTAAAAGCACTCAGGATTTGCGCCATTAGGGAGAATTATGATGGAATTGAAACTTTTTAATGACATTTTAACATTTTATATTAGGAAAAAGATTGCTGGGTATATTAGAGAAAATGTAGTGACCGGTATACTCTACACAGCGAGCCTCATCACACTGACTATCAGTTACCAATTTATATTTACAAAATATATAGTTTCTATTGAAAGAAAATGAAATATGGGTAAAGAGTGGAACCGTTTTAGTCACAGAAAATCAGGTGACTAGTAGAGTAAAAATGATACCTTTATTGGCTGAGTGGCTCTAGGAAGCAACCTTAGGGTGCTGCTAGCTCATTTATTGGACGCAGCATATTTATTGGAAGAAATCAACAAATAAAATATGTATACGTCAAAGAGGTTGATTTAAAGTAGACCATCACCTTAAAGGGATAGTAGTACTTCGTTTTATCTTTATTTTATTTTGAAGGCATTAAAAAACCATGAAGAACGATATAAGTCTTATCTCTCAAACCTTTATGGTTTGAGAGATATTCACAAGCAAAGTTTCCCCTCCCTCCCCTTTTACCTAGTATAAGCCATCTCTTCTCAGATGTGGAATGCAGTCCATAGACCAGACAGATAACAGCAGGGGACAATCTTCTTCCTATGAGAACAATGAAAGCCCTGCCCCCCTTGACAAGTTTTTCAGGTTTTTCCCTTATCTTAAATGAAGATTGTTCCTCTCTGCAGTCTACCTGGGCACCTCCCTTCTGCTCTGGCTGAGCAGTGTTACATCAGTAAAAGGAGCAGGAGGGGGATACTTTGTCATTGAATTACTCTTGAACTACAACTCTGACAGAATTGAAATAACACTCTCCAAAGTCCAAGTACTATAATGATTAATTAGAGCTGCTCTTATTATGAAACATTATTATCCCTTTAAAGCCTCTTAAACGCGTAATACCAGTGCAACAATGTTGTTTTCTTTATGTGTCCCATACTGAAAGGCAAAGCCATGGTACCTTTCACGCAGGCAACTATCGCTTCACGTAAATGCAACCAAGTCCAGCAGCTGCAACTTTACTGAACTCACTCAGGAACACTGGAAAGATGCAGCAGTGCTTATCTGCAGGGTGACCTATGAGTCGCCTGAAAATCTCCCACATGAACTCATGAACGGTTTCAATGTTCAGTGCAGTCTCAAATGAATGTCTGACTTATGTGGTCATCAGACAATAATATTCATCTTGACCTTGTGTGGTCCGGCCATCAATCATGCACTCTCCCATGACAGAGTCAGTGGAGAAATGCAGGAGAAAGGTGAATTCAGCACACAAGTGAGTCCATATCTTGTTATAGCTATTTGCTGGTAACAGTCTAGCACTTAATGCTAATTAGTTTCTGTTATGACAAAATATTATCACACACTGTGCTGTAAATGAATCTAGGCAAAACCCACAATAGGCTTATAACACAGCAAGAGATATAAGAGATCTATAGATAAAACTAATTAGCATACTAGCATGAAGTGTGCTGCTATATATATATATATATATATATATATATATATATATATATATATAAGGTGTTTAAATATACTCAGCCTGGGGAGCTTCGCAATGAGACAGCACTCAAAAGTTAAAGAAAAAAATAATAATAATTTTGCCTTGAGGAAGGTCCCAGAGCAGACCGAAAAATTTTGCCTTGAGGAAGGTCCCAGAGCGGACCGAAAACGTTCGGCATGGATGCAATAAATTGATTATTATTTTTTTCTTTAACTTTTGAGTGCTGTCTCATTGCAAAGCTCCCCAGGCTGAGTATATTTAAACACTTTGTTTATTCTTTTTTATGGGACGTGCACCTATAACTTTTCATTTTGGTGTAGGTAAATTATCTAGGTGTGTGCCACTGTCTATTGTCATATTTTATATATATATATATATATATATATATATATATATATATATATATATATAGCAGCATACTTCATGCTTCATCCTTTATGCGATCACACATTATTGTATGATATTCTTTCTTTTTTTATTCATTTATTTTGATAACATCAAGTATTCTTGTGTCCAGCTGCCGGCTGGAAGCATTCATTGCGATATGCAGGAGAGACATGATGTGTCACTCCAGTACCCATTGCATAGCAACGGATCCGCCCGACGTCAACGCACCGTGGAGCGCCGGTCAACACTGAGACTTTGGCGCCCGGCGGATGGAGGTACACCACGGTGCGATTGGCTATTGAATAGGAGCGTACAGGTATTTAAACACTGATTTTACCCCTGTTCCCCTTTGCCCTGATGAAGGTCCATGAGATTGGACCGAAAATGTTTGGCTAGTATTGCCTAGCATCTTATTAGTCTGCAAAAAATTAGTTTAAGGATTCGTGATGTGTGCTGCCTCTCTTTGCAACGGGGTTCTCCCAGGCTGAGTACATTTATGTATTCTCTTATATGGGGCGTGCACCATCAAATTTATTAATATCATTTGTATTTATTTTGTGTGTGCCACTGTCTATTGCCTTTTTCTATTTATATGACCCATTTATGTCAGTTGGAGCACCACTATATTTTATTGATTTTGTTTTGGTTATTTTTTTCAGTGATCTGTTTTTTTTACTTTTTTTTGTGTTTATTATATTTGCTGGTTTGTTACTAGTAGGTTCAGGGTTAGTTACTTTGGCTGACTTACAGATTATTTTTAATCTTTTTGGCATGGAGAATAATGATTTCTCTTGTATCTCAGATTTGGTGGTAACAGACTCTGGACATACCCTTTTTGTAGATGGGATTGATTTAGCCCTTGGCCCTGATAAACCCATAGAAATTTATAATGATTTGTTAAAATTAAAAAAGAAGCAGATAGATTACTACCGCCATGGAGTTACATTAACACATTATTACAAAGAGAAATTGATTCCTAGAGGGCTTGGAATTAAAAATCAACCCACTATAGGAAGAGGTAACAAAGACTTTTGTACCAAATGGTGTGAGATTTTAAACAGATGTTCTCTTGAGTTGTTACTTCTTGTTATAGATCAATCAGCCAAGGAAATAGACCAAATTAAACAAGAAATTAAGTTACTGGAGACCAAACACAAGGATACGTTTAACATAGACAAATGCAAGGAGCTGTTTGATAAACTTGAACTTGGTTTAAAGAAATATAAAGAGGAAGTGGCTTCGTCTAAAAAAGACAAACTTAAGCAAGTTCAAACAGATTATAAGGAACTTAAAGTGCATCCATGGCTCCTAGGTTTGTCTGATAGACGATTCCCATACACTAGGAGAACTGGAAGTAGATATAACAAGAGTGGTGTTGAGTCTGCCACAGACTCAGAGTCTACCTCTAGATCAGAGACTGAGGGTATAAGTGAAGATCGCTTTTTAGACAGAGCAGGCAGAAGATTGAAAGCCAGATCTCAAAGACCGAAAGAAAAAGAAAAAGAAAGACCTGATGGAGAGGGAGAAAGCACCGCCATAGGTCAGATGACACTTCGTCAGAGACCCAAATAGTTGTACATAATTTATCTAATAGAATATTGACGCTTGATGAAATGACGGTGCTAAGTAAGGGACTTAGTTTTGTCCCTACTGGTAAATAGGATAAATTTAATTGGGAGGTTGACCTGTTTAAGATTCATAGACAGCTCAAGTTAAAGGATTTCATTTATCCTAATGTTGGTGATACTGGCATTTAGATACAAATTAAACAAAAAAGTACCTTTGACCCGATAAGCAACAATCCTCACATAGCCACATTCATGAATTTGGTAACATCTGAAACACGTCACATTCTTGATAAAAAAACATATAAGTTATTTTAATCTCACTAGAGCTGGACAAGTGGCGATTAAAAATTTAGCTAAAGATGACAGCATCATCACCAAGCCTGCCGATAAAGGCGGGGCTATTGTGGTGATGAACTACAGTGATTACCGGGCGGAGGTACTTTCTCAGTTGGCCGTTGCCACTAACTATAAGCAGTTACCATGTGATCCAACATCTGGATATAAAACAGAAATCGATGCCATTATTCAATTGGGAGTTAACAGCAGATGGTTGACCATGGATTGTAAAACTTTCCTTACTCAACAGCATCCCAGTATTCCTATCCTGTATTGTATCCCAAAAATCCATAAGAATCCAGACCAGCCCCCTGGCCGCCCTATCATTTCCGCTAGAGGATCCATATACCAGCCATTGTCACAGTTTATGGATTACTATCTGCAAACATATGTTAGTAAATTGAACAGCTATGTAAGGGACTCAGCGGATTTTATAGGTCAACTATCGGACAAGATTGAACAAAATACCATATTTGTAACTTTGGATGTCAGCAACCTATACACAAATATACCACATGATATGGCTAAGGAGGCTATTACTAAGATAATAGGTGAAGATGAAGCATACGAGGGTCCGCCATTGGAGTTTCTTTTGCTACTTATTGATATTATATTGAAGAAAAATTATTTCAAATTTGAAAACAACTTTTATCTGCAGCTCCAAGGGACTGCAATGGGATCGAACATGGCTCCCTCGTATGCTTCAATCTTCATGGAGTACTATGAGCAGTTGTATGTTTTTTCGGTCCCTAAGTATGCAGAACATATCAAGTTTTGTAAGAGATTTATTGATGACATATTTCTGTTGTGGGATGGGGGTTTTGAGTTATTGAGAGAGTTTATTGACTACCTCAACGGCATAGAATCCACCATAAGATTTACACTTACATATGATAGAGACATCATTCATTTTTTAGATATGTCTGTCTACAGGAATGGGAGACATATTTACACTAAATTGTATCAGAAAAGTACAGATAGAAATATGCTGCTCCATGCAACTAGTCATCACCCCATACCTCTTAAAAGAGGCCTACCATATTCGCAGATGATTAGAGTGGTGCGCACCACCACCGACAGGGAGGAGTGTAAGAAGGCTCTGGAATTGATGAAACATAGGTTTATACAGAGGGGTTATGATGCAAATGAAGTAAATGTGGCCCAAGAAAGGGCTCTTTTGTTGAACAGAGATAATGTGCTTCAACTGAGGGCTAACACTGAAGAAAATGACAAGAGATTTTGTATCCAAATGCAGTTCACTACAGCTTCAGCTGATATTAAAAGGGTCATACTAAAATATTGGCACATACTGAGTGGGGATGTTAAATTGGGACACTTGTTCAAATTGCCACCTCTTTTTTGTTTTAGAAGGGGCGCAACTTAGGTGATATGCTCAATGCAGGGGATCCCATAAATAAATATACTACCAATGTGCAATGGTTGACACGCCCCAAGGGAGTGTGTAAATGTAAGGGATGCTCCAACTGTGATTTTTTAATCACAGGCAAAGAGTACACACACCCACGTACTAAAAAATCTGTCACTATCCAAGACTTCATGAATTGTGAGAGCAGATATGTAATATACATGATCCAGTGCCCATGTAACTTGGTATACATTGGAAAGACTACTAAGATGTTAAAAGAGAGAATGAATAATCATCGTTCAGCTATAAAAAGAGCATTAGAGGGCCAGATGGACAGTAAGGACTATAAGTGTCAACCAGTGGCGAGACATTTTGAACTACATCAGCATTCATTAACGGATTTTCGTTTTATGCCAATATTACATGTGTCTAGACCCAAGCGAGGAGGTGATAGACATCAGAAGTTGTTACAGCAGGAAACTCGATTGATTTTTGATTTTGACACCATGGTGCCTAATGGCCTTAATCATGAGATCTCTTTTACTAGTTTCCTTTAAAGCAAGGAGCATAAGTTCACCCCACACAGGATTAAGAGAAATGGGCACTCCTTGTGAAGAGTTCACAAGAACGGGCCCCGAGGTGCCTGTGATGAGGTGATGGATACATTTTGTCCATGCATGGATTGATCTAAATACCCACCTCGCAAGGAACTATAATAGATATGTGGACATTCCTTGTAGAAATCACACAGGAATGAGTCCTAATCTACAGCAAGATGATGGGTGAATAATAGACATTGATTAAAAGCTCAATGAGATGTCTGTGATGAGGTGATGGATACATCTTGTCCTTGTATGAATTGATCTTGATACCCACCTTATAAGGAACTGTAATAGATATGTGGACATTCCTTGTAGAAATCACATAGGAATGTGTTATAATTCACAGCGAGATGATGGGTGAATAACAGAAATTGATTCAATGTCCAACAATTGAATTCTTTATATACCCACTTTATTGTGACTTGGATTATATGGACTGAGATATATGAAAATGTTGTTTCCAATATGGATCTATGCCTGGATTATATACAGTCTAACATTAGCGATTAAGTGTTAATGGGAATCATAGTTCCTTTATGCGATCACACATTATTGTATGAGATTCTTTCTTTTTTTATTAATTTATTTTGATAACATCAAGTATTCTTGTGTCTGATGTTTAGTAATGTTGTTCGCAATGTATGCTTCCAGCCGGCAGCGTTGCGATATGCACAAGAGACATCCTCCAACCCGAGGACATTAAATCACTTATTCAGTACATTTTGCTACACGCACACACATATATATATATATATATATATATATATATATATATATATATATATAAAGGCAAATACACAAAATATTGGTGCACATCCAAATTTTCACCACCATTAATCCTTTACTCTGCAGCATTGTGCCTGCATATCACTACTATGTTAAAGATGAGAATTTAGTCACATTATATGACAGTGCAATGTTCATTGTTTTTAGGACACTATATAATGCCTGTCAGAGAGTCTCTCTCCATTAACCCTTTGAGTGCCAGAGGGGTACGGAATGCATTGCAAAGCAATGCATTCCGTACCCCTCTGGCACTCAAAGGGTTAACGAGTAAAGCTGATAAAGACTCAGCTCTTCGGATAAAGTAAATCAAGGTTAGTAATTGCCTATAGTATGAGATATTCAGTTCATAAGACAAAGCATATTAAGGTTAGGTACTTGCCAAAAATTAGGTACCTTGGTGTTGGTGGCAAGCTTAGCATTCTATGGCCATATGATGTCACCAAATCCTCATCTTTAATATAGTAGTGATATGCAGGCACAATGCCGCAGAGTAAAGGGTTAATGGTGATGAAAATTTGGATGTCCACCAATATTTTGTGTATTTGCTTTTATATATATATATGTATGTGTGTGCGTGTAGCAAAATGTACTGAATAAGTGATTTAATTGACTAGTGTCAATGTTTCAATGCATTGAAACATTGACACTAATCAATTAAATCCCCTATTCACTACATTTTGCTGTGAGTGCTGGTTGTTCCAACTTTATTGTTGTACACCTGGATCCTGTTCTTTTCAACTACAGCACCCAGAGAGACTGATTTAAGTGAGAGTGCTTCCCTTTACTATTTTTGAATATACATATATATATATATATATATATATATA
Source organism: Rhinophrynus dorsalis (assembly GCA_037306005.1). NCBI lineage: Eukaryota > Metazoa > Chordata > Amphibia > Anura > Rhinophrynidae > Rhinophrynus > Rhinophrynus dorsalis. Next base: position 40,038,039 of record CM074723.1, on the reverse strand, counting down.
TATATATATATATATATATAATCACCATCATCATCATTTGGTATTTTCATCTACCCATCTTGTTTTTGGTCTTCTTCTTAGGCATTTAGTACTGAGTGCATTCCATTCCAAAATGTGTTTGTTCCACCTACTGTCAAGTCTTCTTGATATGTGGAGCCAGCACTCACTCGTTTAAAAGATTCACATTATTGTGTGCTTCGGTACACCAGACATGCACACACTGTAAGCCAACAGCTGTTTCATGCCATCAAGGCACTTTGTCACAGCACACAATAAAGTGAATCTTTTAAATGGGTGAGTGCTGGCTCCTTTCTTCTACCTGTGTAAACTTTGCTGAGACGCTTATGTGGGCCTGTTGCACAGAACTTGTGGGGTATTTGTTTGTTGAAGTTCATACAATAGGATGAAGAAAACCATTATTTACTCTGGCACTGTTCTATCCTGATATGAATGTATAGGTATTATTTGCAATACAAGGCACTAGAAGGATTGCCCGTGCAGCCAACTTTATATCTTACTTTGCTGGCTTCTTGCTATGTGGGCTGCCCATTTCCATTTCAGGGGCTTTACTCGTTCATTGACATTATAGACCTTTGTTTGCTTACGAATATATGCACACATTTTTCCATCTCTTTTTATTATTCTAGAATTCGCCGCTCCAATACTTATCTGTGTAAGCATATGTTTTCTACAGCTTTGTCATTCAGTGTCCATGTTTCACAGCAATATTTAAGGACTGGGAAGACACACTGGTCAAAAACCTTTCCCTTGAGGCAGAGAGGTAAATTTGTCTTAAAGACATTACTGCAAAGTTTTCCAAATGCTTGCCATCCCAGTTTTATTTACCACTCAACTTTCATCATGGAGTATACATCTGTTGATATATCATACACACACACACACACACACACACATATATATATATATATGTTAATTTCTCCAAAAAATATTTATTTTATAGAAAAATACTTACTCTCAAAATTGCCATCCTCGGGTTGGTGAATTTGTTTATGTGAACAACACCATAGTCAGCTATCAGAGCTTAGTGCATGGGGAGAATTGCCACATTAAAATATAAACACACCCATGGTACTGCAACAATGGCTCACTAATTTGCATTTCAATATGCAAAAGAGCCTTTGTCAAAGGTGCCACTGCAACATGACAAAACTGGAGAAGACATGGAGAAAGCAAGGCAATAAAGACATTAGTAATGGGTGAACATTTCACCTCAAACCAAAATCAGCGAATAATGGCACTTCTTGTTTGGTGGAAATTTCCTGCAAAAAGTGCAGTTTTTCTATGTTTTTTTTTACCTAGCTTATTGCATGGAAATCAATGGGAACACTGAATTTACACACAACTCAAAGCAAATGCTATTTTATTTCCCATAGGTTTAAAATAAATGGGGTATGAGGGTGCCTGTGTAGGTGGAGTGTGGGGAAACAATCAGTTGAACAGGGAATTGTTTTGGAGGGTTTGCTGGCTGGGATTGGGGGAACAGTTAAAAAAAGAGAAAAAATAAATACAATTGAAAAAAACATAATATATGGTATAAAAGGGGTCTGAGGAGGGTGCCTATGTTGGTGGATAGACTATGTGGAAAGAATCAGTTGAACAGGGAATTGTTCTTTTTGGGGGGTGGAGGTTGTTGACCAGTAGGGGGGACAATTAATTAAAAAAAAAATTTTAAAATTAAATTAAACAAAATAAGATGTGACAGACAGGGACTCCCTGATGTAAGCCATGATTGGGGCAGACTGATACTTGACGGGATAAAGTATTTTGTAGAAAAGAATTTGTAGGACTTGATGTTAGAGGCCCAACCCCTGAGTAAATTGATTTGTTATAGGACTTAGACTTGTGTTCGGCCCAAACCCTGAGGAAACATTGATTTGTAGGACTCAGACTTTTTAGGCCCAACCCTGAGGAAACATTGATTTGTCAGACTTTGGCTTGTACGTGTTATAAGCCCTGAGGAATCAGAGGTTTGTAAAAATGAATCTTGTTAGAAACACACCCCCCAAAAATAGTTTTTTTCTTGTAGGTCTCTGAAAAAAATGCCCTACTGGTAACAGGTCATGATATGGTGGCCAGTGGACACTGGCCATTGACAAATGCCCCAGTGGAACTGTGGAATTTGCAAATGCTGTTCTTGTTGCTGAGTTGTTTAAACAGAAGAGTGATTAGGCAGCTCAAAGGGAATGGGATCAACAACAGCAGTAACATGGGAGATGGATGATCATGGTTCCACTTGCCACTGCTAGCTCCAGTGATGAGCCTGAGGCAGTAGCAGCACCATAACTAGCCCCCACCACTTCACCATTTCAGGTATATGTGGGGATAAGAACAAGTTGGCCAATGATGCTTCTCCACCTGCCCCATCTCCAGTATCGTGGGTGTGTTGTTAGAATATACTGTACATGTAGCTGCTTATATTGTGTTTTACGTCCTGGAAAACATCACATTTTTACACAGGAAAGGAGAAAAACATGAAATTAATGGGTTGAAAAGTTTCTAGTCACTGAAAAAAATAGTGAAACATTTTGCCTACCCCTAGTTCACATATCTGAGGTGTAATCACAATGATGAGATAACACCTTAGCGCATACCATGAGATGGATTCGGGTTCAGACTGACACCATATTGACAAAGTAGACCATTACAGAAGTTTAATGCATCTCCCTCCTTTTTTCTTATTATAGCCTCAAAGACTTTATTTAAAGGATCAGTAAACATTACAAAAGAAACTGGGGAATGCATCTTTCTAGTGTTATTACAGTTAAAATAGTTTTTTTAATTAACATTGCCCTCTAGTGGCCACATTTCAGTTAGTTATTCTGTTGCATTCTGCAGGGTAGTTAAGACACTGACAAAAGTTCTCCATAGAAACTGCTGAGTCACTTTCAGTCAGTTTGAGCTTTCATTAAGTAAGTTCCTGGATGTCTGTTTCCAGAGTATAACCGTTTTGAACTGTTACAACTTTTCAATAATACAGCTGACAGCAGTGGGAGTACTTATTTTAATCAGCAAGAAAATCCCTATAACACATAGGTTTTCATAAACAAAGTTTACTGCTTCTTTAAGACATAAGATGCAACGTTATGTGAATGGATATGGAATCTCTTGTTGTGTATGTTCATTTTATATTCGCTACACCTGTCTTGAGTATCTAGCAGAACAGATGGGACAGATTCAAAGAAGTATGTGCTGTGCATATAAAGAATAAATCATTTTCATGAGTTTCCCTGTGGTCCAGGAATAGCCATGAAAACTAGATGGAAACCACAATGTTATAAATGTAACAGGCTTTAGTGCACTCAATGGTATCGTAAGGTTTTGGGAGTGGTGTCTGCAGCAGCAGTGTAATTGAATCTTATAGAAGTTCTGTAGTGTTCCAATGTAGAATGGTATGCAGTATTACCAGGGAACAATAGGATATGCTACATGGGTAATATATTAATTGTTCTTCCCTCTCTAAGAGAAGCATTTTATTAGTGGTTGTTGCTGGAAATTTGTGCTTTCTAATACAAATGTACTGATTTCACTGATGTAAATTGAGCAAGCTATTTTCAGCATTATATGAATCATCAGGAGCTGTTGGCTGGTTAAGGATGATGGGATTTGAAGTCCCCAACAGCTGAAGGACTGACAGCTGATTACCCATGGTATAAATGGGGCAGATTCATTTAAAATCGTTCCATAGGTTGAAAAAGTTAGTCAATGTCCACCTTTGTCATAGAATATCCCAAGAAATGAAAATATAATATTATCTTTCCTGTCTGTAAGATGCGTCTTTGATGATACCAGACCAACCTCCTATTTCAAGGGCAATTATCATGTTTTACCACATCTGCAAAACAATGTGTTGCGTACCCCTCTGGCACTCAAAGGGTTAAAGAAGCAGTAAACTTTTTAAGGAAAACCTATATGTAATATAGCTTTTCCTGCTGTCAGTAGTTTTTTTCAAAATTTATAACAGTTCAAATAACCAGGAAGTGAATTTACTGTGTTTACTTCCTGATTGTTCTGACAGGAAGTGACTCAGTAGTTTCTATCACATTCTATGGAGAACTGTAAGTCAATGACTTTCCTCTCCATTAAAATGTAACAGAATAAATAATTGGGATTTGACCACTAGATGGCACTGCTAATGTAAAAAAAAACAAAAAAAAAACGCTGGTTTAAATTGTAATAAAGCTGGAAATCTGCATCGCTCAGCAGTGGGAGTACTCTTATTTTACTCAACAGGAAAAGCCCTACAATATATATGTTTTCATAAAAAGTGTACTGCTCCTTTAAGACCCCTCTTCATACCTTGCCTACCCTTCTGGTCCTTAAGGGGTTAAAGTGAAAATTAAATTTAACAGCATTGAAAATGTTTTTTAACAGCTGTGCAGAGCCTGTGGTGCAGTTTTACTCCATGATTACTTCATCTGCACATAATACATTAGCCTCAATGACTTTCTCTGGAGAATTTGTTTTCTTCTTTTGTACAGGGGAGAGACTCAAAAGGACTTGTCTTGAATTCTACATTCAATAATATTTTAACAAAACATAATGAATAGATAAATCATTTAAGTGGTCAAATAAACTGATCTACAAATAGCAAAATAAAAAGGAGGAAAATGAAAAAAGGAGGTGGGGGAAGGGAGAGATGAAAGATGGGGGAGATCTATCTTCAGGTTTGACAGGGGCAGCAGGAAAAGTAGTCCTCTTGACATGATTTGGCTATTCTTATTTTAATTATTGAGTCACTAATTGGGACAACCATAAGCAGTGTTCCACAGATATCCAGATGTCCAAAAGAGTGGGAATTGGGTTTTCCATTTGTGGGCTCGGGCATGGGTTTTCAGATTTTTCAGAGGCAAACCTCCATTTAGGAATAAAGTATTTGAAAAGATTTATGCTATTTTTTCCAGTAGGGATTAAATACTTTTCATATCTACCTGGCATAAATATTCCCCTCTTACCGCAAAGGACAAGGGGGACAAAGCATATTCTACATAGAACTTTTATAGATGTTTCTACTAAAGCTACATTACAGATGTCTTTCAAAATGGTTGTATATAGTTCATTCCATTTTTCAAAAGATAGTTAGTTCTTTCTCCCATTTGATTTTGAAATCTTTACAATATGGTTGTGGAGAATTTGTGCAAGAAAAAATGAAGGAAAAATGTTCTTTTCTATGTGGTGAATGAAGGCATGCACTCTTTCAATGTCAAATCTGGATACCAATCTTTATAAATCTAGTTTAATAAAATGTTGAAAATATCTTTTTTTTCTTTTAGTGGAAATTAATAGGGTTCCAAAAAGAATTCAATGGAATAAAATTTTGATTTATTTAGGAGCTGTTTATTCTAGTGAACTTATTGCTTACCCACCTAGAAAAGACTGATACATATTCACGATTTTGAGTAATGTAAGTGATGTTTGTGACTAGTGAGTTACACAGTAAATTAGGTTGAATAAAGAGACAAGTCCAACAAGTTCAACCTTCTCCTCATGCCCCAGTAACTGAGAATTTTATAGCTTTACTGTTACCAATTAAGTTAGTCCTTATCAGACCTTCCTGATCTGCCTAATAAACAGTATAACTCTGTATGTTCCCTTTTGAAAGAAATGTATCTAATCTTCTCTTAAATGTATCCCTTGTATCTGCCATAACCAACTCCTTGGGCAATGAATTCCACAATTTAACAGACCTTACCGTAAAAAAATCCTTTCTCTGCTGAAGTTTAAACCTCCTTTCTCAAGGTATGTCCCCTGGTCACCTGATCAGGCCTTGGAATAAATAGTTTGGAGCAGAAATTTGGTACTTGGGCAAGTTGTGTGAGGGGAGTTGTGTGAGTTTTGGGATTGATCAGTAATATACCAGCGACCTTGTATAGATGGACCACATACTCATTTTTTAAATGTATGAGGTTAGAATTTAGTACTGAAAGGCCTCCTAATTTTTTATGGCCTGTTTTATTCAAGGGCATTTTTTCTAAATTAAAGTTTTTAAATTTGGATTTTAGGATGTATTTCGGTATTTTATTGAATAGCAATCATAAGAGGCGCATACGTTTAGGAAAAAGGTTCATTTTTATCAATTGTATGTGCCCTGTTCAAGAAAATCAAAACACCAAACATCTCTTCTTTTCTTTGGAAAGATCATTAAACATTTTTGGATAGTTATATTTCAAGATATTATTGAAGTCTCACTTCTATTTCTAATAGAGTAATGGTATGGAATGATGTGATGGGCTAGGGCCTCTATTTTATCTTGATTGAATGAGAGTCCATGTACTTCTAAAAGGAGTGTTTAGAATAGGTTGGGGTGCTTCCACCAGGGAGGATGAAGTGGGTGCAGCCTTATCAGTGGGGCATGGGCAGTGGCATTTGCTGGTAATCCTCATCAATTCCTCAGCATCTCCAATTCCCTCCACATTGGTGCTGTCAAGCTGACATCATCTGGGTATGTCCTTTGTCAGTCACATGATGGTGGTGTCTGAAGCACTGTCATGGTTTGTTAAGACTCTCAGACGCAAGGTTAGGTAAAATCACAACTTTATTGAAAAGTTTAAGACCACCCCTTAGGGTAACATGCACATTCATACATATATCTTTATTGACAGAAAAAGGTAGTAATACAATACTGATACAGGCTCTACTGGCCTTGCCAATATACCGGGCAAGGCAGCCAGGAAGTTGGCACAAATATAGATAGGCTTTACCGGCCTTGCCAATATACCGGGCAAGGCAGCCAGGAAGCTGGTACAGGAACAGACAGGCTTTATCAACCTTGCCAATATACTGGGCAAGGCAGCCAGTGGACCAACGGTGGAATACAGGCTCTGCCGGCCCTGCCAATACTGGGTAAGGCAACCCAAGATGATATTGGTATAGGTTCTACCGGCCTTACCAATATACCGGGCAGGGCAGCCTGGTAAGGAGTAAATGACAACCAAAAGCCTCAGTGACTGCAAAGGTGGCACCGCAGCCACTAGGGATGACATAAGAGACTATGTTGATCAAGTGGCAGACCATATAACTCTGAAGTACCACTCGACCTATGTACTGGGAAGACAGTAATACACAGTGCGATAATGAACAAGGAATGATGGAGAGAACCAGTACCCTGTGCATGGAACGCTAATCGTAACTTGCATAAACAGCCGGATGGCTTATGGAGCGAATCAGTACCCTGTACGTGGAACGCTAATCGTAACTTGCATAAACAGCCAGATGGCTTATGGACCGAACCAGTACCCTGTACGTGGAACGCTATATGTAACTAGCATATACAGCCAGATGGCTAATGGAGCGAACCAGTACCCTGTACACGGAACGTTAATCAAACTTGCATAGACAGCCGGATGGCTTATGGGGTGAACCAGTACCCTGTACATGGAACGCTAATCAAACTTGCATAGACAGCTGAATGGCTTATGGAGCAAACCAGTACCCAGTACGTGGAACGCTAATCAAACTTGCATAGACAGCCGGATGGCTTATGGAGCAAACCAGTACCCTGTACGTGGAACGCTAATCACACTAGCATAGACAGCCGGATGGCTTATGGAGCGAACCAGTACCCTGTACGTGGAACGCTAATCACACTAGCATAGACAGCCGGATGCCTTATGGAGCGAACCAGTACCCTGTACGTGGAACGCTAATCACACTAGCATAGACAGCCGGATGGCTTATGGAGTGAACCAGTACCCTGTACGTGGAACGCTATCGTAACCTGCATAACAGCCAGGTGGCTAATAGAACGAACCAGTACCCTGTACGTGGAACGCTAGTTGTAACCTGCAAAGCCAGCCGGTTGGCTTATGGAGCGAACCAGTACCCTGTACGTGGAGCGCTAGTTGAAACTTGCAAAGACAGCCGGTTGGCTTATGGAGCGAACCAGTACCCTGTACGTGGAACGCTATCGTAACCTGCATCACAGCCGGGTGGCTTATAGAGCAAACCAGTACCCTGTACGTGGAACGCTAGTTGTAACTTGCAAAGACAACCGGTTAACTTGTGGAGCGAACCGGTACCTGCGACTGGATATACAGCAGGGAATAGAAATGTCGCCAAGGCGACTCAGGAACGACAGCGGCTACAGGCAGACTGGATGGAACTGGCAGTTGAAGACAGGAACCAGCACACAATCGGTCAACCGGGTCAGCAGCGGCAGCGAAGACTGGCAGCAGGAAGCGGAGATCAGACGACAACTCGAACCTGATCTGGATCAGAAGCAGGAACTAATGGACAGGAGACTACAGGAACTGGACGATTCTGTCAGCAGGAACACAGCAAAGGGCCCAGGAAGCTCAGGAACTTGCCATAGATGCTAGCAGCAAAGAGACAACACGAAAGGGCAACCAAAGGGTGCCCAGACTCAGTCTATAAAGGCAATGCAGGGCGGGCTAACAGCAGACAGCCAATGGAGAGCCCCTAAAGGTAATTGACACAGAAGGAAAGCAATCACGGGCACCGTGATAAGCACTGGGTGAAGTGGAGCCCCAAGAGTGGGCAGGCCCACCACCGCTGTATACACCATTGGTGGAGGATTCTATGGCTTTCAGTCTTTTCAGAAAAAAATAGTCCCATTTGTAACATTCTCAGAGTAGTTTTAAATCTCCTCTCTGATTTGTTCCGTTTTGCCAAAATGGCATCTTCCACAATGTCTAAAGGGCCAGAGAGAAGTCCAGTACATAGCAAAGCAATCAAACCCTGGCACTCATAGGGTTATCTTTTTATTATAATACTAGTGTAAAAGCCTGTGTACACGGGCCAAGGTCCGGGTGATGTTAAGAGGCCGGTCCTGCTCTGTGTCCTGCCACCAATGCAGTCATGCACTGTAGAGACTGTCCGAAAGTACAGAATGCTCCCAGCACAGAACTCCTCGCATTCCTACACCTCCCAGCATTCCCTGCTCCCAGCATTCCGTGTGTTTGGGCAGTCTCTACTGCACATAATGGCTTCTGACAAACATCCTAGCGAATTATTATATAGGATAAAAAATATAAAAAGCTAATAGGTGAGCGCTTAGAAATAATCTGAAGAAAATGTATACAAACAATTGAAGTGTTCAAACATATTAGAATATTCAAAAATATTACCAGTAAGCGCCTCAAAAACCTCTACCTAAAACTTTAGAGTGAGAAACTGGATAGATCTCTTACCTTATGTGTTAATGATAGCAGAGAAAAACAGGCTAATAGCTTCTTTGAACAACCATCTTTTATCATGTACTATAACTGTGCCCATAATTAAATTCATGAAATCTTTAAAAAAATTGGAATATTTTGGAAAATGATCCCCTGTTATGAGATACTATTTACAAACAACCTTGTATTATCTACAGAAGGGCAAAAAATTTAAAGAGCGTGGTAGCGCCTAGTAAGTTCAAACTACCTAAAATAGTAAATCCAATTACAAATATTTAATCCTCCCTCTGGCTTTCCTCCACCATTAATGTAATAAAACCAGATGCCATATGTATAATTATATACTCAGTAAGAATTGTTCATTTAAATCTAATATAACCGGAATAACATATCCAATAAAGGATTAAATATCTTGCGAATCTTCATACGTGATTTTTCTGATAAATTGCTCAACATCTTAGAACGAAATTTAGCCAACATCTACGTAACATTAAAAGTGTATTCCCACATCACAGTTTGTCTAGGCATTGTGATCAGGAACTTAATACAGAAACAAAAAATCTTAAAATAATTCCAATAGAAAAAAGTTAAGGGACATGCTAAATATACCAATAATATAAATCGTGAGTCCTTTTGGAGTACCTTGAAACCTGATGGTCTCAATGGAACAATAGAAACTCCTATTTAAGATGACCTTCGATTGTTCCAAGCTAATTTTTGTAAACGCTGAGGTCTCTTCTGTGTTGTCCTACTAATTTTGAATACTGTAGGTGCTTTATTATTATTATTATTATTATTATTATTATTATTATTAAGACCCCTTTTTCCTTTCCATTATGACTCCCTTTATTGGTTTACCTAGTATTTCTGTATGTGTCCTTAAGATGTTTTTATGCCTTCATCTCCCTTCCTTCTTTAGAATATGTTAATAATGTTTTAGGTTCTGTCTCTTTTACAATGGGAACCATATAAAATATTTTGTAAGTCCATGGGGGAGATTCACTGAGCAGTGATAAAGAGGTGATAAAGTGGAGATGACTTCTCCAGTGATATCACTTCTCCAGTTCCTATGTTATTCTATGGAGCCAATGCACTCTGATCTCCAAAGTTGAAGAAATCTTAGTGCATAAGCTCCATAGAATAACACAGGAATTGCAGAAGTGATATCACTGGGGAAGTCATCTCCTCACCTAAGTGAGTTATTTCCCGATTTTTTTTTTTTTCCTTCTTGGGTTCAATAGATGGTTTGAAATCAGAATCAGAGACTCCTTCTGATCAACTAGCAAAATAGAAGCGCTCTCTATATATTTTGTTATAATCATTGGACTTTTGTTGTTCATTAGTTAATGTGTTAATTAGGCACAATTTATTTGCACAGATCACGCTATGTGTTATATTTTTTCTTTTTTTCACATGTTGCTCTGTCTCACAAAATTTCATCAGAGGAACCTGGATTTATTCACAACTTTATCCTTTAATTGACTAGGTGTGGTATACAACATTATTTGTAAGTCTTACAATTGCTATTGTATTATGTTTGTATATTGCACGTTTATATGCTATATATTTGATTAAGTATAATATATTTTGCATGTTAAAGCTTTAACATATGTTTATGTATTTATATTTGTATTTTTGCATATTGTTTATTTGTTGATAGCGCTCACCTATTGTGCACTTATATAATTTTTATTATGTCATTTTTGATTTCTTGGCTGTTTATCTGGTGAAGACCCATTTGTTAATAAGGTGTAGTGTTAATTATTTCATCATAGAGCTTCAATAGATAATTGCTATGCTTAGTTAATTGCTATGTCTAACTAGTGCACAACATTAGATTTGTGGTTGTGAAAGATTAAAATGTTCTTTGCAATATTTGGAGTACGTATAATATGTTAATACGTGTGCGTCATCGCCATTATTATATATTTAATGCAATGTATGACCTAGTTTTGTATTTATGTTTTGCTGTTTTATTTCTGGTTTTATTGTACACTGAGTGGCCATAGTATTAGGTAAACTGGATTATTAGCTGGTAGAACCTCTGTTGGACCTCAAACAGCCTCCAGTTATTGATTCATGGTCACCATGAAGTTCTGAAGAATTCCACAGGGATGCTGGCCCATGCTGACTTGATCCCATACTGCAGTTGTCTCAGACTGCTCATCAGTGGATCTATGATGCGGTTGGCTTGAGATTCAATGAGTTTGCAGACAATGAAGTATGGTAAAGTCTCCCTCATGTTCCTAGAACCACTTCCCTGCAATATGCTCCATGTAATATGTTGCATTGTCCTACTGGAAGTAAACATTATTGGATAAATAAACCGTGAGCATAAAGGGAAACACCCGAAAAGCAACGATTTTCATACAGTCTTTAGCATTCAGATGTTAGTGCCCCAAATCAACACACCACCCACCAGGCTTCAGTGATGATAAACAGCAGGTATATTGATTCATGCTGCTATCTCCATACTCCACCTTACCATCAGCATTGAACAACTGGTACTGGGATTTTGCCAGAAAACATGATTTTTTTTTTATACTCCTTAAGTGTCCTTTTAAAGTTTCAAAGCTTTAATGAGAAAAGAAATAATACAGACAAGAATATATCCAGTCAGAACATAATAATCATATGCAATCCTGTAAAGCAATGACAAAAGAGAATATCAGACATAAACATACAGTGTAACCAGGGAATTCAACAACATGTGGCACTGAGAAATGTATACATTAGAAGGGAGTCCCGGTTCAAAACAATGTAAGGTAAGGCACTAGGGATGGAAGTGGGTATTACAGTACTGAAACAGTAAAGCGGTAAGAGATAGAGAAAGACAGGACAGGTAGTAGAGGGAGAAAGAGAAAGAGAGAAAAAAAAGGGGGGATAAAAGGACGTAAGGAAATAAAAAAGGGGAGAGCAAGACGTACAAGCCTGATATACCATGTCCATGGGAGTTATCAAACCACAGTAGCTGTTTTTTTAGCTGACAGGAGTGGAATCAATCTAGGTTATCTTCTGGGTTTAGACTGGGTCTGATGAATTGTACATTTTTATGGTATCCTGCCAAAATGTCTCACACTTTTGTGCAAGCTAGTAAAGAGTGCATTAATCATGTCGTGGTGATGAAATGAGCAACACGAAAATCTCACCAGCATCAAAAGGGCGAGATTCTCATGCTGAGCCCACATTTGAGCACCCGCATCATTCTCATAACTTTAGTAACAACGTGATCACTGTACCTCTATGATCATTTTCATAACTTATTACTTGATTGGCTGTCTGCTGTCTACCCACGTTCCTCCAGTACTGTAGATGATTACTCCCATCTCTCCATCCTGCTTTTGAATGGCTGCCTGCCAACTGTGTACCAACAATCCTCCAGTACTGAAGATGGAAAGGTTTGTATATACAATGAACCTTTCCTTCTTCAGTACTGGAGGAACATGGGTACACAGCAGGCAGGCAGCTGATCAAGAGAGTAATAATTTATGAGAATGATGCGGGTGTTACCTGAGTGATACAGTGATCACATTGTGATTAAAGGAAGCTTGAAAACATATTTTAAACTTTTGAGTGTCAGAGACATATGAAAAACATTATGAGAATGATGCGAGCGCTCAAATGCGGGCACAACATGAGAATCCTGCCCTTTTGATGTGGGCGAGATTCTTATATCATGCTTTTCATCCCGCGACATGATTATGCACCCTTTACTAACTCGCACAAAAATGTGCAACATTTTGACAGTGAACTCATTTTTATATGCCCCTATACACATCACTATCATGTGACCAATTGTGGTCCATCTGTTAAACTGCACTTTGCTTGCCACCCTCCAGCAGCTACTCACATCAACAAGGCGTCTCCTTCTTCAGGACTGCCACTGACTGGATGTTTGTTGATTTCTTCATACACTCTAGATCAGACTTGAGCAAAATAGGGTTAATTTACCCTATTTCAGGTGTGCCTGGTAGTAAACCTACAGCAGTACTGATCAGCAGAAAAATTTCACTTGTCTTTCTGTACGTTTTATCACAAAACACAAAACGGAACAGAGACAGCCAGATCGGAAACTGGCAAGCAGTGAATTTATCAAATCACAGTTTGTGATCATACAGTTAGACATTACAGATTAATTGTCACTCACAATTTACATTTCTTCTTCTCGCTCTCTCACTCACAAATTCACACACAACTCTCTCTCTATTAGCAGTCAGAAAGGGTATTACTAACGCCTCGAGGTGCAATACAAATTTTGCCCTCCAAACAAATTTTAAACAGAGATGTGGCCCTTGGGATAAAAGAATTAGCCATCTTGGCTCTATACACTTCTGCACATGACCAACCTAGCAGGGCTATCTGCTTTATATAGCCTGTCCTTAATACATGTCACTGTATTTGACAGTGAGGCTGATGTAGTCACATCCTGCTTAGCCTTTCCACCCTGTTGTCTTATTGGTTGAGCCACCTACTTAGGCCTACCTGTTCTTCACCACTGTAGCTCTATCAGCAATAAATTTGTGTATGACAATACAGTAACAATTGTTACCGGTTTTAACTGGGTCAGCAATAATGTAACCCAGTAAAATATGTATGTATATATAAATATGATAATTTTACATGTACATATACATAAACATTTCCGGTTATGAGGATTCAGGCGCAAAAGAGATGGTTCAATCAAAAACAGAATTTATTAGAACACCATCAAAGTCTTAAAATGTTCACGGCAAATCAACCTATACTTCCTTATAAGGAATTAAATGGCATGCACAACAGAAATTAGACTAACTACAAAAATACATTTAGGACTACAAAACATTAATACATTTCTATATGCATAAGTGCACTGTGCGTTCTGGCATAGTTACCTGGGCAGAATCTCCTCCAGCACATGTCTTATTACAGCTCTCCTTCACTGCCCCTTCTCTCCTTTCCTCCATCTTTCTCCTTCACTGCATCTTCCTCCTCCTTCTCCTCCTTCTCTCTCTCTCTCCTCCTCTTCTCCTTCTCTCTCACTCCTCCTGACTAAATGGAATCTAATCCCCTATTTTATATTCTTTACTGCCCATTGCTTTCAATGTAAAATAGGCCTAAACACATGACATAAGTGCACTTATTTAAGACACTTCCCCGGAAGGATCATTTTAAGAAGTTAACTTGTGTTTGTAAAAAGAAACTTTGTGATACACTTATTTTGGGACCCTTCTGAAAATACCTAATTCTCTGAAGGATAAGGGAATGTCAGCCTAAGGTCAGCAACCCTCCTCCTGCAAGATATGCACATCTCTATTGGTTCCCAGGCCATTTGTCTTGTCAGCGAACTGGAGATACCCTGACTGAGTGGGTAAAGGCAAGGATGATACATACATCTGATTTGTGTATATAAATATATATATATATATATATATATATATATATATATATATATATATATACCTACACACACCGTCTGCAGTTGCAGAATAAATTTTATGTATCAGTATCATGTGTGCACTATAAAACATACTTGTACATCCCATTATCACTGATACATATTCACTCATACATTGACCATCCAAAATAGATCTTCCAGTGGCCACAGAGCCCACCTGTCAATAAACAAGATGACCCCTGTTATTATGAGAAAAAATAGATCTGCATCTCAGCAAGCCTGTGGGCCACCTGTCCCAGAACGAGCTGCCCACTGATTGTTATATAAAATGCAGACATATTTCCCTATCTATCTATCTATCTATCTATCTATCTATCTATCTATCTATCTCTATCAATCTACTGTATTGGTATAAAAACATCTATTTACATGAATATTTACATGAAATGGAGATATTACACAAGCAATAACCCATCTGGTAACACAATTATATGAATAAAGAAGAAAATGTTATATTTTTGGAGTGAACAAGTGTATTACAGGAAACAACATTTCTCATAGACTTAACTGAAGATGTATTCAAGGGACTAAATGCCCCATTGAAATCAATTTTTATTTTTTAATAGTTCTCTGTGGTACAGTTGGTTTACTTCAGAATTGTGCCATGTTTGTCATTATGCATATGCTCCATAGATTTGTATCACATATACAAACCAATCTAGTCTGCTCATTTCCATATCTATTACAAAGCTCAGTCTGACATAATCTTCAAAACAGACAAGTCTATCCCATACATTCTTAAATTCCTTTAAAGGGATAGTAATGTTTCACAAAAAAAGCATCTCTGATTAATATTCACAGTATTTGAGCAGTGGGGGGTATTATTTCAGTACTGGCTGAGTTGTAGTTCAAGAGTAATTGAATGCTAAAATATTCCCCTCCCGCCCCTTTTACTGATGTAACACTGCTCACCTCAGAGCAGCAAGACTGTCCGGATGGATCACAGAGAGGGATAATCTTCTGTGAGCATAAGGAAAAACCTGAAAAACCTGTTCTGTGCTAAATAGGTATCCATTACTTTTTTGAAAGTAGTAACAGTATCTGCAAGCACAGCATCCCGAGGCAAAGAGTTCCATAACTTTACCACCTTAATTGTACAAAATCCCTGCCTTTGTTTGAGTCTAAAGCTCCTTTCTTCTAGTATTAATGAATGACCTCTTGTTAGCTCAGCTCTTTGAGTAAATTATTCATTGGTTCTTTGTATTGAACTTGAATGTAATTGTAAATCGTAATCATATCACCCGGGCCTTTAGACATCTCTTCTCTAATGTAAACAAACCCAGTTTGGCTAGTCTCTCTTTATTACTCAGATCCTACAATCCCTTTATCAGTTTTGTTGCACGTCTCTGCACTTTTTAGAGTTCAATAATGTCTTTTTTAAGAACTGGTGCCCAAAACTGTACTCCATATTCTAGATGAGGCCTTACCAAGGATTTATTTAAAGGTAGAATTATATTAGCATATATATATATATATATATATATATATATATATATATCCCAAAAAGCTTTAGAACTAAGACACCAATAAATAAACCCACTAATAGGTTCTATATAAAATAAAGAACTGTTGTTACAATCTCCACTATTCTGATAGTGAGCAGAAAAGGAAATGTGGAGAGAGCGACAATTCTTTATAAATAATAACAATTAGTGATGAGCGAGCACCCCAATGCTCGGGTGTTCGGGTGCTCTGACCGAGCACCCCCTGAGGCTCGAGTGCTCGGCCGAACACCCGAGCCCCATTGAAGTCAATGGGAGGACTCGAGCATTACACCAGGCACCCCCTGCTCTGATGAGGGGAGGGTGCCTGGTCCATAGGAAAAGGGCAGAAAATGATGGAAACACCACAGAAATGGTTCAGGGACAGCATAGGGAGGATGTCTGGATGCATCTTGGACTCCAACATCGCTGCTGGGAACGATCTTTCGCCCGTAGTACGCCATTTTTACAGACTGACCATAAAACACACAAAAAGGAAAATAAAAACGACTTTAGGCGAAAAATTGTTACCAAACAATATTTGCTGTATATTTACTTGTATATCATCTGCAAATTATCCCAAAAATTTCCTTGATTTTCGGAAGTGAGGCCATGATTAAGAGGGAAACGTGCGCAGAGGCAAATTCTCCCAAAAATTTCCTTGATTTTCAGAACTGAGGCCATGATTAAGAGGGAAACGTGCACAGAGGCAAATTCTCCCAAAAATTTCCTTGATTTTCAGAACTGAGGCCATGATTAAGAGGGAAACGTGCACAGAGGCAAATTCTCCCAAAAATTTCCTTGATTTTATTGAACTGAGGCCATGATTAAGAGGGAAACGTGCGCTGAGCCGACCATCTAAAACATTATGGGTGAGGGTCTGCTGCAGAGCTGACCATCCTAAACATTATATGCGAAGGCCCGCTAGTGAGCTGACGCTATAAAACATTATATGAGAGGGCCCGCTAGAGAGCTGACCCAATAAAACATTATATGAGAAGGCCCGCTGGTGAGCTGACCTATATAAAAATTGGCAAACAGGGCCCGCTGGTGAGCTGGCCCTATATAAAAATTATATCACAGGGCCCGCTGGTGAGCTGGCCCTATATAAAAATTATATCACAGGGCATATGGAAGAGGAGGAGGAGGATGAGAAGATTAAGAGTCAACCATATACCCGTTTTTTGGGTGGAAGGGGTGAATGGGAATACAGAGTATTCACATCATTGTAAATAACATATATAAAGTGAGTTTATGTTCCCCCGGGGCTTTCCTCCAGTGGAGTGGAGAAGTCAGGGGAAATCCAGGCCTTGTTCATTTTTATAAGTGTCAACCTATCAGCATTGTCGGTGGAAAGGCGGATACGCTTATCTGTTATGATGCCACCAGCAGCACTAAATACCCGCTCAGACAGAACGCTGGCGGCAGGGCAGGCCAGCACCTCCAAGGCGTAGAGTGCCAGTTCATACCACGTGTCCAGCTTGGACACCCAGTAGTTGTAAGGCACAGAGGGATCATTGAGGACGCTGACACGGTCTGCTACGTACTCCTTCACCATCTTCCAAAACTTTTCCCTCCTTGTGACACTAGGCTGCGCATCAGGGTGAGGGTGCTGGCGGGGTGTCATGAAGGTGTCCCACGCCTTGGAGAGTGTTGCCCTGCCTTTCTCGGAACTGCTGTGTGCTCCCCTTTTCTCCCCTTCTCGGTTGGCCAAGGTAGCACGTACTCTGCCGCCAGCGTTGTCAGATGGAAAATTTTGGAGCAATTTTTCGACAAGAACCTTCTGGTATTGCAACATTTTGCTTGTCCTCTCCACCGGAGGAATGAGAGATGAGAAATTCTCTTTGTAGCGGGGGTCCAGAAGGGTGAACACCCAGTAATCCGTGTTGTCTAAAATGCGTACAACGCGTGGGTCACGGGAAAGGCAGCCTAACATAAAGTCAGCCATGTGTGCCAGAGTACCAACAGTCAAGATTTCGCTGTCCTCACCAGGAGGATGACTCTCAATCTCCTCATCCTCTTCCTCCTCTTCTGCCCACCCACGCTGAAGAGATGGAACTAAAGTTCCATGGCTACCCTCTGTAGCGGAGGCAACCGTGTCTTCCTCCTCCTCCTCCTCCTCCTCCTCCGCCTCCTCCAATTGTCGCTGAGAAGACGAAGTGAGGGTGCTCTGGCTATCACCTTGTGTAAGCTCTTCCTCCCCCATTTCCACCTCTTCCACATGCAAAGCGTCGGTTTTAATTGTGAGCAGCGAGCGTTTCAGTAGACACAGAAGTGGGATGGTTACACTGATAATAGCGTTATCGCCGCTCACCATCTGTGTCGATTCCTCAAAATTGCGTAAAACCTCGCAGAGGTCTGACATCCATTCCCACTCCTCACTTCTGATTACAGGAAGTTGAACGGAGAGGCGACGACCGTGTAACAGCTGGTACTCCACTACTGCCCTCTGCTGCTCACAAAGCCGGGCCAACATGTGGAAGGTGGAGTTCCAGCGCGTGCTCACGTCACACAGCAGCCGGTGAGCTGGCAATTGTAAGCGCTGCTGCAGCTTCAACAGGCCGGCCGAAGCTGTTGATGACTTACGGAAATGTGCACACACGCGGCGCACCTTGGTCAAGAGATCATGCACATTGGGGTAGGTTTTTAGAAATCGCTGCACCACTAAATTAAATACATGCGCTAGGCATGGTACGTGTGTGAGCTTGCCGAGCTCCAAAGCCGCCACCAAGTTACGCCCATTATCACACACAACCATGCCTGGTTGCAGGTTGAGTGGCGAGAGCCACTGCTCGGTCTGGTGACTAATCCCCTGCAACAGCTCTGAGGCCGTGTGCTGTTTGTCCCCAAGGCAGATCAGCTTCAGCACGGCCTGTTGACGCTTCCCCACTGCAGTGCTACACTGCTTCCAGCTACTGGCTGATGGGGGAGTGGCGGTGTGTGTAGAGAATTCGGAGGTGGAAACGGAGGAGGAGGAGCCAATAACGTAGGTGCTGGTGGAAACCCTGATGGAGGTAGGGCCCGCAATCCTCGGCGTGGGTAACATCCGTGCCATCCCAGGGTCCGAGTCGCTCCCAGCCTCCACGACATTCACCCAGTGTGCCGTCAGGGAAATGTAGCGTCCCTGGCCACAAGCACTTGTCCATGTGTCAGTCGTTAAGTGGACCTTCCCAGTAACTGCGTTGGTCAGGGCACGGGTGATGTTACGGGACACATGGTGGTGTAATGCGGGGATGGCACACCGGGAAAAGTAGTGGCGGCTGGGGACCGCGTACCGAGGGACAGCTGCTGCCATCAGGCTGCGGAAGGACTCAGTGTCCACAAGCCTAAATGGCAGCATTTCGATGGCCAGTAATTTTGAAAGGTGTGAGGTTAGTGCTATGGCCTGTGGGTGGGTGGCTGGGTACTTTCTCTTGCGCTCAAATGCCTGGGGTAACGACATTTGGACGCTGTGCTGGGACAGGGAAGTGGATGTGGTCGCTGATGGTGCTTCAGATGCTACAGGTGCAGGGCGGGAGGTATGCGGGCCTGCGCCTTCGACAGGCGATTGGCCGGCACCGAAAACAGGGGAAGAGGAGGCAGTGGTGTGGCCTGCAGACACAGATGGGCGATCCAGGCGTTCCTCCCACTTACTACGGTGCTTGGATGCCATGTGTCGGATCATGCTGGTGGTGGTGAGGTTTCTAGTGTTCATGCCTCGGCTCATTCTGGTGTGGCACAGGTTGCAAACTACAATTCTTTTGTCGTCCGCACTTTCCTTAAAAAAACGTCATACCGCGGAACACCTACCCCTTGGCAAGGTAGATTTACGCAAGGGGGTGCTCCGTGGAACATTTGCGGGCCGGTTTGGTGCGGTCCGCCTTCTTTCTGTAGCCACACCACTGCCTCTTCCAGCCTGTTGCGGTGCTGCAGATGGCTCACCCTCAGGACTGCTGTCATCGCTCGGCTCTACACCTTCCCAGGTGGGGTCAGTCACCTCATCGTCCACCAAGTCCTCCTCCACTTCCTCACTCTGATCATCCTCCTCAAGTCTTGATCCCACCACATACTCAGTCATTGACAACTGTATAACATTCTCCTCAACAAGGTCTTGAGACGGAAATAGTGGTTGATTTAATGGCAACTGTGTCTCATCATCATCATCATCATCCACTACTTCCTTTGACCTTAAATGCCGTTCACATCTGTCATCTTCTTGTGATTGGGTAGCCTCTAGAGGTTGTGAATCAGGGCACAAGATGTCATGTTCCTCTGCAAGCGTGCTTGGAGAGAGGGTCAAATGAAGGATTGGTGATGAGACGAGCTCCTCACTATATCCCAGTGTGGGATCACTTCTTTGACCAGACCGTGTATGGTGGGAGGAAGGATGATCAGAGTGAGGATTATGTTGACCAGACTCTTGGCTACTGAGAGTGGACTTGGTGGAAGACAGGGTGGTGCTTAACCGACTGGAAGCAGTATCAGCTGTCATCCAACCGACCACCTGTTCGCAGTGGTCGGACCTCGAGAGTGATGTCCTGCGACGCCCTGTAAAATTACACATGAAGCTAGGTATGGTGGATGTCTTTCTTTCTTGTGCTCTGGCACCAGGCACAGTTTCTCCGCGTCCTGACCCGTGCCCTGAACTTTCAGGATCACGTCCACTTCCCCGTCCCTTTTTACCCGCCTTCTTCATCTTACACAGAATATGTGACTTTAATATTTGAGTTTGAAAACTTAACAGTATTTCTTATTATTCTGCAACTCTGCACAGTACACAGAATAGGCTGCTAAACGGCGGTGAAACACACTGAATGGAATATGTGACTTTAATATTTGAGTTTGAAAACTTAACAGTATTTCTTATTATTCTGCAACTGTACAGAGTACACAGAATAGGCTGCTAAACTGCGGTGAAACACACTGAATGGAATATGTGACTTTAATATTTGAGTTTGAAAACTTAACAGTATCTCTTATTATTCTGCAACTGTACAGAGTACACAGAATAGGCTGCTAAACTGCGGTGAAACACACTGAATGGAATATGTGACTTTAATATTTGAGTTTGAAAACTTAACAGTATTTCTTATTATTCTGCAACTCTGCAGAGTACACAGAATAGGCTGCTAAACGGCGGTGAAACACACTGAATGGAATATGTGACTTTAATATTTGAGTTTGAAAACTTAACAGTATTTCTTATTATTCTGCAACTGTACAGAGTACACAGAATAGGCTGCTAAACTGCGGTGAAACACACTGAATGGAATATGTGAGTTTAATATTTGAGTTTGAAAACTTAACAGTATTTCTTATTATTCTGCAACTCTGCAGAGTACACAGAATAGGCTGCTAAACGGCGGTGAAACACACTGAATGGAATATGTGACTTTAATATTTGAGTTTGAAAACTTAACAGTATTTCTTATTATTCTGCAACTGTACAGAGTACACAGAATAGGCTGCTAAACTGCGGTGAAACACACTGAATGGAATATGTGACTTTAATATTTGAGTTTGAAAACTTAACAGTATTTCTTATTATTCTGCAACTCTGCAGAGTACACAGAATAGGCTGCTAAACGGCGGTGAAACACACTGAATGGAATATGTGACTTTGATATTTTAGTTTGAAAACTTAACAGTATTTCTTATTATTCTGCAACTGTACAGAGTACACAGAATAGGCTGCTAAACTGCGGTGAAACACACTGAATGGAATATGTGACTTTAATATTTGAGTTTGAAAACTTAACAGTATTTCTTATTATTCTGCAACTCTGCAGAGTACACAGAATAGGCTGCTAAACGGCGGTGAAACACACTGAATGGAATATGTGACTTTGATATTTTAGTTTGAAAACTTAACAGTATTTCTTATTATTCTGCAACTGTACAGAGTACACAGAATAGGCTGCTAAACTGCGGTGAAACACACTGAATGGAATATGTGACTTTAATATTTGAGTTTGAAAACTTAACAGTATTTCTTATTATTCTGCAACTCTGCAGAGTACACAGAATAGGCTGCTAAACGGCGGTGAAACACACTGAATGGAATATGTGACTTTAATATTTGAGTTTGAAAACTTAACAGTATTTCTTATTATTCTGCAACTGTACAGAGTACACAGAATAGGCTGCTAAACTGCGGTGAAACACACTGAATGGAATATGTGACTTTAATATTTGAGTTTGAAAACTTAACAGTATTTCTTATTATTCTGCAACTCTGCAGAGTACACAGAATAGGCTGCTAAACGGCGGTGAAACACACTGAATGGAATATGTGACTTTAATATTTGAGTTTGAAAACTTAACAGTATTTCTTATTATTCTGCAACTGTACAGAGTACACAGAATAGGCTGCTAAACGGCGGTGAAACACACTGAATGGAATATGTGACTTTAATATTTGAGTTTGAAAACTTAACAGTATTTCTTATTATTCTGCAACTGTACAGAGTACACAGAATAGGCTGCTAAACGGCGGTGAAACACACTGAATGGAATATGTGACTTTAATATTTGAGTTTGAAAACTTAACAGTATTTCTTATTATTCTGCAACTGTACAGAGTACACAGAATAGGCTGCTAAACTGCGGTGAAACACACTGAATGGAATATGTGACTTTAATATTTGAGTTTGAAAACTTAACAGTATTTCTTATTATTCTGCAACTCTGCACAGTACACAGAATAGGCTGCTAAACGGCGGTGAAACACACTGAATGGAATATGTGACTTTGATATTTTAGTTTGAAGACTTAACAGTATTTCTTCCTATTCTGCAACTCTGCACAGTACACAGAATAGGCTGCTAAACTGCGGCGAAGCACACTGAATGGAATATGTGACTTTGATATTTTAGTTTGAAGACTTAACAGTATTTCTTCCTATTCTGCAACTCTGCACAGTACACAGAATGTGCTGCTAAACTGCGGCGAAGCACACTGAATGGAATATGTGACTTTGATATTTTAGTTTGAAGACTTAACAGTATTTCTTCCTATTCTGCAACTCTGCACAGTACTCAGAATGTGCTGCTAAACTGCGGCGACGCACACTGAATGGAATACGTGACTTTGATATTTTAGTTTGAAGACTTAACAGAATGTGCTCTAATCTGCAACTTTGCACACTAAACAGAATGTGCTCTAATCTGCAACTTTGCACACTAAACAGAATGTGCTCTAATCTGCAACTTTGCACACTAAACAGAATGTGCTCTAATCTGCAACTGTGCACACTAAACAGAATGTGCTCTAATCTGCAACTTTTCACACTAAACAGAATATTTTTTTTTTTGTTTTTTTTGTTTTTTTCCCCCCACACAAAATAACCTGCTGCCCCCACACACAGTAGTCCTAAAAAGGACTTTTGGTTCTTTTTTGTCACAATTTTTTTTTTTTCCTCCCTACACTGCCTTTCCCTTCCTATCCTCAGCTCTCCCTGGCTCAGACTGAGCCGAACTCGATGGTCAGGTGCTATACAGCACCCGACCACGGGTTCTGGCCAGCCAATCAGTGTAATGCCAGCAGCCAACATGGCTGCTGGCATTACACCGATGTCAGAGCCTCCCTGCACGTTTATTGGCTGCGCAGCAGCCGCAAAACGTGCGGGGAGGAGACCCGAACATGGCGGGCGAGCACATGCGGTACTCGTACGAGTACCGCCATGTGCCGAGCAGAGCGATGCTCGAGCTGATCCGAGCATCGGCCGAGCATGCTCGCTCAACACTAATAACAATGTATTTTATTAGAACAATATACAAAGATACATTCAATAAGATAATATTCTGCACCCTAAATAATATCGGGCGTGATACTTCCTCAGGGAATAATAAAGTTTTTCCGCGAGGAAGTATCATGACTGATACGAAATGCGTTGGAGGAGGACTGCAGTCACTGCACCCTTCCATCGCTTTTTATTCTTATCACCAATATCGTTGAGAAGTACCGGTTATTTTTTATACATACAGGGAACGGGAGGTGTACTAAAGTGCTTAAGAGATGAACTATTGACTCTGCCCGCTCAAGGGATCAAACGGATGAGCTGGTGTATATAGAGGTTTGCTACACTAAAAAGTGTTATCAGGACGGGGAAGACGGGAGATAACAGCCATACATATAAGCTGCAGATCTTTGCCCACTATCGTTTTGGAGCTATTCCACTATTGACTTTCACTCATTATATCAGTGATCCTAATCGGGAGAGCATTATACGCTATCATCATTCTATAGATTCACCTGTCCACATTTATACCGGAACTCTCATAAACATCTGCAATTACTTATGTTGGTGATTATGTTTTAAACATTTTTTATGTGAATTCACATTTATTGTTAATATAGCGCTACATTATTTAGGGTGCAGAATATTATCTTATTGAATGTGTCTTTGTATATTGTTATAATAAAATACATTGTTATTATTTATAAAGAATTGGCACTCTCTCCACGTTACTTTTTCTTTATATATATATATATATATATATAATGTTACATTGGTTTATTATTATGGAACTCTCCTTTTATTACATTTTCTGTAGTCCTTCTGTTTTAGATAAGTGCACACCTCATCAGTTAGGATAGTAGCTTGCTTTAATTGAAGGCCAGTGTATATTGGCATATTGATCACTTGTGTTATATAGTAACCTCTGAGCACCTTTATTCTCTCCTCATATACTGGTTTGCCTTATTATAGTATCCCTTTCCACATGTTCTCTTGTTCTATATTTGTTAAAGTGCGTATCTGAAGATCATCTCAGTCCTTTTCTTCCATATCATATCATCCCCTTTCACCTCTTTTGCAACCTAAACATACTGAACCTTTTGAGTTATTTTTATATATTGATCATTTAGACCTTGTACTATTTAAGTATCTCCAGTTTATTAGTGTATCTCCAGGGCTGTACCTAATGCTCCTGGTTAGTGTTTCTCAGAGTTAGGCCACAGGACATACCAAAAGTTCAGGTGTCGAGGGTATCCCTGCTTCATCATAGGTGGATAATTAGTCAATGTGACTAATGAAACTGTGCTTAAGTAGGGTTTTCATAAAAACCTGTCCCTCTTGTGTCACATAATATGTGTCCAGTGGACAACCCCTCTCCAGCCTTCTGGTGTTCCCATCCTGGTCTGTCCTCAGCTGAACTAGGGTTTGGACAGTCTGGCTTCATGGCCAGCATCTTTAATCTAGTGTTCTAACCACAGCAAGAGAACATCAATATAATCGTTCTCCAGCTTCTACAGCGAGACACACAGACAGCCGGTAGCACCAGACTTGAAAAAAAGATTGGGTCAGTAACATGGCCCCCACAGACATTTTCAGATTGAAGATCCGCCAGAATCATCAGGTGAAGTTCCTGCTTCACACCTCCAAATCTTAGAGAGGAAATTTAATATGGTCCACCTCATTATTCCCAGATCAACCACCTACCTTACCTCTGCCTCAGTGGTTCTCCCTAGCCCTATGTAAGTAGAAGCCCCAGTTCCAGAAGGATGACCTTCTTCTAAGATTCCCCTACCACAGAGATATTCCAGACAGTATTTGGAATTTAGGGAATTCTTCTAACCAGTGCCTGTTATTTTTTCTAACCCTGCCTTTGCTAATCAGTCTGCAAGAGTTGCCTTTCCATTCTCATTTCTTAATGGGGAAGCCCTGGTCTGTGCTTCTCCCCTATTTGAGAAGAACTCCACTCCCCCTTAGGAGGCTTTGATACCATTTGATACTTTTATATTGTTTTGATTTGCCTGGATGCAGCTCTTCTAGAGCTACATCAGGATGTCCATGCTATGGGTCAGTACATCATAGGATTTTGACTAGAACTCAGGAGCACTTAAAGCAGCCTTCAGATGAGGTTTGAATGAGCAACTTAAAGATGCCCTAACAACCCACAAAATTCTGGAGGACTTAGAAGCATTCATCTCCTTGTGTCTTGAATTAGGCCACTGCATGGAAGAATGGTAGCAAGTGAAAAAGAGGTCCTGTCACAGAAGGTGGGCATCTCGTCTTCCTCAGAACATACCTGGGGAAACCCCCTAAGCACGTAAGGCCCTATGGTGGCCAACACAGTGTGTCTGTCCAATTATGAGAAGCAGAGAAGATGCTTCTTGGGGCTCTGTCTGTATTGTGGCCAAAAGGAGCATCTAGTGCACCAGTGACCAATTCAGCTTGCAAAAGACAGAGCCAAGAGAACTGTGGAGAACATTCCTTAGGCAATTCTACCCACCTCCGACATTTCCCCAGTCACCTGCTGATCCCATTCAACAGAAGAAGAGTAAGGGTTTGGTATCCACATTGGCCTTCTCAGACTTAGGTGCTGCCAACATTGTCCTTGATGCCTCCTTGGCAGAAGCAGTTAGGATTCCTCTTTTTGTTAAAAGCATTCCACTTGCTGTGTCCACCATCGAAAAGAAGCCTCTAGACAACGGCATTGCTACAGCCCTTTATCTGTGACTATTAGTTATCTCCACTCAGAAATCCTCTCTTTCGATGTAATGCATTCTCTTGTAACACCAGTCATCCTTTGACTTCTTGACTTAGGAAGCATAATCTGGTCATCAACTGGAACACAGACCAGATAACAGCCTGAGGACTCACCTGTCTCGGAAATTGTTTAACTCCTGTGATTCAACTGGCTTGTAGCTATGAGACTGGTGCTTCTCTTAAAATGTTGATTCTCAGATCCTATGGGAACTTTATTGACATGTTTTCTATGTGGAAGCCCTCACTTGGCACTAGGCTTCTTAGACCTGACCTTCTTCTACCTTTGCTAAAGATATGTTGTAGGACACTTCTGTGTGCATGGAATAAAATCACAATTTTTCTGTTTGTGTTCTTTTAGTGTGGTAATGGAGGGGTTAAAAACAAAAGCAGTTTTTCCTTTCCTTGCCAATATTTTGTTTGCAAGTGATTGCAGATTGTGTCTGTGGTGTGAGAATTTCTTTTGATTGCTTGGTTGTAATTGATGGCCTCCTGCAATGCAAAGAACACGGAATACTTGCAGCATGTGAATCTTGCAGCAGTGTCTTATTGCAGAAGTGGGGAAAGTGATGGGAATTAAACAACAGGGAATTAAACATAGGGACACATGGAGTTAAACAAGGTAACATGAATTGATCTGCCTAATACTTGTACATTATAAAAATGCTCTGTCTTTTTAATTTTCAGTCATTAGGATAGTCAGTGTGAATATAATTGTTAATACAACTCAATTTGCAAGCTACCATATGTTTGCACTCCTGGAATAACAGTTCTAGCATTAATACCATAGTGGCAGATGGGAGCAAGATCTGTAGAGGCAGACTGCAATATTGATGGAGACTGGCAATCTTGAGGTGTGTTTGCTGTTCTCTTAGCAGAATTTAGCTGACTTAGCAAGTCTTGGGGAGACAGTCTACAAAGAAAGCATATAGCTTGTTGGGTTAGACTTGGAGGTAACATAGAGGGAAATATGAAATACACTCCTGTGTTTACTCATCCAAACAGATTTATTACATTGAGTGATGAAGTAGGGAGTTTCGGCAGAGGAAATCTCTGCTGGAGATGCCTGTTCTTTGTAATGGTCAGGAAAACAGCCCCTCTAACACTGACATGATCCAGGATGTAGGCAGACCTAGATAGATGTTGGGGATAGGGTATTCCATAATTAGGACATCAGATAAGGAAATCTGTCTGCAGGATCCCTGCAATCAAACAGTTTGCTGTCTCCCAGATGCTTAGATTCAGCATATAGTGGATATGGTTCATAGACTTTTGGGAGGGACTAACCATAACCTGGCTGTCACCTTACATGTTTGTTAACAATGGCAGTGACAGTGGGAGATGGAGGTATGTTAAGATTGATTTCAGGGATTTAGGTCACATCACAAACTTAAACCAAGACCATCTATGGTTGTGGTTTCTGAAATAGTGCAGAGTGCTTCTCCAGGAAATACTTACACAACAAGATGATTTTTCCTCTGCAGAAAGATTAGGATAAACTTATTGAATTGGTGGAAGAGTGGCAGATGAGGTTTAATGCAGATAAATGTATTAGCGTGTATTTAGGTCACAGAAATAAACATGGTATATACACACTAAATGAGAAACTACTTTGGGAATCCTTGTTAAAGAAAAATGTAAGAATACTGATAGATAGTGTTGAGCGAGCACCCCGATGCTCGGGTGCTCGGGTGCTCTGACCGAGCACCCCCTGAGGCTCGAGTGCTCGGCCGAGCACCCGAGCCCCATTGACTTCAATGGGGCGACACCAGGCACCCCCTGCTCTGATGAGGGGAGGGTGCCTGGTCAATGCCCCCTTCATCTCCGCTATGCCCCCTTCATCTCCGAATGCCCCCTTCAGCTCCGCAATGTCCCCCTTCATCTCCGCAATGTCCCCCTTCATCTCCGCTATGCCCCTCTTCCACAATGTGCCCCTTCATCTCCGCTATGCCCCTCTTCCACAATGTGCCCCTTCATCTCCGCTATGCCCCTCTTTCACAATGTCCCCCTTCATCTCCTCTATGCCATAGAGGAGATGAAGGGGGACATTGTGGAAGAGGGGCATAGCGGAGATGAAGGGGCACATTGTGGAAGAGGGGCATAGCGGAGATGAAGGGGGACATTGTGGAAGACGGGCATAGCGGAGATGAAGGGGGACATTGTGGAAGAGGGGCATAGAGTCTATGCCCCTCTTCCACAATGTCCCCCTTCATCTCCGCAATGCCCCCTTCATCTCCGCAATGCCCCCGTACCTCCAGTCCCTGGTGGTCCAGCGGAGCGTCTTTGGATCTGTGCCTCTTCCGGCACAGATCCCCGCCACCCGAACATGGCGGGAGAGCACATGGCGGTACTCGACGAGTACCGCCATGTGCCGAGCAGAGCGATGCTCGAGCCGATCCGAGCATCGGCCGAGCACGCTCGCTCATCACTACTGATAGACAAAAGACTTCAAAGTAGTGCACAGTGTCAATCAGCTGCTGCAATAGCCGATAGTGTTGTACCATATATAAAAAGGGGTACACATGCACAGAATGGGAATATTATAAAATATGGGCACCACTTCTTAAGAAAGAAATTATTGAACTGGAAAAAGTATAGAGATGTGCAACAAAACTGATAAAGGGACTGGAGGATCTGAGTTATAAAGAGAGGCTAGCCAAATTGTTTTTTACATTGGGAAAGAGATGTCTAAGGGGTGATAATGATTACTGTTTACAAATATAAATATATAGAAAGCTACCAGACTTAGACTACCTGAGCAATATGCTCTCTCCAGCTCTCCATACTAACTGTAACCTCCGCTACATTGCTAACAACTCACTGACTATTCCACACTACCTGAGCAGTATGCTCTCTCCAGCTCTCCATACTAACTGTAACCTCCGCTACATTGCTAACAACTCACTGTGTATTCCACACTACCTGAGCAGTATAATCACTCCAGATCTCCATAATAACTATAACCTCCGCTCCACTACTAACAACTCACTGAGTATTCCACACTACCTGAGCAGTATGATCACTCCAGATATCCATACTAACTGTAACCTCCGCTCCACTGCTAACAACTCACTGACTATTCCACACTACCTGAGCAATATGCTCTCTCCAGCTCTCCATACTAACTATAACCTCCATTCCACTACTAACAACTCACTGACAATTCCACACTACCTGAGCAGTATGATCACTCCAGATCTCCATACTAACTATTACCTCCGCTCCACTGTTAACAACTCACTGAGTATTCCACACTACATGAAAGAAGCTGGTCGATCTGGTTTCCCCTTCAGAGCTCCGAAAGCATGGAATAATTTACCTGAAAAAATCTAATCTACTTCCAGTCTAAAATCCCTAAAAATAACTGTTTCTTTGTGTCTAAAAACAAAATGTAACTGCATAGAATTTTTATACGTATTGTTATGATTTCTCTTATAGGTGCAAGTATGTAACTTACTGTAAATCTTTTCAGGTCATACTTAAAAATAAGATACATCTCAGTGTATTATTCTTCCTGGTAAAACATTTTCTAAATAAAACATAAAAATATGTAACATTTAAAAATAGATATATTCAAATTCAACTCTCTGTTTACTCAAATAGCTGAAGAAAAAACAAGAGGTCAAATATTAAGACTAAAGGGAAAGTTCTTTCGAATTAAGACCCTTTTGGCACAGAACAGAAAAGAACATTTTTGATTTATTATTTACCAACCACTATGGGCCCATTCTGGGGCAAATCAACTACGTCACAGCGGACAAATAAAATGTACTTTGTTTTTTTTGTTTGTTTTTTTTTCCTCCTTTTTTCTCCCTTTTTCTCTCTCTTTCTTTCTCTTTATCTCTTCTGCTCCATCTTTGTAGATATGAATCTGTCCTCTACAAGTGGGATCCGCATAGTGCTGTTGAGTCATGGCTATGTTATGGGATGAAATCTATTTCTTATTTAATGAAAATTAAACATTACTACATACTGCAAGGTTTTGCCGTCTATAAACTTGCATATTTTTGGACTTGAAAATTGTGTTAATGTTATGCTTTTACCTATGCTTCATATTTTACTGTCTTGCAGTATTCCTGATTGTAATTTTGTTTTTGTTCAATAAAGCTTTAAAATCTTTAAAAAAAAAAATGTACTTTGGTTTAAATGAGGCATTTGATCTCTTGAATGCGAAAGAGGTCTCCAATATTCAATCGGTTAAAGCGGAACTTTCATGTTAATTAAATTGCCCCAGAATATATTACTAACCTAGCGATAAGCAAAATTATACTATCCTTAAGCTCAATAAGTCCATGGTAGTTCAGTAAAATCATATCTTTGGCAGGAACCAGAGGACAAACAGCGCAGACATCTTAGAGGAAATGTACCTCTAAGTCTGTGCTGTACGTCCCGTTCACTGCAAGCATTGGTGAGTGGCGTTCCTTTGTGCCTTAACCCCTTAAGGACCGGGAAAATCAGAGGTGGATTTGACTTAAGGACCGGAGCATTTCTGACCTTTTTGACTATGTCTTTGTTCAACAGTGTTTTCCCTCTTAGGCTTTTATTCCACCCCCATAAATGATATACTGTTTTTTTACAAACAAATAGGGCTTTCCTTTGATACCCCACTTATATGGATAACCCACCATTTACTTTATTAAAATTAAAGAAAAAGGTAAAAAAATGTAAAAAAACCCACCATTTTTGTTTTTTCTCTTGGGATCAATTGGGCGCAAAGGGTTAAATTTTTATGGAGACTGCAGCCAATGACTGTCTTCTCTCAGCTCCTTTTGTCTCTACAGCCCTGTCACGGATCAAACCTTTTTCTCTCATTGCTCCGTATCTATGGAATGTTCTACCATCCAACCTGCTCCACTGCACCTCTCTGACAACCTTCAAATCTCACTTGAAAATGCACCTCTTGGATAAAATCTCAACATGCTAGAAGGCACTGATGTTGTACAATGAACGCTCTTATAAATTATTTACATTACTGATGTCCTCTATTATCATGAAAACTAGCACTGTATTTAGCACTTGACCCTAATGTACTCTGTTTGTCTCCCATTACCACTTTAGATTGTAAGCTTTCGGGCAGGGACCTCGCACCCAATGTTTCACTCTACAAAAAGCACCTGTAACCCTGTATTGTTTAAACTCTGAGATTGTAAAGCGCTGCGTACACTTGTGGCGCTATATAAATAAACATATTCATTCATTCATGAAAAGTATGACTAGTCAGTCATACCTACAAAATGCGTAGTTTTTACAGTGGCCACTGTCCCCCCTGGGTGAAAATCCCCATGTCCCTTTTTCCCACCCTATTTTCCCACTTTTTTGTTCATTACATTTGGCGGTGTGTGTAAGTGTATTACATGACTCCACAACAATCACACTTCCAATTTTGTTTCTTGAGATTTTTTTTTTACAAATAAAATATTTAATTTAAAAAAAAAAACAAGTGTGGTGTTTTTATTTAAAAAAAAAAAAAAAAAAAAGTGTATTTAGCAGTCAGAAATTGACCTGCATCTAGCCATCCTCCTGCACCAGCAGTGAAGGGGTTAACAACCCCAGCTGCTGTATTTTTTATTTCCACTAGGTGTCTCCTCCCTGCTTCTCTGTCCCTTACTTTGATGTAAGGGACGCATTGGCAGAGAGGAGACACTAGAGGCAGTAAGTAGCACTGCCTCTTTCATTGTTTTAGAATGCCGGTACATGTGATCGCTGACGCAGCGATCACATGACCTGGCACAACCGACGGAGGCTGAGACTGAACGGTCCGGTACTGGACCGCTCAGTCTCAGTCTGGATTGAATGGTAGCAGCGTGCACAGCGGCGCGCTGCTACCATTTAACACTTGACGTACCAGGACCGTCACTGGTCCTTAAAGCAAATTTACCCTTGACGGTCCTGGTACGTCAAGGGTCGTTAAGGGGTTAAAGGGATTGTAATGTTTCATAATAAAAGCAGCTCTAATTAATCATCATAGTATTTGGACTTTGGAGAGTGTTATTTCAATTCTGTCAGAGTTGTAATTGTAGAGTAATTGAATGACAAAGTATCCCCCTCCTGCCCCTTTTACTGATGTAACACTGCTCAGCCAGATCAGAAGGGAGGTGCCCAGGTAGATTTCAGAGAGGGACAATCTTCAATTAAGATAAGGGAAAAACCTGAAAAACTTGTCAAGGGGGGCAGGGCTTTCATTGTTCTCACAGTAAGAAGAGTGTCTCCTTCTGTTATCTGTCTGGTCTATGGACTGCATTCCACATCTGAGAAGAGATGGCTTACACTAGGTAAAAGGGGCAGGAGGGGAAACTTTGCCTGTGAATATCTCTCAAATCATAAAGGTTTGAGAGATAAGACTTATATCGTTCTTCATGTTTTTTTAATGCCTACAAAATAAAATAAAGATAAAACGAAGTATTACTATCCCTTTAAGGTACAGGAAGGGACTGTCCACACTGGTGCACAGAGCTTCTCTTGTAAGCTCTGTGCAGCCTGATGCCTATGGAAGATGTGATTTTGCTGAACTACCACAGACTTAATGAGCTTAAGGGTAGTATAACTTTGCATATCACTAGGTTAGTAATATATTCTGGGGCAAAATAATTAAAGTGAAAGTTCTGCTTTAAAAGCCTCAGTTAACTCACTGGTGATTTTGACAATTTATACTTTTACTTGGATATAGGGCCCTCTAATGTAAGCACTCAGTACAGTTTTGCAATGATATAAATTTGTCATTTGGTTTGTTGATGTTGCATCTAAACTCTACAGTGCCAAGGAATGCATTGAAGCTTGATAAAAAAATGATGATCATACTGACAATACCTTAGCACTATGAGAAATGCAGCTACAAGTATAAAGTATACTCTGCAGTATGGGAACTGCTTAGAGAATTTGACAAGCGTCATCATGTTTCTGCAGATCCGCATCATAAAGATTACAGGATCATAAAGTACCACGAGACAAGTCATCCTAAATAATTCATCACGACTTCTCAGTTCCTCAATATCTAAAATGAAAGCTGTAAACATGAAATATGATTACAATAAACCTGAGTGAAGAATAATGGTTTGTTTGTTCTTGTATATAACTTGCAGGTAGCAGGAATTAATATGATTAGTGCTTTGGAGTTATTTGTGTTTTTGTCCTCTTGACAAAAGTCGAACCAAAATGTAATTCCCTAATGCACCAAGACAGCACAATAAGGAAGCTGGTATTTTGGAAACACTGAAGTACGGACATCTGACATATTCACTAAGGTTGCTGTATTATTATTATTATTATTTATTTATATAGCTCCAACTCAGTATGCAGCATTGTACAATAGGGAATAGACATACTGAGATATTAAAAAGTACAAGTTAAATATTGAAAACAAAAGGACCAGAGGGCCCTGCTTGTGAGAGCTTACAGTCTAGAGGAAGGTGGGTTGGACACAAAAGGAGTAAGTGCTATTGAGTGTAAGTGCCTCCTGCCACATGAACTGCCTGTCAGTGGGTGGGAGAGAGAGAGAGAGAGGTGATATTGAGTGCAGTGGTACAGGGAAGGGGTGGTTCTTGGTGAGAATGGCTATAATAATAATAACTCTTATTTATATAGTGCCTTTCTCCCAGTGGGACTCAAAGCGCTTTCAGTGCACGCTCTCGGAATTAACCAAATCGACAGCTGAAATAATAGATGTTATTATTACCCAATCAATGGTACTCATTTTATCGACCTCGGAAGGATGAAGGGCTGAGTTGACCCTGCTGGGATTTGAACCTGCAACCTTACGGTTTAAACAGGCTCCATAGTCAGGGAATTTACCACTTAGCTATCTCACCAGCTATGGAGGAAGTTGATAGGCTTCCCTGAAGAGGTGAGTTTTCAGGGAGCATCTGAAGGCTGGCGGGGAAGGGAATTCCAGAGCTGAGGTGCAGTACGGGAGAAGTCCTGTAGGCGGGGGTGGAAAATGTAATAAGAGCTGTAGAGAGAAGAAGGTCATGAGCAGGTGAAATATAGGAGGTGCAGTGTTAGTAAGGGCTATGTAAGTTAGCACCACAAATTTTAATTTAATTCTGTATGCTAATGGGAGCAGGGGCGGATTGTGGTCAGATACTGGCCCGGGGCATTTAAAAAAAACGGCCCATTAGCTGGTATTCCATTACATAAACATGTGTATGTACGTGTATGTGTCTGTGTGTCTGATTGAGTCATGTTCTCATCAGTGAAGAACATTAAGAACCATTTGAATGCCAGAGGGATACCCTCTGGCACTCAAAGGGTTAAAATCCAAGATGTTCAAAGTAAGTGAAAATGTGTCCTGGAGCCTTGCTCATCAAGTTAAAGAAGATTCGTTTTGAGGAAACCAACTACTAAAATGGGGGAAATTAAAATTCTGCAAATTCCAATTGGTTTAAATGGGGATTTTGACATCCTTGGATACAAGAGGGTTAAAAGGTCCAATAAAATGAATGGGAATTTGCAGAATTTTTATTTGCCTCATTTTGGTAGTTGGTTTCCTCAAAAGTAATCTTCTTTCACTTGATAAGCAAGGCTCCAGGACACATTTTCTCTTACTTTGAACATCTTGGCTTTTAACCCTTTGAGTGCCAGGGGAGTATCCAACGCTTTGCACACTGGGTATCCCTCTGGTATTCAAAGGGTGTTAATGTTCCCCAATGGTGAGTTCATGAGTTATGACAAAAAAAAAAAAAAAGTCAACTGAACGGAATGAGAATGATTTACTGGTTACTGGATAAGGTCCGGGGGAGGACTGGAACGGGAGTCTGAGTGTGATGGAGAGGAGCAGGGCAGCACCAGCAACGAAGGTACAAAAGCAAGTTAACACCCTGAGTGCTGGAGAGGTTCTTATATATCGTTTTCAGGGCCGGACAGGGATGCCTGTCATTGGAATCCATTATTATTTTTATTTATTTTTTTATATTTTCATTCACCCTATTCGCTACAAGTTAGAGCTGATGGGGGTAATGTGAGGGCAAGTTGGAGCTGATAGGAGCAATGTGAGGGCAATATGGATATGGGGGGTAATGTGGAGATTTGGAGCACTGTGGAGGTGTCCAGTGGAGATGGCCAATGGGGGGGGGCGCGTCAGATTTCTGTGCCTACAGGATCCTGAGATGTAAATCCGGCCCTGATCGTTTTACAGTGTGATAAACACCTCTCTAGCACTAGATTAAGTCAGTGGCCGGCAGCAGCGATGTGCACAGTAAGTAGACAGTCTGTGAGCGAACAGCACAAACTGTCTACTGAATTTATTGTTTTCAGAACATTTGTGGTGTTTATTTCCCTCTGAGTGCCAGAAAGGTGACCAGCGCTTTGCAGTACGTTGGACACCCCTCTGGTGCTTCAAAAATAGGATTTGCACAGCTGGTCTAAAATATACATAATCCCAAACTGAAAAGATTTTTTTAATACACAGGCACTGTCTTTTCCATTTGCAATGAATTAATCCTTTGAGTGACAGAGGGATACGTAATGCATTGCAATGCATTCCATACCCCTCTGGTACTCAAAGGGTTAAGCATAAATAATTGGAGGCTGTCAGGTGGCTGTAGTACATTGGAAATACAGAGCAGCAGCCTCCTTCACAATGCAACTCTGTTGTCACTGCCTGTGACACTTCTGTCGTGACTGAGTCTCGTCAGTAATTTTGTGGAGTGGCCCTCCCTTGTCAAGCAGCCACCGGCCCACCGGGGCATGCCCGAATGCCCGATAGTACAATCCGCCCTTGAATGGGAGCCAGTGTAGGGACTGGCAGAGGAGAGTAGTGTTAGAGAAGCGATGAGTGAGGTAGATTCATTATGGACTGTAGTGGGGTTAGTCAGGAGTGAGTTACAATAGCCAAGACGGGACACAATGAGTGTTTGGATTAGAATTTTAGTAGTGTCTTGGGTGAAAAAGGGTCGGATTCTAGAGATATTATGAAGGTGGAGGTGGCATGAGTTGGAGATTGACTGAATGTGGGGAATGAAGGATAGGGCAAAGTCAAATGTGACCCCCAGACAGCGTGCTGTAGGGGTTGGTGTGATGGCTGTGCTGTTAGCAGTGAGGACAACGTATGGGGTAAGGCTGGTTGTAGAGGGAGGGAAAATTATGAGTTTGGTTTTGCTAAGGTTAAGTTTGAGTTGACGGAGGATATTCAGGAAGACACAACAGACAGACAATTAGATACCTGGGACAGGATGGAAGGGGAGCGGTCTGGGGAGGAAAGATAGATTTGAATGTCATCAGCATAGAGATGATGGTGAAACCCAAAGGAGTTTATTAATTTGCCAGGGGATGAGGTTTAGATTGAAAATAGCAAGGGGCCCAGGACTGAACCTTGTGGTACTCCGACAGACAGTGGGAAGGGTGAGGAAGTGGAGCCAAAGTAGGGGACACTGAAGGGGCGGTTGCAGAAATATGATGAAAACCAAGAGAGGGGGCGGTGTCACAGAGACCTAGGGAGTGGAGAGCTTAGAGGAAGAGTTGGTGATCCACTGTGTAAAAGGCAGCTGACTCATCCAGGAGAATGAGTAGGGAATAGTGGCCTTTTGACTTTGCTGAGAGCAAGTCGTTGGCCACTTTAGTGAGGGCAGTCTCATTGGAGTGATGAGAGTGGAATACAGATTGCAAGGGATCTAACAGGGAATAGAAACAGAGGAATGTAGTGAACCAGTTATATACAAGATGTTTGAGGAGCTTAGAGATGAATGGGAGAAGAGAAAAGGGGCAGTAGTTTGAGAGTGAGTATTGGTCCAGGGAGGGGTTTCTTTAAGATGGGTGTGAGGTAATAAGTAGAACTGACTCAATTCTGGGGCAAGTCTACTGCATTATAGGGGACAAATAAAAATGTAAATTGGTTTAAATTTGACTTTAAAACTCTTTTAATACTAGACATGTCTTCAATGCACTGCTAAGCAATGCTATGTAGACCTTTCCAGCACTCAAGAGGTGACAATCCCCATTTAAATCATTGTGAGTTTTTTGCATCCCCTGTGATGCAGTTGTTTTGCCCCAGAATTGCTCCAGCCTCAGATTGAATGTATATTCAGTCTCACTGATATTTTGAATTAAAGGGAAACTTTTACCTTATAAAACTTTATCCTGTATATCAAGTAAAATGTAATACAAAGTAAACTTTGTGCTATCAGTTTTCAATGGCTATTTAATGGTTTCTTCTTCTCAATGCAATCTCAGCTTTTGGCTCCATAAGCTCATGATACATACTGAGATCATCAAAGGAAATTATGTCAGGGCCTGATATGAGATTATCAACATTATTGACATTTTTCTCAATCTGTGCTTTATATGAAGCTTTATGTTAGGCGGAGAGAAGTCAGGATTCTCCAAAATAGAGACTATTGTGTAGGGAGAAGGGGAATATGGGTACAAGAATTATAATTGTACCAAATGTTCAGTATATTACTTAGTATTACAGGATATTTAATGCTACATGAAATATTTGAGTTTCTTGTCCATAATATCTGACCCAGGTCAATTTTCGTGGCTAGTTCCTGAAGTAAGAGAACCCAGTCCTTGGAACCTAAGTAATCTCAGAACTTCCAAAATTTAGATATATTAGAAGCAAAATAATTAATGTTAGGAACAACAATTTCACCTTTGGTTACATGGTAACATGGTAAGAACATTTGATTCTGGCTTTTTTTGTAGAAATTGGTAAGGTTCATAAGATCATTTGCGGTTTAATGAAGAGGGAATATGAAGGAGAACTGTTTGTAGGAAGTAAATAGTACTAGGAAGTGCTATAATTTTAGTCAGATGAATAGCTAATGCAAATTTGATAGCATTGAGAAACGTGGGAGAATATAGTCAAAGATCATCTTGGGGTCAGGTGTTAGAAAACTTCACAGATACTGTACCTGTTGTTGAGTCCAAGAGGCAGAAATTTATTTTTGAAATGTTAAACTTAGTAGTCTAACTTGTTTTATGCTTAGAACTCTGATTTCTGAAAACTGATTTTTGATAGAACACTGAACACTATTCAAGATCTCAAGAAGGATGCTAAATGAATGGGAAGGACGGGAAAGGAAGGTTAGAGGATCACTTGCAAATTCAATAAAACTGAATTCCCTTCAAGCAACTGTAATTCTTGAATGTAAGACAGACTAATGGCTCTAAAGTGATTATGAATATAAGAGAGGAGGGGGACACCCTTGTCAAATACTGAGGGATTTGAATACATAGAGAGAACTCCCTAAACAGTATGGCTCCTAGGCTGAGCTGTTATAGGGTAGCTATCAAAAGCCAGCATACATGGACAGGGGCAAGGTGGGAGTCTTAGATTTACCAGCTTGGTGTAAAAGCACTACAGCTTTTATGATATTTTCATTTGCCTCCTTTTTGGGCTCAAACTACACCTAGTCTCAGTGACTCAGAATCAATTTGGGGGATCCTACAATTGCTAAGTAAAAAGGTAAGCGGTCCAGGGATGTGGAAAAAAAAAATAATAATATGGTGTCTGGATCCCCATATTATTTTTATAAAGAACCTGGGAGAGATCCATGGGACTTGTCCACTATGATCCCTACATATTTCAGAGATATTAGTGCATTAATGGAGATATTACTTTACTGGAGAAGTTATCTCCTCTTTATCACACCTTTATCACACCACGCCGATAGACAGGCTATCATGGTGCCCGTGATTGCCTCTCACAGTATTGCCTATGTGCGACATTGTTTACTTCCTGAACTGTTGCTCTCACTGAGTCGCTATTCTTATAGGTCTACTTGTTGGTGAGGTCATCGCTCCATCCACCTGTCAGGGTT
This sequence comes from Rhinophrynus dorsalis, assembly GCA_037306005.1. Classification (NCBI taxonomy): domain Eukaryota; kingdom Metazoa; phylum Chordata; class Amphibia; order Anura; family Rhinophrynidae; genus Rhinophrynus; species Rhinophrynus dorsalis. The sequence goes on along the minus strand of CM074723.1, from coordinate 39,998,749 downwards.
TTTAAACCTCAACCTGTGTCATTACCTTTGCCCTTTTGTGGTGTACCTGAGCTTATTGCTGTGTTGGTCCATTACTGTTCTTGTGCATTACCTGGCTACGTCTGACTACCCGTTCCGGTTCTGACTCCTGGCTACGTCTGACTACCCGTTCCTGTTCTGACTCTTGGCTACGTCTGACTATCCTGTTCCGGCTCTGACCCCTGGCTACGTCTGACTACCCGATCCAGTTCTGACCATTGGCTGCCTCTTGGGTTACTCTCTCGATTGTTGCACTCTGTTACCATTCCGTGCCTCGGTTTGGTTTCTGTGTTGCCTGTGCCTTCCTCTCTGTGCCTGTATGTATGTATGTATGTATGTATGTATCTTTATTTATATGGCGCCACACAGTGTACGCAGCGCCTTACAATAGACATATGTTACAATAAATAAGAGGGGATGAAATAAGTGCCACATTCATAGAAACAATGGGAGAGAGGTCCCTGCCCCAAGGAGCTTACAGTCTAAATGGGTAAAGGGAGACATACAATGGGGTAAGAGGGTGTTAAGTGCTGAGATTACAAGTGCTGAGTTTGGCCAAAGGCAGTGCATGGTCCTAGTGCTCCAGAAGATAAGACTTCATGGTAGACTTAAAGACAGAGGGGGATTTTTCTAGACGTAAGGAGAGGGGTATGGAGTTCCATAGGTATGGAGCAGAAAGCGAGAAAGGTTTGAGACGGGAGAGGGCAGAGGGTATGGATGGTGCAACAAGAAGTGCATTGTGTGCTGAGCGAAGGAAGCGGCCAGGAACATAATAGGAGATGAGGGAAGAGATGTAAGGAGGGGTAGCAGTGTGGAGAGCATTAAAGGTGAGAAGAAGGACTTTGTAATTGATGCGCTGCTGAATTGGGAGCCATGACAGATGTCTGAGAATTATGTGGACAGGTTAAGTTTTTGGGGACAGTGTGGTGATTCGTGCAGCTGAGTTTAAAACAGATTGCATAGGTGAAAGATGAGTAGCAGGGAGGCCAGTTAGTAGAATATTGCAATAGTCTAAGCGGGACAGAATGAGGGCACGTATAAGAGTTTTAGTAGTTTGTTGGGAGAGGAACGGGTGGATTTTAGCAATGTTGCGGAGAAAGAAGCGAGATGATCTAGATGCCTGCTTCCATTAGCGGCGCTTGTCGGTCATACCGTGTGTTTGACCTCCCGTGGCCGTCCCGGTTTTGCGTGCAGCCTTATTGAGCCTCAGTTTTGTCTACCAGCATTGTATACCCTGTCCGAGTACTGGTGCACTCTTTTCATTTCTTGTCGACTGTGTGTGTGTGGGAGTGCTCTGCACTGCCCTCACATCTACCGTGTAAGTCCAAGGGCCATTCCGTTATGGTTCACCTGCCTGGTGATGGGTGAGGAAAGGGAGTCCACTTTTCCTCCCTGGTCTCGTGAAGGTGTACTATCCAGACATAAGCGTTGTATGCTCACACTGTTATTCCATCTACCTGTGTGATCCCCTGGGCCTTTCCATTATCACTCATCTGCCTAATGAAGGGTGAGGATAGTGAGTTCACTAGTCCTCCCTGGTCTCATGAAAGTGTGCCATTCATTCCGTGTATGTGGTGTACCCACACTATCCTCGCATATACCTGGTAGTCCAAGAGCCATTCCATTACTACTCACCTGCCTGGTGAAGGGTGAGGATAGTGAGTACACTGTTCCTCCCTGGTCTCGTGAAGGTGTTACTCTCTACTGCCACTTTGTGTCATGTTATTTGTTGCCACCAGTCTGTTTCATTACTACCTGTCTTTATTGTACTTAATAAAGTTTTATATTATGTGCATCTGTACTTGCCAGTGTGTTAATTTCATAGTCACTCCGTGACTCAGGCAAAGACTGGGAGAAGGAGTGATGGTTGCAGGTAGTGTGTGTTAATGTTTTGTAGATAGTTACAGACAGAGACTGATAGAGACAGTTTAGTAGGAAAATACCAACCTCCCCCACAAAAAAATGTGATTGATAGGAGACAGAGACAGGCAGGGATCTTCATGTGAGCTGTGACTTGGGCCAACATTGACAGATACTAGAGACAGAGAGGTACCTGATACAATATTTTGAGCAAGAACATTCTGTTGCGTGCTTTACTGTAAAAATCCATACTACTTTGATTATGCCAGCAAACATACTAGTGGTAGGGGTAAGGTGAATGGAGTAGAATTATTGCAGATATGAGGTAGTAAAGTCATACTCTAAACATTGACTGCAGCCATGGTTGATGGAGCATATGCAGTAAATGATGAGGCTGTTTGCCAAAGTGAGATGCAACGTTCACCACCTCCAGTAGTAGTAGTAGTAATAAAGTAAACCATATAAGATCACTGAAGATGACAAGAAGTCACATTCTGATGGCATAGAGGTGAAGGTTGTAGCACCCATTCTGAACGTAGTAGAGACTTTTCTAAAAATATATACTAAAGAGGAAATGTGAAAAGAAATTGTTTGAGTCTTCAAGAAGCCTAGAAGAATATGAAAATAGTGGGGAAAAAGAAGCAGATGATGTTGATAATGATGATGATCTAAGTATTGATGACTAGGTTGATCTTTTTGATCTAGAATATATCCCCCCAGTGTAGCCCCCTTTTTATACAGATGAAGTTGAGAGTGAGACTGATGATGACATGGCTATAAAATAATCTGTAAGAAAAGGTTCAGTCTCCAACCACTGAAAAGTAGCACTATGAAAACTAAGAGATCTATGGGAAAGTCTGACACTGATAAATAAATTGTCTGAAAAGGCACAATCCTCCTATCAGTCGTCTTCATCATCATCAGCAGCAGCAGCAGCAGCAACATCATGGCTTACAAGTCCAAGCATACCGAGCTACAAACACTATTTTTGAGTAATTAGCAACACAGGTCATCAATAGGGTGGGCAAAAGGTCCTGTACTGTTCCCATGAAAAAAAGCCATGAAAACCACATAGTTGTCTACTTTTCCACAGGAGAATCCTCTTTAAATACAGCAATTAAAATCTTCCCCGTGTTCTAACATTGGAAAAAATTCTTCACTATTTTTTAATGGCTAGAAAGTTTTTGCCCCTTTATTAATGTGTATTTTGATGATCCTGAAAATGGCAGAATTGTTGTCTAGCAGCAATAATACCAACACCAACAGGAGCACGGATCAGCTGCCTGTGCCAGCTGCTAGTGCTGACAGTCTGCCTTCTACAGGTCAACAAGGAATGGCAAGTGTGACATTTGAGGACCTCCTGTCACATTTCTCATCACCTCCTCCAATCGGCAGTGAGAGGTCTGTAATAGAGCAGCAGCAGGACGCAGTGACTGGTGGTGGTGGTAATGATGATGGCAGAGAAGCTGGGGTGGAAGAGACATTAATGGCCTTTTTAGCCCAAAGAAGGAATGGGAACCGGGAATGGGGATGGGTACCATCAACACCATCAGTGAGCTTTTGGAATTTGCGGAGTTTGAAAATGCTCTAATTCCTGCTGCAAGTCAGCAGGATGCTGAGGAGCAGGATAGTGTGCCACAGACCACCATGGACACAGTGGGAATGGGGTGAAAAAGCAATGCAGCACTAGGACAGGTTCCACTTCTGTCGCAGTTGCAGCAACAGCAGCATCATCATCCTCTGCCCCAGCCAGTGAAGGGGAATATGGAGGAGGAGAAGAAAGAGGCCATTCTTATCCAACTTTCCCCTCCCCCCTGAAGTCATGGGTGAGGGACTATTTTTCTCTTTCTCAGTACAGACATCAACAATGTCACTGTGAACAATTTATGACAAGTTATTGAAAAGGGGAAAGGAGGGAACACACCTTGGTACAACCACTCTGATAACACACATGGAACATATACACCATGACATTTATGTGAAACATGTTAAAGCCAAACACCCACCAAAGAAATCAGGCACTGCTGTTGTTGTATCTCCTGCCAGTCCCCAAAGGCAACAAAAGGTGAGGCAGAGTTCAAAGAGGAGGAAGAATAGAGAAACCCAGCCAGAGGCTGGAAGTTTGATGATGAGCAAAACAACTGGCTCTCCATCACCTTCTTGCTTTAGGTAGCTACTACTTCTTCCACACTGACCACACATGGCAGTGTGGTGGAGGAAAATCAAAACCAGGGCAAAATGCAGCATCTGCGGAGATCATTGTGCAGAATATGCTAAGCTGGTGGCAGGGAAGGTTCATCATTACTATTAACCTATCTGCAAGTAGTCAAGTGTCCTTAGCAGGATGTGGACAAGAGGCATAGGACAGCAGCAGTACTTGGTTTCTAGTGGGGGGATTTCACATTGAGGACCCTTAGTGTCATGGTGTTTGGATAGAGTTGTGCTAAGTGTTTGATGTGAGTGCAGATGCACCCATTGTTCCCGGTCCTTCCCTTATTTACCACACACACTGTGCACATTGCAGTTGCTGATGTGAGAGGCACAGTTTCTGCTCTTATGGGAAAAAATGTATATTCTAGACACATCCATGATTTTGGATTAGGGGCAGGGGGAGAAACATTATTGGCTAACTTCTCCATATATCCCTGAAGTGGGTGGGGGGCTAGTTATGGTGCTGCTGCTGCCTCCGGTGCATTACTGGAGCTAGCTGTGGCAAGTGGAACATTGTTCATCCATCACCCATGTTACTGCTGTTGGTGATCCCTTTCCTTTGAGCTGCCTAATCATCCTGCAGTTTAACCCCTTAAGGACCGGGAAAATCAGAGGTGGATTTGACTTAAGGACCGGAGCAATTCTGACCTTTTTGACTATGTCTTTGTTCAACAGTGTTTTCCCTCTTAGGCTTTTATTCCACCCCCATAAATTATATACTGTTTTTTTACAAACAAATAGGGCTTTCCTTTGATACCCCACTTATATGGATAACCCACCATTTACTTTATTAAAATTAAAGAAAAAGGTAAAAAAAATGTAAAAAAAACATCATTTTTGTTTTTTCTCTTGGGATCAATTGGGCGCAAAGGGTTAAATATTTATGGAAACTGCATGAAAGGTATGACCACTCAGTCATACCTACAAAATGCGCAGTTTAAAGTGGCCACTGTCCCCCCTGGGTGAAAATCCCCATGTCCCTTTTTCCCACCCTATTTTCCCACTTTTTTGTTAATTACATTTGGCGGTGTGTGTAAGCGTATTACATGACTCCACAACAGTCACACTTCCAATTTTGTTTCTTGAGATGTTTTTTTTTTTTTAATAAAATATTTTATTTGTAAAAAAAAAAGTGTGTTGTTTTTATTTAAAAAAAAAAAAAAAGTGTATTTAGCAGGTCAGAAATTGACCTGCATTTAGCCATCCTCCTGTACCAGCAGTGAAGGGGTTAACACCCCCAGCTGCTGTATTTTTTATTTCCACTAGGTGTCTCCTCTCTGCTTTTGTGTCCCTTACTTTGATGTAAGGGACGCATTAGCAGAGAGGAGACACTAGAGGCAGTGAGTAGCACTGCCTCATTCACAAACTTAGAATGCCGGTACATGTGATCGCTGACTCAGCGATCACATGACCCGGCACTACTGACAGAGGCTGAGACTGAACGGTCCGGTACTGGACCGTTCAGTCTCAGCCTGGATTGAATGGTAGCAGCATGCACGGTGGCGCGCTGCTACCATTTAACTCTTGACGTACCAGGACCGTCACTGGTCCTTCAAGCAAATTTACCCTTGACGGTCCTGGTACGTCAAGGGTCGTTAAGGGGTTAAACAACTCAGCAGCAGCAGCAAGAACAGCAGTCACAAATTTTACCATTATATCAGAGCATTTGACAATGGCCAGTGGCAGTAGACCAGTAGGGGATTTTTTTTTCCTCAGGACTTGTTCTTTAAAAAAAACAAAAAACACCCCCTAGTCATCAACATTCACAAACCTAGCTATGAATAGTGCCTCTGTTGCTATTGGAAGTGACACCTACTTCTAGTAGAATTGTAACATCTAGCCCCTGTAGTGTGTCTTTTTCAGAACACGTCATCAGCATCACAGAAAGCAATTCATGTTTCTCAGGACTCAGGGGCAGCACTCTAACATTTACAGTGATGGTGGGGGTAAATCCCTATTGCTCAGTACATCTTTTCTGTGCTGCTGGTTAAATTGTAATAGTAGCAGTGCTGGTAGACTTACATTTCTAAAAATGAACCAACATCTAATATCATCAGAATATCAGGTATCAGAAGTGGTGAAAACACATAAGACAGAGAAGAACAGTTGCCACCATCTACTGCAGTTGGGACCACTGTTATGGCCATTCATTAATGTCTGACAATAATCTAAAAGAAATGCAAAGTTATATTGGAATTATAAATGATAATGCGAATGTACCCCCTCTGGCACTCAAAGGGTTGAATGAACACTAACACCACAAATGAAGTTGGTTGATATACCTTTAAATACCACGTACTTACAGCTAGAATCTGTAAAACATATTTATTTTATGTTGGATACCTAAAAGATAATCCTAAATTTGTTTTGTGTGTATGTGAAGTCTGTACCATTTAGACACCATTTGATTCATTGTGTGTGTGTGCGTATGTGTGTGTGTTGTGTATGAGTGTTGTGTGTGTGTGTGTGTGTTGTGTGTGTACAGTTTGCATAGAGTGATAATAGCTAAGGAAGTTAACGCATTGAGGTTAGTACCCACTAATCGTATTTTCAAAAAGGCCAGTACCTTATCCCAGACCATTTACAGACAATATAGCACCAACACATCTTAGATACTTATTAAAGCGGAACTACCACCTTTAAGAAAGATGTCCCCAAATAATTCCTCATCTAGCGACTAGCTGCTCATTAATGCTAGCCACCATGATTATTACCTCCTTATTTCAAATGATCCACTGCTCTGGAAGGGACAGGCAGGACGGAGCTCAGACATCTTTCCATAGTGACGTCTGTACGCCTGTGCTGTCTGTCCCAGCCGGCTCTAGGAGGTGTTGCTAGGAGGCGTTCAGCTCCAAAAGGGACTGACAGACGTCACTATGGAAAGATGTCTGCGCTCCGTCCTGCCTGTCAGTCCCAGAGCATGGTATAATTTGCATTAAGGAGATAATAATTCTGGCGACTAGCGCTACTCAGCAACTAGTCGCCAGATGAGGAATTGTTTGGGGACATCTTTCTTAAAGGTGGTAGTTCTGCTTTAAGATTTCTATATAATGGTAGTCAGGGAGCCTTGCAAAATACATTAATGGAATCCCCCATGGAGGATATGTAAACATAGCTTTTAGCCTCGACTAGAGAATACTTACAGATTCTAACCTGAAATACATATTTAAGAGCAAAAAAAAACAGTTTATTTTGAAGTGTTAATATTCCTTTAATCACTGATATTGAGCACCTTTGGACTGAACACTTGTTTAGATCTACTTGTCTCAATGGGATTCTTCCCAGTTAAATGTCCTGAGTTCTCAGTCACATTGGGAAATAGGTGTCATAGAATATCATGCTGGATAGTTCTTACATATTAGACTGTGTTCTTGTCAGTGATGCATCTCTGCCATTATGCCCAGTGCTTTATTTGTGGTATTCACTTGACTGAAAACAATAGATACTAAAATGTTGTTTTGCCCTTTGAATGAAAAGATTAATTACTGCTACTTCCATCTCTGTCATGTTAACTCTCTGAGGACCAGATAAATGTTCATCACATTGTAAGACAATGTGATGAAAGCCCCTTTGGTCCCCAAAAGGTTAAAGGATTGTCTTTTACTTATTAAACTGGTGTAAAAGCCCATGTACACAGGCCAAAGTGTGTATCTCCTTTCATCAAGCAGCCAGGGCAGCCTTGAAACTGCTGTCGTATCCAAAAGGTCCTCCAATAACGACACCTGGTGGTTTATCTTTGAGGGCGCAAATCGATACCCCCGTTTATTAATGGGTTGAGGGAATGTGGGGCTTCACGAGGTGGTTCCGGTTGGGAGCAATGCTGGGCATGTCCTCACATTCTCGCCTGGTTTTTTGTTCTGCCGTGGCCTCCCTGAGACTGCACATTGCTCTCCTTGCTGGCCGATGTCACATCCGGCGGTCCCCTTCTACTTCTGACTTCACGTAGTGGGGACTGCATAGGCACACAGCCAGTGCCTTCCGGAGTGGCGCATTCCTCCTTGCTTCCCCTGATGTGATGAGGGCATCCGGAAATACCAGAACCGTGGGGCCCATTAATTACTTTTTTCACGCAGCCCAGTGCAGCAGCCAATCAGCTGGCCTGTGTTTGGACAGTCTCTACTGCCCAGTCAATCAGCTGGCCTGTGTTCAGGAAGTCTCTTCTGCGCAGCCAATCAGCTGGCCTGCGATTGGGCAGTCTCTTCTGCGCAGCCAATCAGCTGGCCTGCGTTCAGGCAGTCTCTACTGCACATGACTGCATCGGACAAACATACATCTGGCCTTTTATATTATAGGATAGGATAGGATGATATTACTCCAAGAACTAGCAAGAACATCTCATTTTTCAGGTTCCCTGTAATCTTTCCCTCCCCAGAGATGGTGCCATGAACCCTGGAGAGGCAGCTGATGATTTCTGCTGCAGTGATTTCCAATTCTAGTCTTCAGGACACATTAACAGTTTTCAGGATTTCCTCACATGAACACATACGGATCAATTTATGAGTCATTGTGACCAATCTGTATTAATGATAATCACCTGTACTTCTATAAGGTGATCATGAAAAACTGCGCTACTGATGAGACTCAAGGAGTAGAAATTGGAACCAACTTACATTGGCTACTCTGAAGTCACACCCTTCGGCACAGCCAATAGGAATGATGTTGTCACTGGCAAATTATACAACTTTATTATGATGCAGGTAAAGAAGCAGGCCAGACATACAATTAGGGTTGTGTAATTAATTATGTGGTTATTCATAGAACTGGGTGTAATGACATTAAATTAACATTTTTTATTTGGCTATGTTAGTTATCCTTTAAACCCACATTATGATGAGCCTTGTATCACAACACAATGCAAACAGATGTTATCACATAATCTTTTCAGTTGTAGCAGTTACAGTTTATTTAGATACAGATAAACCCTGCACATGAGTACTCAAAGAATGATGTATAGAATTGTGATTTACTTTGTTGCTATTACATTCATGGTCATATTGGTACATTTAAAAGCATTACCTGAATATTTTACAGTACCAGTTATAAAAAGGGTGACTGCGCTTTTCCTATCACACATAATAATATCCTTCACATTGAATATATGTTCACATGCAGTCACACAAATATATTTAAAGGGAAAGTATCATATTCTTCTCATTTTGCATGCATTTAAAGGAGCAAATCAAATGAGTACATGGGTATTTGTAATACCTTTTTTTGTAACAGGTAAAATTTTTCAGACAAGTTCTAAGAAGGTTTTCTGCCTTCTTCATTTCAAGTGGCACTAACTATTGTAATTCACAAAAGAATGCTTAGAAAAACAAATCTGGATTACAAATAAAGATAATAGTAATGGTTTAGGGCAGGGCTGCCCAAGTTCAGTGCTCAAGGGCCACCAACAGTTCAGGATGTAAGGATTTCCCTGATTAAGCACAGGTGAGTCAATCCTTATATCCTGGCCTGTTGGTGGCCCTTGAGGACTGAACGTGGACAGCCCTGATAGAGAGAGATAGGGTAGGGCAATAAATCCTAAAACTATAGCATACCTCCCAACATTTCACATTGCCAAAGAGAGACACTTGTGTTTTAGGGGGTGTTGCTGGGGGCGTGGCTGGTGGGTGGGGCATTACCGATCATTTTCAGGCTATTTCATAACCTATTGACACCTCCTTGTGTAATGTAATAAATGACAAGACCACAGTATTTTATTTACACAGACTAATTTATAAACACGTATACTGACGTTTAAACAAACAATAATGTGAATTTTATTGCTGTAGAGTAATATGATACACTTATATATACACCTCACCAGTCTGATCTCCTAAAAAGAGGGACATCAGGGTGAGAAAGAGGGACAGAGGGATTTGGGTCTAAAAGAGGCACTGTCCCTCCTAAAGAGGGACACTTGGGAGGTATGACATAGTCACGGTCAATGGAGCATGTGTTAGTTTATGTGGGTTTTCAATTTTGTGGCCTGTTTCACTAATTTAGAATCCTTGGTTACACACTGCATTGAATCAGATGGACTGCATTCCTCGATGTGCAGCAATATGATCCATTGATGTTGAAGATTTATGTATCTTCAAAGTCTGCATAATTTGGCTTTGCATAACTTGTTATTTTCAGATACTTAACCATTTGGGTGCCAGAGGAGTATGCAATGCATTGCATACTCCTCTGGCACTCAAAGGGTTAATTTTTTTTATTTATTTTTTTTTTTTTTTTTTTTTTATAGCTATGTTAACCAAAACCTGGACCGGCATTGATATCTGGGAGTTTTACCAGCTTCTATTGGTTCATGCACCCCTCCCACCCCAGATTCAATGTTCATTGTCTTTAGGACACTATAAATGTTAGAGTGTCTCTCCATTCTAAAGATTAAAGCAGGTTTCACAAAAAAAATCAGCTACGATTAATCTTCATAGTATTTGGGCCACGGAGAGTTTTATTTTAATACTGTCAGAGTTGTAGTACAATAGTAAGTAGGATAAGCTGCCTCCCCTCAAATATGGAATCTGGTCCTGTTCCAGAGAGCATACTGTGATCCAGGGCCGGCGCTACCATAAGGCAGCTTAGGCAGCCGCCTTAGGGAGCCCTGCTGTGGAGGGGCACCGAAACGGGAATCCCTGAGAGGTGAAAGAGGCTGAGCGCCAGAGATCACAACCCGGGTTATCCAGGACCCAGTGGCACACAATGAGCAGTGACGTCGCGCATGCTGGTAGTTTTCTTCATCTTTCTGGGCGCTACTTTCAAACTTGTCCTGAATCAGAGCAAGTTTGAAAGTAGCTCCCAGAAAGATGAAGCAAACTACCTGCATCATGTCTGCGTCGCTAGCTCACTGCGTGTGTCACATGGTCCGGTCCTGGCTGGCAGCGGCTGTCTTCAGAGGCTGCAGTGCAGAGAAGAGGAAACAGGGCTTCACCTGCTGCACCAGCACAGCTCCGAGCTCCCTCAGAATTAAGTAAAGGCAAGGGGGAACTTGAGACAAAGGGGCAGGGGAATCAAGAGAGGGGATAAAGAGGCAAAATGGGGGATCAAGTGTCAAGGGGTGAAAGGCAAAAAAGGAGGGTCAAGAGGTGAGGGGGAGAAATGCAAAAAGGGGGGATCGAAAGGTGAGTGGGAGAGAGTCAAACTGGGTGCATCAGGAGGTGAGGAAGAGAGAGGCAAAATGGGGGGGATCAGGAGGTGAGGGGGAGAAAGAGGCAAAATGGGGGGTCAGGAGGTGAGGGGGAGAGAGGCAAAATGGGGGGGTCAGGAGGTGAGGGGGAGAGAGGCAAAATGGGGGGGTCAGGAGGTGAGGGGGAGAGAGGCAAAAGGGGGGGGTCAGGAGACAAGAGGTGGAGAAAGAGGCAAAATGGGGGATAAAGATGGAATAGGAGGATCAAGAGGCAAGGGGGCAAAATGGGGAGAAAGATGCTAGAGAAGGGATCAAGAGGGGGAGAAAGAGACTCTTTTCTCTCCCTTACTTTTTTTCTCTTTATTCCCTTCTTAACTCTTTCTCCCTCTTGCCTCTTTATCTTTCTCCATCACTTTTCTCTCTCCCCCTTGCCTTTCTCTCCATTCTGCCTCTCTCTCTTTAGTCCAGTCTTGTCTCGTTCTCCCTCTTGCACTTCTTTATCCCCCTCTTGCCCCTCTTTCTCTCCCCTTTCCTCTTTCTCTTTATCCCTTTTTGTCTCTCTCACTTTTGCCACTCACTCCCCATCTTGTCTCTTTATCCCCTCTTGCTTCTTTATCCCCTCTTGCCTCTTTATCCCCTCTTGCCTCCCCCTCTTGCTTCTTTATCCCACCTCATGCCTCAGTGGTAAGCTCTGTAATATCTTTGTAGCTTCATTTAAAATATAAGATATGTGGTATCATAGTGTAGCACAATTACACTTTTTTTAATGAACGACATAGAGGCAAGAGCCATCTAATGGAGACTTCTCTGAAATCCAAGGGGTTAATACAGAGAAATGTAATATTTTTGGTTTACCTCTTGAGGACCAAAAGTGGGTGTAATGCATTGATTGACAATCGTACGGAGCAGTGGAAAGGGTGGGAATGGCTGCTCCCTCAGAGCATATGTAGGACAGTATTTTAGATTGCAGAGAAAAAATGGAGAAATGTTTCAGTCTAGCATGATGTCCAGGATACTTAAGTGTATATGACCCCAGACATGTTCATTTATAAAAAGAGTGCCAGGGCCATTTTTAGGGTAGGGCACAAGGGGCAGGGGATTGTGGCAAGGTCGAGGGAAGGGGGATTGTGGCTGGGTCAGAGGGAGGTGGGTGGATTGGCGGGGGGGGGGGCATCAAAATGCACCTTCGCCTCTGTAGACAAAAATTCTTGCACCGGCCCTGCTGTGATCATAAGGAATGCCCTGCCCCTTTTGACAGGTTTTTCAGGTTTTTCCTTATGCTCACTGAAGATTGTCCCTCTCTGTGATACATCCTGACAGTCTTGCTGCTCTGAGGTGAGCGGTGTTACATCAGTAAAAGGGGCGGGAGGGGGATACTTTATCATTCAATTATTCTTGAACTACAACTCTGACAGTAATGAAATAACACTCTCCATGGCCCAAATACTATGAAGATTAATCGGAGCTGCTTTTATTGTGAAACATTACTATCCCTTTAAATGTAATTTAGCCTTTGGGTGTGCTTACCAAAACCTGGACTGGAATTATGTCTCTATACTTTTACATGTGTAAACTCTCAGTAATGAAACACTAACATGAGTTGTAAGTAGAAAAACACCTTTATTTGGTGTTAGGATTAGACACTAGCAACATTAGCAACAATTTAGCTTTGTCCAAGAGCCACAGTGTGTTTATAATGCTTTCTACTAATAAGACCCAGGAGTGTTCCAGTGCTGCGAGTTCAGATGAAGCTGTGGATGGATGGACCCAGTTATAAAAAGTGTGTGATGTGGCCATGTTAACCCTTTGAGTGCCAGAGGGGTACGCAACGCATTGAAAAGCAATGAGTTGCATACCCCCCCTGGCACTCAAATGGTTAATTTTGTTTCTCCTTTTATTCTAGACCTGTACAATTATCTTGAGAATGTAAAGAAACATGTACAATGCATGAATGCATAATAGCCTGTGCTAGGCCCAGTAACCATAATTACATCTTCTGCTGTGTGTGACATTGCATGGAAGCTTGACGTGCCACCCTGTTTAGGAATAAGCAAACTTTAAGCAGGATGTTAGTCATTCCGTTTGTTGTATCAGAAAGAACAGCTTAGCAAATGTTTATACAACTTCTATTCCATCATCATTCATCAACTACTGCGTTGAAAGATCCCTTTAACCCCTTGAGTGCTATAGGGGTATGCAAGGCATTGCTCCACAATACACTGTGTACCCCTCTGGCGCTCAAATGGTTGAAACCATTACATGCATCAATTACTCTTAGCTTCCTGTGTTTTGTATATGACCATTACCTGAATCTGAGTGCCCACAAAAAAATAATTCATAAAATATGCAATGTAAGATAAAAGTAGGTTTCCATTTACAGCACCTAAACCCCCTGGACGATAGACAAGTCACCAATGCGTTGCTTCATAATGCATTGGAGACTTCTTTAGAATCCTTGAGCTTAAAGGGATAGTAATATTTCACAAAAACAGCAGCTCCAATTAATCTTCACAGTATTTGGGCCATGGAGAGTATTATTTTAATACTGTCAGAGTTGTAGTTCAAGAGTAATTGAAAGACAAAGTATTTCCCTCCCACTCCTTTTACCTAGTGTAAGTCACCTCCCCTCAGATGTGGAATCTGGTCCTGGGACCAGACAGCTCACAGCAATGGACAATCTTCTTACTGTGGGAACAATGAATACCCTGCCCCCTTGACAGGTTTTTCTGGTTTTTCCTTATGCTCATTGAAGATTGTCTCTCTTTGTGATCCATCCGGACAGTCTCGCTTCTCTGAGGTGAGCAGTGTTACATCAGTAAAAGGGGCAGGAGGGGGATACTTTATCATTCAATTACTCTTGAACTACAACTCTGACAGTAATGAAATAACACTCTCCATGCCTCAAATACTATGAAGATTCATTGGAGCTGTTTTTATTGTGAAACATTACTATCCCTTTAAGTGTTCTCTATTACTCTGATGGATTTTAAACTTGAAGCATTAGGCATTTAGTCATCTCTCTGAACACAGTGTGGTCACTGCTGTAATTCCCTCATAAAATTAGTGAATTATTTACTCATAAAAGGTATAGGATACGTTAAAATATAGGGATGGGTGAAACATTTCAACAAAAAATAAAACATGCAACTTCAGTTTCACATTTTTTTTCTCACTTTTTCATTGTTTGGAAATCGATGATAATGTAATTCCCCCCCATGTGGAGAGTTTTCTCCATGTATTACTCACCAATATAAAAGGTTGTGTCAGTTTACCACATATTTTCAGTCTTGGCAGAGAAAGTGAAAACAGCTGAAGTCTGGATACTAACTAGTGTAGAGGCAGACAGGCAAATGGAGGGTGTTGGAGTCACTTGACAGGAGTATTGGTAGAATCCAATTTTCTGGACAGGTGGGGTGCAAGAAAAATGGGTATGATGGAAAAGCAGAATGTGTGATTGTCTCTGCTGTGATGTACTGTGTACTCTTGTGTAAAGGCAGGCATTCATAGAGGGAGAGCTGGTATTGCTTGTGGCTGCAGGAAGTACTGCCATGATTTATAGACAGTGACACTGACAATGATAGACAGGGACAATTTAAGAAGAAAATAACCATACAGGTTTTCACTGGTAGGTGACAGACAGGCAGGATATCTTCCACCTGAGTTGACACTGAGAGTGACAGATACTTCAGACTGGACTATACAACATACATTATTTCAAGACAAACAAAACATTACTTCACACACTAACAGCTCTGTCATGTAGTTTACAGTAAAAATCAACACCACATTGCTATTATTATATCCACAAAATGTAGTAGCAGAGGTAATGGGAAATGTTTAGGGCTAGGAAGTGTGCATGGACATGTTGGTAGTAGGGAAGCCATTCTAAAATAACTGATTTTAACCATGATTGCTGCAGCTTGTACAATAAATTATGTGACCCCACTCCTGTCTGTAAAAAAATAAATGTTCTTCCAATAGTAGTACAAAACCATTTAAGGCTTTGAGTGCCAGAGAGGTATCCAACTCATTCATTGCAACACTTCCATAAATCAGCGTAAATGTAAAAAAATAAACTTTTTTCAGACATTAAAAAGCCTAGAACTGTATGAAAGCATTGGGGAAGATGTGGCTGCTACTTCTGATGTTGATGACCTAATTATTGATGATGATGTTGATTTAGAACATGCTTTGGCACTCTCTTCCCCTTCTTCTGATATAGATGAAGTAGAGACTGAGAAACCAACCAGAGAGTCTATACAAGTAACCATGCCTAAAAATACACAATCATCATCTTGGTCATTATCTTCAGCATCACCACTTCCAGGACCAACCTCCACTCTGTCACTATTGCTGACTAAGAAGCAACATTAGTCAAGATCCACATCACTACCTATGAGTGCTTCTGCTGCTGTTCGAAGTGCAGAGCCGCTGCCACCTAGTGTTAGTACTATAGCATCATCTAGCGCCTGTAGTAGTAGCTGTTATCAGGAAACCAGCAGTCTATGACATATCTAGTATGGAGATACTTCATTCATGCATTAAACATAATATTTCTGAATTTGTGCCAAGACATGAGCAGCAGCACTCTGAGGAATCATATTCTGTGACAGCATATAAATAAATTCTTAGTGACAGCATATAAATAAATTCTTATAGATTGAGTGGAGGATTGCATTGCAGAGTATGAAAGAGAGAAATGTAGGCATAAAACTACCAGGAAGCACAATGAATAGGAAGTAAGCAAAATAATTAACTCTTTGCATCAGCAAAAACAATAACAACATCACAACATTTTGAAGAAAAACATCATCATAACAGAAAGCAATTAATGTGTCTAAGAAACAATTGCAGTGTTGGTGGTGGTGGCAGTGGCAACCGCTGTGGAACTTTCTCCCAGAATATAGATTAATAGCATACTTGCAGGATAATTATGTTCTAGGCTGAAAAGATTACTCACTTGAGTAGTACTTGAGCACTTGATCTATGTGGCCAGCATGTGTGTGTTTTGCTATGGAAACCCTCAGTAGCCTACCAGCAAGCATACAGTTAGAGAATGGTTTTCAGTGTAACTATTTATATAGATAATAACTGTAGGACACTTCCATCCAGCAGCAGTGTAAAAACGAACCAGCATCTAATGCCATAAGAGTATGGAGCAGAAGTGGGAAAAACACAAGACAGTGAAGCACACAGTACTGTGGTAGTGATTACAGCATGGAGGAGGAGAGACCTGCACAGTTGTAACCATCTACTACAGTTGTAACAGTACTATGGTCACACTTACACACACACATATGGCTCATTACAGGAACCAAGGAGTGTGAACTATTTTTATTAATTTGGAAATGAGTGACCCATGGGAAGACAGTCACCCATCATTACCACCACCAGTCACTTGTCAGTTATCTTACGTCTAGAAAAATCCCCCTCTGTCTTTAAGTCTACCCTGAAGTCTTATCTTCTGGAGCACTAGGACCATGCACTGCCTTTGGTCAAACTCAGCACTTGTAATCTCAGCACTTAACACCCTCTTACCCCATTGTATGTCTCCCTTTACCCATTTAGACTGTAAGCTCCTTGGGGCAGGGACCTCTCTCCCATTGTTTCTATGAATGTGGCACTTATTTCATTCCCTCTTATTTATTGTAACATATGTCTATTGTAAGGCGCTGCGTACACTGTGTGGCGCCATATAAATAAAGATACATACATACATACATACCAGTCTACTACCTCTAGGAGCAAAAGACTTTAAAGGCTTATCTTCCTGTTGCCCTACTCTAAGTGCTAACACATTTTTCATGATTTATGTTGCCATAGGCCTCAGCCTGCTAATAATGCATAATATTCTTGCAAAAGTATAACAATTTGCCTCATGACTAGTTTCAAATGAAGATCTCTACCAGCCTTCTAAAAAAATATATCAAGGTATCTGTTGCTGCGGGCCACAACCTACTAACAATTTTTTCAAGGCTTGTTGTTGTAGGATTCGCACGCTGCCAGTGCATTATAATCCTTGTAATAGAGTAACCACTTGCCCATCAACTAGCTTACAATGGAGGTGCCTACTAGCTTCTAAAAATGTATTCAAGGTTTAAGTTGCTGTCAGGCTCAGCCTGCTAACATTTGCTTTGGATTGGAGCTGCTTTTATTGTAAAACACTACTATCCCTTTAAGACATTGATTTCTGGAGGTAAAATTCTTTTTAAGGATGTTTCTTGAACATGTGCTAAAATTACAATTTCCTGTACTGAAAAAAAATCCCATTATGCTTAAGTATTCAAAATGTTGGAAAACTGGCTAACTGATTAAGTTCTGAACTTTCGACAAATAAAACAAGATGGGATATTTTATGAGGGATTGCAGCTTTTCAAAGTACTAAAGATTGTTCTATTACCAGCTCTGATTCTACTATAGGAAAGTCAGTGCTTACATGGGCTGTAGTATTAAAGGAATAGTAATACTTTGTTATATCTTTATTTTATTTTGTAGGCATTAAAAAAAACATGAAGAACAATATAAGTCTTATCTCTCAAACCTTTATGGTTTGAGAGATATTAACAAGCAAAGTTTCCCCTCCTGCCCCTTTTACCTAGTGTAAGCCATCTCTTCTCAGATGTGGAATGCAGTCAGGCTCAGCCTGCTAACATTTGCTTTAGATTGGAGCTGCTTTTATTGTAAAACACTACTATCCCTTTAAGACATTGATTTCTGGAGGTAAAATTCTTTTTAAGGATGTTTCTTGAACATGTGCTAAAATTACAATTTCCTGTACTGAAAAAAAATCCCATTATGCTTAAGTATTCAAAATGTTGGAAAACTGGCTAACTGATCAAGTTCTGAACTTTCGACAAATAAAACAAGATGGGATATTTTATGAGGGATTGCAGCTTTTCAAAGTACTAAAGATTGTTCTATTACCAGCTCTGATTCTACTATAGGAAAGTCAGTGCTTACATGGGCTGTAGTATTAAAGGAATAGTAATACTTTGTTATATCTTTATTTTATTTTGTAGGCATTAAAAAAAACATGAAGAACAATATAAGTCTTATCTCTCAAACCTTTATGGTTTGAGAGATATTAACAAGCAAAGTTTCCCCTCCTGCCCCTTTTACCTAGTGTAAGCCATCTCTTCTCAGATGTGGAATGCAGTCTACAGACCAGACAGATAACAGCAGGGGACAATCTTCTTCCTATGAGAACAATGAAAGCCCTGCCCCCCTTGACAAGTTTTTCAGCTTTGAAGATTATCCCTCTGACCAATGTACCTGGGCACCTCCCTTCTGATCTGGCTGAACAGTGTTACATCAGTAAAAGGGGCGGGAGGGGGATACTTTATCATTGAATTACTCTTGAACTACAACTCTGACAGTATTGAAATAACACTCTCCAAAGTCCAAATACTATGATGATTAATTAGAGCTGCTTTTATTATGAAACATTACTATCCCTTTAAATAAAGTAAGAGGTGCAATTCTGGAATGAACCAATTGCACCACAGTGGAAAACAAACAAATCCTGTTGACTTAAATGGGGTTTAACCCCTTAAATGCTAGCATTCAAAGATTAAAAGACTCATTTAATTCAGTAAGAATTTTGGCAAAGCTTATTTGTCTCTTGTTTTGCAGTGGGCTGGCACTAGAAGTTCACAGCTTTAACCTATTAATTAACCCTTTGAGTGTCAGATAGGTATCCAACGCAGATACTTTTCTGGCACTCAAAGGGTTAAGAGCCTTATGCAAAAATTAAATAGGATAAATTCTGGGGATAACCAACAAAACCGTAGCAGGAATAATGAAAAATCCCATTGTTTTAAATGGAGCATTTAACACCTTGAATGCTAAAACACACAGGGTTGAAAGACTATGTAATGCCTTTAGATGGTATGTCATGATGAGAGATAGTGATAGCTTAGTGGTAAATACCCTGATTACAGAGTCTGTTCAAACCTCAAGGTTGCAGGTTAGAAACCTGGCAGGGTCAACTCAGCCCTTCATCCTTCTGAGATCGATAAATGAGTACCAAAAAGGCAATTCTAGTGAAGAATTTGGTCTGAATTCTGTCTACTGGTGTAAAGTGACAGTGACCAAATATAATTTTCCAACGTGTTTGTCTTGAGGTCTACGATGTTTTTCCTACTCCAGGATTTGGAGGTAGTGACAACAGAAGGGCATTGGTTATAACATAATTGCCAAAGTGGGAAAAACACAGCCAAAGTGGCTTCTGGAGCTGCTGAAGAGTTAATCAGTTGCAATGGAATCCAGGCCATGATATGCAATGGTTGTAATGGAAGATAATTAACTCTTAAATGGATAGTAATGTTTCACAAAAGAAGCAGCTCCAATTAATCATCATAGTATTTGGTCGATGGAGAGTGTTATTTCAATACTGTCAGAGTTGTAGTTCAAGAGTAATTGAATGATAAAGTATCCCCCTCCTGCCCCTTTTACTGATGTAACAATGCTCAACTCAGATGTGGAATCTGGTCCATAGACCAGACAGATAACAGCAAGGGACAATCTTCTTACCGTAAGAACAATGAAAACCCTGCCTCCTTGACAAGTTTTTCAGCTTTTTCCCTTATCTTAATTGAAGATTGTCCCTCTCTGAAATCTACCTGGGCACCTCCCTTCTGATCTGGCTGAGCAGTGTTACATCAGTAAAAGGGGCGGGAGGGGGATACTTTATCATTCAATTACTCTTGTACTACAACTCTGACAGAATTGAAATAACCCTCTCCATGGCCCAAATAATATGAAGATTAATTGGAGCTGCTTTTATTATGAAACATTACTATCCCTTTAAGGAGCAGTGGTGTGTATAATGCATTGTATGGTCCTTAAAGGATTAAGCAGGTGTAGTATGTCATTGATTAAAAAGGAGTAGTTTGGCATAAAAGTGAAATCATTGCATTTTATCCATGTTGTCTTTTACTTACATTACGATGTGGAATTGGGCTGATCTCTTGGAGCCAATATCCCCGATCCCCTATTTTTTTTTCTTTTTCTTTCTTTCTCCCCCACTCTTACCTGTCATCTCTTCTTCCTTGTTCTCCAATGCCTAGAGCTGTCTTTCTGGATAGTTTCTGCATGGCTATAATCTCTCCTCATTCATTTCATATCTTGGTGGAGACTCCACTGTTTCCATATAAAGAAGCAAATAAATAACCTGATCTTCACTCATATATCTACATATGTAGCTATCGACCCATTTCTCTTCTGCCTTTTGCCTCTAAACTCTTGGAACACTTAGCCTACTCACGCCTTCCTTAACACATATGACCTGCTGGACCCTTTACAATCTGGATTTCGCACTGCTCACTCCACTGAAACTGCTCTTACAAGAGTGGTCAATGATCTTCACATTGCCAAATCTCAAGGTCACTATTCAATACTTATCCTGCTTGATCTCTCAGCAGCTTTTGACACTGTTGATCATGCTCCCCTCCTCCGCATTCTTCACTCCTTAGGAATCCGTAACACAGCACTGGACTGGATCTCTTCTTATCTATCTAACAGATCCTTCAGTGTCTCCTCTGCCACTTCTTCATCCTCTCCCGTCCAACTCTCTGTTGGGGTTCCTCAAGGTTCTGTTCTAGGACCGCTTCTGTTTTCTCTTTACACAATAACACTTGGTGATCTTATTAACTCTCAAATATCACCTCTATGCAGATGACACTCAGATTTACTTATCTGCACCTCGACTGACTTCTGATATCCAGGCTAAAGTTTCAGATTGCCTCTTGGCTATTTCAGACTGGATGGCTCATAGGCACCTCAAACTCAATATGTCTAAAACTGAGCTACTCCCCATCCCACCTAGGCCTAGCCCTGTAGCACCCTTCCAGGTGATGTAAATGACACTACCATAAATCCAGTATCAGAAGCATGGTGTCTAGGGGTGAAAATTCACAAGTCTCTCTCATTCTCCCCTCATATTAATGCCATTGCTAAATCCTGTCGCTTTCTTTTGCGTAACATTGCTAAAATCCGTCCCTTCCTCTGCTCCTCCACAGCTAAAATTCTTATACACGCAATCATCCTCTCCTGCATGGACTATTGCAACATTCTTCTGTCTGACATTCCTGCTTCCCATCTCCGTCCACTTCAACCTATACAGAATGTTGCAGCACGAATTACTCTTCTGTCACCTAGGTTTGTACCTGCCCCATTCCTCCTCAAAACTCTCCAATGGCTGCCTATCAATATCTGGATATCTTACAAAATCTTACTTCTCTCTTTCAAGACACTACTCTCCTCTACTCCTTCTTACATTTCCGCTCTGATCTCCCGTTATACCCCATCCTGCCACTTACGTTCAGCCAATGACTGTCTTCTCTGAGCTCCTTTTGTATCTGCAGCTCTGTCACGTATCAAACCTTTTTCTCTTATTGCTCCTTATCTATGGAATGCTCTACCATCCAACCTGCGCCACTGCACCTCACTGATAACCTTCAAATCTCACTTAAAAATGCATCTCATGGATAAAATCTCAACGTGCTAGAAGGCACTGATGTTGTACAAATGAACGCTCTTATAAATTATTTACATTACTGATGTCCTCTATCATCATCAGAACTAGCACTGTATTCAGCACTTGACCCTTATGTACTCTGTATGTCTCCCATTACCACTTTAGATTGTAAGCTTTCAGGCAGGGACCTCGCACCCAATGTTTCACTCTACAAAGCACCTGTAACCCTGTATTGTTTAAACCCTTAATTGTAAAGTGCTGCGTACACTTGTGGCGCTATATATATAAACATATTCATTCATTCATATTCATTCTATTAGATTCCCTCCCACAGTCTACATGTGTAATGGCTTTATACAAACCTCTTCATACATGTATAAGTTGTATTCTAATGCTAACTCTATCATAGTCCTCCTATGTGTTATTATGACACTGTAATTGACTTTTTTATTGTATTGTCTCTTCAAATTTCAATAAAATATTAAAACAAAAAAGGAATAGGTTGGTTTATCCTCACACAAAACCTTTATAATGCCCTTTACTGTCTTGTCCTCTTCGCTTCAATCCCCTTATTGTAGTTTATTGTAATTTTCTAAATTTAGTACATTTTGACTGTAACCATTTAAGATCCCATTATTATAATTAGAATGAACACATGCATTTGTATTTAAAACAAAAATATATTTGGTATAATAATCCAAGAACAAGGCAAAATCTTTTACATTCTCTGCTTTGAGTCTTAATTCCCAAAGGGCAGTCCTTTCCTTAATGGTTCCACATGGGGCTTCCTCTACAGGGAGATTTCTTCTTCTGAGAGATGAAGGAAGACTCCTAGTAAGTCAAAGGAATTCTGTGGGTCAATCCGTTCCATTTTTGTAGGAGCGGAAGGATTTTGTCAGTGAAATACATGTAAGATCAGCTTGGTGGAGTGAGATAGGAGGGTATCCCCTCTTCTCCAAGCTAGAATGATTGGGAGAGATGATACCACAGCCTCTCCTAGATGACATGTTTTGATGCCCTCTTATCACCATTGCCCTC